>SRMA01026003.1:28002-395471 GCA_007224835.1 Danionella cerebrum | reverse complement strand
GCATAAACGATGAACACCTGCAGCATCTCAATCAGTCGCAACTCTCCGCAGCTGCGGCTCGTTAAAGAGGAGCATAAGAGGGAGAGAGAGGCACAAGCCAGGAGAGCTTGATCTCCAGTCTGCAAGGGTGCTGACGTCTCTCTCTCTGTCTCCCTTTTCCTCCAGACAGCGACTAAAGCCCGGGAACCTCACCCAGCCTTCCTCCCAGTACCACAGGAAGCCTGACACCCTACCACGAGCTGAAGAGTGACTGGGAAGACCATTGAGGAGACACAGACGGTTGGAGCAGACAACACAGTATTTTGTTTTCTTGTGCTTGGGCGAATAAATCCACCCTCCGGGGAAATTTTCAGTTTAAACCTTGTTGTGTGATCCCTCTCCTGCGACAATATATATATATATATATATATATATATATATCCACCTTCAGTCTTGCTAACACTAACATTCATGTAAAGGCAAGCACACAGGAACTGAAAATAGTTTTGAGATTACAAGATGCTCTGTCCTAGGGAGTACAGCTACAAAACCCACCTACAATCGGAGCCCCTTTCTGAAATAACAAAAAAAGGCAAGTGCTTGGAGAACACATCATTTAATCCAAGATTTCTCTAAAAAAGGACAACTGGACAGTGGGTTTTGAGCACCACAGTTCTATCAAAAGAGACCAAAAAAACATGATTATATACAGCTCCACCTTTGCTCTTCTTAACACTAACTGAAATCAGTTTCCAAGTGAAGATGAGGATTACAAGAAGATTCTCTGTCTCAGGGTGTACAGCTGCAAAACAACTGTTCTACCTACAATCGGAGGTCTTTTCTGAAAAAAAAAAAGGAATGAGCCATCTTAAGAACACATCTTAATTTTTTCAAAGATTCGTTTAAAAAGAAACAGCTCAAAACCACATGAGAACCTGAGTTTTACCAACAAGAATAAACCAACAGTGACAAAAAAAGTAAACATCAGTAAGTCTAATGTGTTTATCAAAGCTGTGTTCTTATTATTAATATTTAGTTAATGGCATTGTTAGACTTAAAAGTTTATTAACCTATAGTGTTTGAGGTATCTGAGCTGAGTGTGTTGCTGAATGCTATCGACTTCAGATATACACACAGAAACACAACACTGTTACTCTCTCTCTCTTCCTCAACTGTGCTCGTATCACACACTGGTCACTGTGTATGCTAGAAAATAATGCATGAACTTATTAAACATTTTATTATTCCATCTCTTCTAGAGTGACTGAAAGTAGAGAAAAAATCAGGTAGAGAACCACCCTCAAATTCCAAATTGGACAAAGGTCCACAAAGATTATTTAATTTTTTTGTGTCCGGAGTCTTTTTAATGACAGAAGAATGAAGAGAAGAGACAGGAAACTAGATGTGTGAGTGTAGGCAGGACGATCAAATAGATGTCGAGCTCTGGATTTGAATTTGCGTGGTACAAGAGCACTGCAAGTCATGCATTTTCAAACCATTAGAGAGAGGAAATTCTAAAATCCGAATGAGGTGCTGGTCACTCAGGTGAAAAATTTAACAGCCAGAAAATAAATAATTATGTATTCAAATCAACAACGATTTATTTATATAAAAATCACAATTTGTATGTAATTGGACACCGATGAACAGTGCAAAGTAAAAAAAATAGAGTTCATCTGGTTCCAGTCCAGACACCTTAGATTGAGAATGAGTCTAAATCAAAATATAGAACACTCTTGGGACACTTCTGAGCAACGATGTGCCTTCAAATGGTTGTTCAGACAAGTTGCAATGGATTTCAGATGAGTCACTAATGGCTGTCTCGTCACATGCAAATATCCATGTTCCCGTGACAACTATTGACCAGTTTACTGCATTAAAACAGAGCCATGCTTTCCACACATAAAACTGCTAGTTAGCAAAGGAGGGATTGAGAATTGTACTAAAATAAGCTTAAGTACACTCCAAGCATTAACAAGCTGGACTGGTCACTTCAGGAAATGCAGCAATGTTGGCTGAACAGCCTGGTGTGGATAAACAGGTAAGCGGGTCTAAAGCTTATGTTCTCAATCTTTCATTTCCACAACATTGTCCTCAGAAGATGCTCAGTTCATAGAACTCACCTCGGTGGTTCTATGAACAGCTCTGTGCCCACAGCGCTGCATTCAGCCCTTATACTGACTCGCAATAATCCAAAAGCCAATCATCCAATATTTACAAAACATCAGAGCTGAAATGAATTAAAGCGTTTTTAATCAAAACAAATAGTTTTATTAAAAATGGATATTAAAATAATCCCACTTACATTAAAGCATTACACCTTGTAAACCTTGACTGGGCAATTTTATTAAAATAAAACAAATAGTTTTATTAAAATGGATATTAAAATAATCCCACTTACATTAAAGCACTACACCTTGTAAACCTTGACTGGGCAATATACTGAAATCAAAAAGCTGCAAAAACAATTATTTCAATCCAAAAAGGCAATGTTTTCATTCGCTGTGCTTTTGAAAAAGCCATATGGTGGAACCAAGCTTCTTAAAAGGACACTCGCCGCAATCTTGTTATGATGTCAGGACCATAATCCAACCCAAAGGTGAAAGTGTTCAAGGGGTCTCCGAGTGAAAGCATGCGATGCTTTGAGGTTCTTGAAGAGAGGATTACTTGACATTTCATTCCCAAACTTAGCTTTTAATTCTTGTGTATATTTCAAAAAAGCTTGTCTATACAGTAATAAGTGTAATTTGTAGGATTTTTTTACATGGATGTGGAACAAAACACAAATAACATTTTTATGTTTCCACAGGGCTATTTTAAGTGGAAGAACTTTGAATTTCTGACTTTAGATCGGCACTTTTTGTTATTAAATGCTTAGGTACTCAGCAAAAATTCTCTAAGTGCAAACCTTTTTTTAAACTTTGTTTTATAACCATGTTTTTGATATGTTGAGAAAAAAACCCTACCGGTTATTTTTTTTCAGCATTATTCACAATAACCCAAAGGCCCCCTATATGAACATTAGATTTTGCCGCACACATTTTTGAAACTCCAATAAGATGTACATTTGACATTTACACAATTGGCAGATAGTTTTATCCAAAGCAACATGCATTTTGAATGAGTGAAAGCTTTTTTGTCAGTTCCCGCTTTCCCTGGGATTCGAACCCACAACCTTTGTGATGTTAGTGCCCTTGCTCTACCAAGTGAGCCACAGGAAATTTGTTTTCATAAGTATGCTAATTCATTTGAGCACACCTAGGGCCTCAAATGTCCAAGCAAAGATGGAAAAGAAGAAGAAGCAGAATATAATTTGTTAAGCAGAAACAAACGTTTGGTGCTCGCGCCATAAAAAGAGGGCAAACGTGAGCTTAGCTGTTATAAGAAGAAAAGCAGGGATTTTGGTGTTCACTATTTTCAGCTGTTTTCTGTTTCTCCGGTTTAGACGTAATGGTTACTCAAATGCGCACAAATACTAGAGTTTCCGAACCTACAGGGTCTATAACTGAAGTACCTGCCATAATATGCAATAAAATACACTTCATAATTTTTAATTGTTCAATGTTTATTTTTCTCTTTTGGAATTACCAAGATTAGATCATAAGTTCAATCTAAAATCAGAACAGTTTAAAAAGTATAGAAGGGAATTGATTGAATGAGTAGCATGGGTATTGTTGCTAGAGAGGTCACATGAACAAAATTGTTATTGGGAACTAGATATTGATGCTATAAACAATGCTATAAATAAATGATAGCCTCATATTTCGAATGCAGGCACGCAGAGAATTAATCTAAATACCAATCCGCAGTGTTTAAATGCAAAAATATATGCATGAAATGTAGCATAAATGCAAAGAAGTTATCTTTACTTATGCATTATGTATCAGAGAATATAAAATAATTGCCCATGTGTACTCACAATGGCTTATTTAAAGCGATTAACTAATGGAATTTTACTGCAACTTGCAATTACTCTGTCACATTTACCCAGACAATGATCTGGTTTTAAACCATTCAAACCAATTATCTTAAAAAGACTAAACAATTGTTTCATCAGAACGCAGAGAGCTCTAGTCTGCACCAACTGTGACAGCAAAAGCATAACCAGTACACCACATTACTGCTGCCATAACTCAAAATAAAGTACTATATAGTGGAACAAAAATAGAGTATCTTCATTGAAACTTGTACAACAAGTCTTGATGATTAAAAAAAGCTTTTAACATTTGAAACCCCCCCCCCCCAATCACAAATTATTTTTTAGTTGCTGCATGTGTATGAGTATGTACAAATGTGAGAACTGCAGAGAGGGTTAAGCTGCCTGTTGCTTTGCTCTTGACCTGCTTAGCCGGGCAAAGCTGCTGACTAAATATGTTCCTTATTACTGATGTCACCTCATTATCTTATCACTCCGCGCTGTCTGTCTTGGCTTCAGCACTCATCTAGAGCACAAACAATGCAGTCGGGAGACACTCGGTCACTTGCTAGCCCTTCTCCTACTCGTTCTCTCACCAAACATATACATTTTATGCTGTTTCATTTAGCTTTTAGTACAAAAACAACTCTAATAGCCCTACAGTATTGTAAACAAAAGACAATAAAATACTTAAAATATTCTTTAAATCATCACTTGACATAGCAAAATGATGTGTTTTTGTTATAAAGATCAATTACTCATAAAATTGGACCAGAAATAAATATGCATCTTAACCCTTGTGTTGTCTTGCGGGTCAAAATTTACCTACTACCATGTTTAGTTAAAAAATACCTTTAACTCACCTTTTTCCACATTGACATTTTATTCCTTTTTCTAAAGGGACCCCACCATTAGAAAAAGTGATACCTTGCTTTTGTCCATGTTTCCATGTATTGAAGGCCATTTCTGCCAGGTTACACCAAAAAAAAGACTTAAAAAGTCAACATTTTGACTTAAAGTCGAAACTTTGAGATATAAAGTTTTTAAATAAAATTTTAAGATAAAAAGTAGTGTAGTAGCATAAAATGTTGATTTGATTTTTTTACACTTTGCAGTAAATAAACTATGATTATTTATATTTAAAGCATTCCATTACAGCATTTTCACACTGGCATAAATATTTTGCACAGCGCCGTATTTCAACAAGCTTGATCTGCGTTTACATAACTTACACAGAAATGAAGGACATGCAAGGGTTTAGAAATGGTATAATAGTCCCTATCCTCAGTCTTACCATGGCAGGTCTTTAAATCAGGCAGCAGCAGGTAACCCCTGGGGCATGTGCAGAAGTATGACCCCGGAACATTTTCACATCCCAGAGAGCAGCCGTGATTCCACAGGGAACATTCATTGATATCTAAACGGAAATGATAAAGCTGTGCTATTTACACCAATGTTCTAAGTTCTAAGACAGTGTTTCAGTAAATCTGAAGCTTTACCTTCACAGTAGTTCCCATGTTTACTGAGGGTGAACCCGTTCTTGCAGCGGCACGGACCCGAGTCACTAGGACTAGAACAGACTCTCTCACACTCCCCAGTGTGTCGACTGCAACCTGAACAAAACACAGCTGCAAATTATCCATTATCCATAAACCGGTATTTATTCTTACATTTATTATGATTATTTTAAGAGGTCATAAAAGATGGTTTCGAAATAAATGAAATAATCAAAAAAGTCTAATTGTTATATTAAATAAAACAATTATATTATCGTTTTGTATTAATTACGTTTTGTTTTATAAAACATATAGCAACACTTAATACTATACTATTAATTTCTAACGACAACAGTTTGATTAAAAAGATCAAATTTTAACTTTTTTTGAAATAAAAATATAAAAAAATTGTATTTCATGCAAAAAAAAAACATTCCATTTTGTGTGTGTTCCATTTCCTTTTAATTGACGTTCTGAGATTTAAAAAAATTATTTAACACGTTCGTTAAACACATATTAAAAGTGTGGAAGCCCATTTCCGGCAGGTAAAAAAAGAAAAAGATAGCATAAAAAAATAAAAAATGGGCTTCCATATATAAGACTATTTTTGTATCTGATGATTTTAATTGCTATTTTTAATATTTTATTTAAATAATTTTTAAAAATTACTTTTAACTAGACCAGTAATCCTAAATTCGCTGTCCGGCAGAACCCATAGAATTCAAACTACTTCTTTGGGATTTATCCATTGGCATATGAACTTGTAAATGGCCTGAAATTAAGATATTTATTAAGAATCTCTGTGATGAGAAGTATATATAATACAAAAAGCATAGGACCTGAGACAGAGCCTTGTGGCACTCCACCGTTAACTGGGACTGCTGAAGATAAACAGCCATGCAGCAGAATAAAAATGTTTGAAACCATTTGAGCACAAGGTTCCACCTGCTGCTGTGAGATCCATCAACACTATATACTGCAGATCTACGTCCACCCAGTGGCATTTAATGTGACCATCACAAGGGCTAACCCAGACTAAATTCAATGCAATTTAGAGATCCTGGAAGTTCCAGCAGGGATTGATTCTTGAAACTTAATTTTTATTGGTCAAAGTGTCACTCTAGAATGGATGAGCTGAATGTTTATATAAAACGAAAGTCTCATTTGCATCAAGTTTAATTCTCCTGCAGATAATCTAGAAACAATAGATTATGCCGAATGTTTTATGGTTCATTACCAACCTGCACTGAATGGAACGTCTGCCACAGGCTGATTAATGGGGTGTACCACTCTGACATCAGCAGGGGTGTCTAACATCCTTTTGGAATTGACATTCTCCCCCAGACCCCCTGTGTACTTGTTTAGCCGGATTATTCCTCTTGATTTAACGTCCGTTAGGTAGATGTAATCCAGGAAAACCGTCATCCTCAGAAATGGGGAGCTAGAAGGGTATGGGGGCATTTTATAAATATGAAAATATTTTTCTTAACAATAAGTGAAAGCATGATTGATAAATCAACATTAGATAAATAGAATACGTGATTCTGATTGGTCAAGTACTATTACATGACTAAATATAGCTGTTTGAATATATTGACATTTTAAAATTACTATGCAAATATGTCGATCTGAGATTTACTTGAAGTGTTGATTGAAGACATTGATGATGTTTCCATCATAGTTGCAGGAGCCCATGGCTGTTTGTCCCTCCAGGCCTTGCTGAACCCAGAATAATCTACTGTCCCGGTGGTCCACAGTGAGAGCTTTCAGTTCATCCACTACTTTCAGCAATGTTCGGATCCTTTCACCTGTTAAATCTGAGCGCTGGATGCTAGTAGACGTCCCTTGTGACAACCAAAAAATATATCTGCAAAAAAATTGAGATAGCATTCTTTAATTCCACACATCTGTCATAAAACCTTCAAATTTAAACTGCTGCTTTTCTGCCAACGATGAGTTAATTTTTGGATGAATTATTGTTTTATTGTTTCTCTCTCTCTACAATCCACTGCTTTGAAAGTGAAACCAAACCAGTGTTCATCTGCCGAGTGCTGTTCGAGCTACTCTGTCAGATCTGCACCTACGTGCCAGCCATGTTTCAAGAATGCGACCGTCTGAACGCTACCGCTTTTACAGCTAGCAAGCAAACACATTCAAGCAACACTTCACTGAGAAGAACTGTGAAAAATCTCAAATCCTTTACTCATCCTCATCCTCCCTGCAATCACCAAGCTGGGAGAATGGAGGAAAAATGTAAAACATGTTGTTGTGGGTAACACAAGCGACCCATCTAACCACAAACCAAGTCACAGTGTATTTGTAACCTCCCTTTTTATGACCACTGGATTCAATGTTTCTGCATATTTATACATTACACGCTTAAAATGAATTTTTTAGAATGTTTTAGAAGTTTTAAATTGGTATTATTTACCTCTCATTTGGATCCACAACCACACTTCTAGGATGAGGTAAGCGTCTCATGAGCATTTTCCCATTGTTCCCATCCGTGCCCATTCTCTGTATGGTTCCTTTATCTGCATTGCTCCACAGAAGTGCATTTCCAATCCAGTCTATAGACAACCCTGAGATTCCTTTCACTGATGAGCGAAGCCTCTGGAACAATGAAACAAAGCTTTTTGAAAGGTTCTAGAACAAGAGGTGCCTGGTTTGAAACCACATTGGAACATAGCGCCTCTGAGATTTCCTCCCTGTGCTTGTAAGGGCTATATCTTGTGCTACAGTTACATTAAAAGTATGTCATTCAAGTTGATTAGTGGCTCTTAACATGATAAACACTTATATTCATGTATTCCCCCCACTAATAAAAGCTATTACATTTGACTTGTGATCAAAATCAAGAAAAGGCTGAGGTAGATAACAAATCGGTGGCTAAATGTCGCTATAATTTTCCTTAGCTGAAACAGTGATGTGCCAAATTGGTTGTTATGGTAAACAGTGGTTGCTAAGGCGGGGTCAGTGACATAATGTAACGTTCCCTATAAATTACATAAAGCAACCCATGTGTCTATCATTTATCAAAGTTGAAGTTCAGAAAATTTGGGTGCTGGGGTAAACTTTGGTTGCTAGGGAGCTGTCAGTGATGTTGTTCCCACATGTTTTTGGTGTTGTTTCCCATTCATTTTCAATGTCAATTATAAGTCAATGGTAAATATTTAACCTCTTCTAGAGCTTTCAACACCAAATTTTGGTCAGTATGTTCTTGCACAGACTGATGCGCACATGTGAGGTATGTTTGAAATGTTTGAGAGCTTCTCAGTTTGAGTTCTCAGCTCATGTTAAGTCAATGGAAAATTTCCTGGGGAATGCTTTTTGTGGTACTTGTCTGAGAATATAGGGCAACCAGAGTCAGACCAGTTGGGTATAGGGTGTTTAGAATTTTTGAATAACAATATGTTGGCATTTTGATGTTTTCTGAGGATGGGGTGGGCAGCGTCTCCTTAAGTGTCCTGAATTGTACAGTGCTCATGATCTCAAAGGTCCTCAAACTCATATAGAAATGGCAATTGATGATCAAGATAAACTCTTAAGCCTTATTCCACAAAAAAAGCCAACTACAACGGCTCTGATCATTGAGTTTTCATCAAAATGGCCACATTGTTGGACAATCAGAGACAAAGTTCAGTTACAGTATGAAAATAATATTACAAACTTAATTATCAATATTCCTCCCAGAAAGGACAAGCTGAAAACTCTGGGGTTTCAGGGGTTCATAGAGAATATGCATTGACGTCACTCAGTGGCAAAACAAGCAGTAAAATGGCTGTTTTTAACACAGAAAAGTGATAAACCATGAGTTATTCTGATGACTACATGCTGAAGTTAATAACTATTGAATCGAATGTGGTCCCTACGAATTCTAGTTGACCAGCTTTTGTGGACAAAGATTTGGCCAGAAATTGAATTCCCTGAAATTTATATGTTCCTGAAAACAAATCATCCATGCCTGTTTGTACTTTCAAATATGATATTATTTTTATTACAATTTTTATTAGAGAAGATGTTAGATGTCTAGGTTTTCTGTATGTTATGATGCCGGTCACAATACAGTCAGAGGTACAATCAAAAAAATTGGCAAACATCATTTATTTATAAATGCTATACCACCACGTTAAGTGCTTTTTAAATAACAAAGCACTTTTAACGACAAAGCAATCCCATTTGTCTTAAGTTACAACTAAGATTTTCTTTGTGAATTTTACTTGATGTAAAGATGGCAAGTTAATTGTACAACTAGCAAACATGCTAAATTAGTAAAAAAAAAAAAATTCAGGAGTCAAATTATTCTTAAAATAGTCCAGGTATTTCTTAAAATCTCAGCGATCAGTATAGTTCATATTTCTATAGATGCAGATGATGTCCCTGAAAATCGGTTCAAGCAGTCAGTCGCACAACAGCTTTTCCACATTTTCAGAGTTAAAACACCTCTATGATTAACGAACATGTATCTTACCCAGCCATACCTGTTTTCCTGTTCCGTTGAGTCCCGCCCTATTGATTGTTCCAGTTTGCGTGTCAGCCCAAAACAATATTCCCTCTCTTATATGAAAGTCCAACAGGATGGACCTGCCAACCCTGGATACAATCCGTTTCATTTCTCCTCCATCCAGGTTCATTCTCTTTATGCCATTTGCAATACCAAGCAACAGGTAAGGCTCGGGTTCTTTGAAGAGAGCAACAGACCCATCACATTTTTTTTCTTTTTTACAATAACAGTAACATTTGTTTAAAGTAAAAAAATATATATTTGTAATTTGAACACCTGGTTATAATCTAAAGCACTAAACAAAAATGGTATCATTAATGGTCACATGAAACAAGAGTTGTTTCCTTTTAGCCAATCTTCATTCAGCAGGTTTTAGCTGGTTTTAAATCTATTCGGGAAAGCAGATATATCACACTATTGTATATATTTATCTTTATTTATGTAAGAACACTCAATGCATATTATTTTTAGTAAAAACTTAAAAAAAAATACAAAAAAAGTATGTCAAACAGAGTATGCTAATTGCACTAAAACGCAAACATACAAGCCATATTTTACTGAAAGTATCCACTACAGTGAATATGAAGCTTCCACATAAACAAAGGCAAAAAAAAATGCTTGTTTTATTTAATTTTTTTAGAAAAATCTTCTTTAATAAACGTATTTGCAAAGGATGCTTTCCAGGTCCCAAAACATACACCATTATAAATGTATTGTATTAATAATGTAATTGTATGTAAAGTTACAATAATTATTAAAATAATGTCACCAATGTGTTAAAAATAACTTGTTTTATTCCCATCCGATAAATTGTATGTACTTGACATCATAAAATTTTTAAATTGGCTTAATTAATATCTTTTAGATGTCATCAAACTGAATAAGCTTTTAAAAACGAAGGTTTGTCAGATAACAAATTGGCCTCCTGGCTATAAAATTTTAAACAATTCATTTATGGCCTATCCCTGTTCAGAAGCTCGTCTGCATGTCACAGAGGAATGTGGCTCTTTTCATGCTTTAATGGGGAGAAGTTCTCACATGCATCAGACAGATGCCTTTAGAAATAAAACAACTATATCCTAGCAGCAGATGCCATTATGGGGTGCATTTCAAAATACACAGACGTGTTGCTAAGACATAAAATCATCATTTGTTTCCAATATGGTGACGAAGAGCAAATAGCATCAATTGGTTGGCAACATTTGGATAAATAGACTTAAAAATCAAAAAAAAATCACGATTACTTAGCTCGATCCAATGACCAATCAAAATAATTGCATACAAATTTAGTTTGAGTCATTGTACTTAATGAAAAACAAGCTAAAACCAATTTAAAGCAAATGAAAATAGCATTTATCTTCTGTTATCATTTCCTAAAGTTGTTTGCACACAAAATATTGTATAAAAATGACGCCAACAACTAGTATTTTTGAGAAGTTGATGAATTCATAATTAATCAAACATAAATATGTATTATTATTATTTGATCCAGTTGGAGCAAGCATTAAGAACAGAAAAAATACACCTTTTTTCTACATCTTGCAAATAATTCAGGTCTAAATTCATGATGTTTTTTTAATATAATAAAAACCCTTACCCTCGCAACTGAAGTTCCCAGCAGCCGATGCTGGTCCACCCCAGCAAGATGCTCCATTTCCTGGACTGGAGGCTAGGACTGGACTCATTCTCAGCATCCAGAACCACAGAAGAAATGTGTTGGCTATAGTCATGCAGAACATACTCCTGACTCAGCGCCGCATACAAGCATGACCACCATACATTTTAGGCAGCTCCGACTGAAGGAAAAAGTGGTAAAAAGGGTCCAAAACAGAAGTGTGTTGTTGGCACAGACCTGGCCAAAAGTGAGAACCAGGCACAGATCCACACAAAGCCTCAATATCCCAAGTCCCAGTGCTCTCTAGCTGCTTTGGAAGCAAAGTATGAAATTCCTGACATCCCCATGGTAAATTTGACACACGGTGAGACCAGCAAGAGAGTTTTCCTAGAGAGAGACCACACATCTACTATGTAAAATGTTAACCTCCAGGTCTTTCGTGTTCTATCTGTGATTTAAGAGGAGTGGTCACACTTATTTGTGCTGCTCATGAGTAATGGGATGTTCCCTCACACACAAACCATTAAACAAGTATTGTGTCTGGACTAAAGAATGGGTTTGTGGTGGAGGCGGAGCCTGCTATTCAACCCGCTAAACACAATTTTATTAAACCATAGACAGTCATATTGTGGCAGGAATTAGGGCACTGCCCTGGGAAGAATGTGGCAGGTACAAGTACAAGAGCTTCTCTGTTCCTAAAGTTTAGCAGAACAGGAAATGCAGCACAATGATCACTCTGACACAGTCCCAGGACTCACTACAATGTCACGCAGAATTCACTGCTCTCCCATTTAAGCTTAATAAAAGCTGAGATTTTTTCTGGGATTACAAATACATTGTAAAAGTGATTTGTAAGAAAGAAATGTGAAAAAATGGGAGAAATGTGAAAAAATGGGAAAAATTTTTGGGGGATTGTTAGAAAAATACTACAAGAAAATACTAGATCGGAACATTTTTTGTGCATATACATAAATAAATACAAATTGTTTTGTTTTGAACGAACCTGTGTTGCAGCTGAGATCCCACAACTCCACCTGAAATGTCTAGTGGCACTTTTCAGAAAGATGGAAAACATTTCAGAATCTCAATCATTGTTGTCTGGTGGTTGAATAAACCATATCGATCACCATATACGATTAAAGCATTTTTTTGTTCATTTATTAGCTTACACATCTTATTAGAGACTATTTCTTAAATGTGACTGTTGTTTATTGTTTTCCACATTGTAAGCCATTTCAGATAAAAGCCAGTGGCAGGCCGTCAATAGCGGGCACTAGAGGCCGCTCACTGTTCCTTAACCTAAACATGAAGAAGACTTTAAGCAGAAATTAGAAAATAAATGTAAATAGTTTTAAATATATGTTAATAAATCATCAACATAAATGTTTTTAGGTAAAGTAACATGTTGACTGTAGTTTCTGATTGGTCAGAGATACATAAATGACTTTGTTTATTCATCGGCACTGTTCAAACCTTGCTCACGCACAGTAGCAGCATTTCAATACAAGACATTGGGAGATTGTTGTGCCTGTTAGCATACCACAGCTACATGGATTAACAAACTGACATCGATTCTATTTAGTGTACTAATACATTACTACAGGGGTGATTTAGGACAAACTTTGGAGAAACTTTGGACCGGATCATCCCGAAATTTTTATTTCAGCATGTACTAGACAGAGGAAGAAAATACACTGTCTGAGGAGAAGACTTGACTCAAAGGCAATTCTTTATTCTGCTTCCCAAGGCCCTTTTCTTAAAAAAAAAAACAGAAACGGACCCGAGATGGACTCAGACTGGTAAAAAGGCAACAAATGTTGTGTTCTCAGAGAAAAAAAGAACAAAATGTATGACTTCTTACTGTGTCTAAATAAACAAAAGTACTGGCGTGTTGCCCTTTATTGACAGTTGTATAGGTTTGTGTAGGTCCCTCTTAGGGAAAATGCACGACGCGCCAATGCATCTACCCTGCTTTAATCTAGCTCATAGAAGTGTGCCATCCCAGTTACACTGGACAAAAGATGGGGACAAACTCTGGAAAAACCAATATAAACATCATTCATCATATTTTCATACATTGACTACAACTAGGAAATCAAGATTTAGGAAATCAGATGAAAATTCCAAACATAAAGACTCCCTCCCAGGCTCACCTGGCAGCTTTTTGGTATTTTTTACATGTTTCTAATAGTTTTGAGAAAAAAAAATACATTTTATACAATCATTGTATTTAATAACTTTTATTTGTATGTTACTATTTCATCATATGTTGGCATATACAAAAATACCCAACTTTTAAACGTATGCAAACTGCATTTCATAAAAAAAATAGTCAGAACTGGGTGAAATTGGGAGAAGATATGGCATTTAAAAAACGTGAGATTTTTTTTTTTACAAAGATGAGTCTCGTAAGGCAAAGAGTTTGACTGCAAGTCAAGAGCTGGTCTTGTAAATCTGTGTGGATGGATAACACACAAAGCCAATATTCCAGAACATCAACACAGGTACTCAGACCTCGAGCTGTCACTCTTGTACGTCATTTGAGAGTCGATGCTTGATCGTGAGCACAGCAACATCCGCTCTGACTCTTGAGTCTGTCTTCGCGCCCATAGATCATTCGTTTGTCCATTTAGAGTTCTTTGTTTCATGGTTAGTGTCTCAAATTTGACGTACGTCTCTTTTGAAAGATCATCATCTGTTCCACTGTTCCTGCTATTGCTTCCTTTACAGTAGAGACTCAAGATCTTATAGAGAAGCACCACAATCAGGGGCACTGCAACCACACATGCAATCCCACTGGCGATCATCAAGATTTTGTTCTGTCCGTCACCTCCACCGATATCCAGAGTACTAAAATCCACACATTGATCTTTCTCAGAGCTCTTAGAAACCAAACACACAGTGTAGACCTGGTTAGGCATCAGATATTCCAAGAGCAATTTCCCTTCACCAACCTCTGTATCAACTGACTCCTTGTCTTCTTTTGCATCATATGGGAAGTAGATGACTGTTAGCGGCATATCCTCTGGCAATCCGTCAGCGGTCCACAATACGACCGCTGTTTCACTAGTCTCCTCTACAACCTCAATGTTTTTAATGTCAGTTTTCTTTTTAGACTTGTCGTTTAACATAGAACCCTTGCTGTTCTTGCCCTGCTGGACTTTACCAGGCTTGTCTGCAGCAGGCGGTGACTTCTGAACTCCTCCTCCCGGCCCCAGAACCTTCCTGGTTGTTGTTTGAGGCATTGTGGTCAAAACAGCTCCGGTTGTGACTGTCGGGCTTAAGGATGTGAACAGTGGCACTCGAGTGGGTGCAAAGGTAGTCCCGGGTTGGCTATCGGGCTGTTTCGTTGTGTTTACAGATTGAAATGGTGTTGTGGTCTGAACTCCATCAACAGAAAGGGTGATGTACGCCTCGGCGTTCCCTGCTACATTCTTGGCTCTGCATCGGTAATCACCTGCATCCTTATATACAATGCTGTGCAAGCTGAGGATGGACCATCGGACACCTTCACCAGGAGATTCCTGCACAACTACAGAGACATAGATCTTTATCAACAACTTAACAAACTGAACTGTTATTGAGAACTTTCTAATTCAAAACTGTCTTTTCAATCTTCATTTTTTTCATGTATTTTTAAGGTTGATGAGCATTTTTTTAACGTCTGTAAAAATACTGTTGTCATTTTGAAATATTTCAGTAAAAAGTGTTTCCATGTGAATATATTGTATTCTTAGTTTTAAAGGACTTCTGCCACCTTTCCTAACCTCCTGCCTCAACCAGTGTAGGTCAATATATATAAACAGCTTCCACCTGATAAACGTTTTCAGCTCGGGTGGCGAAAAACAAAACACTGTACCCAACTCACTTCCTGACCCGCATTTTTAAAAGTAGTACTTGCTGAAACCTTGGCTAAATTTTCATTATTCCGTTTGTGCCATAAACTTACCAACATAAACATAGTTCAGTAATAATAATATCTGCGCTCAATAGATACCCGAAAAGTTGAAAGGGACAGTTGGATTGTCGGTTAACCCATAACTTAATAGTTCCATGTTGAAGCTTCACAGTTGGGAGTGCAACAGTAGAAAAAACAAGTATAATCCTATTTTCTGGATTTATGAGATAGAACAGGAAATAGATCACAAACAGGAAGTTATAATTTTCCTCCACTTCCTTTGTTTCGCGTCCTCTCTTAGACAAAGACTGTGGGCCTCTGACTTATATCATATCTAATGTTTAAGTTAAATAAAGCAGCATTTTCAGTTAAACATTCTTACTTGGTTTAGAATCATTTTTCAAGAGCAGGAGACAAATTGAGTTTATTCAAGTAAGAATCATGCCAATTTTTAAACAATAATCACTTTGAGGCTAAAGGTTTGTCTGACAAACTTTGCCAGAGACCTGAGACGTGCTTCATTTAAGAGACTGCCTCAAAGTGTTTAACACTTTTGTGATATATTCACTTATTTCACACAGCAGTCATTCAAAGAATGTAGAAGTAAACAACCATGGCATCGGTAACAAACCATTAGTAAGATATTTGATCATTTCAAAAATGTTGAATCCGACGGGTTGTTTTATTGAAGGTTGTATAGAAATTAATATATATGACGATTAAGATAATGATGATTGAATGTGAATGATTTATATTTAGGCTGTTCAACGCTTGATATTCGGATATTCAGTTCAAATGATCTGAAGGACCATAACCTGATTATCATAAAAAATTTGGGGAGGCAAGTGGCGTATTGGTGGTGTTGGTCATAAGGACCAGAAAGGTCCATTCGGCCATTGTACAATTCTGCCAAACCACCTGCATTGCACTGTATGGAACTGTGTGACTTTTTGGTTGTGGGCAGGGGGCCTGAGGAGCAAAAGGATCTGTCACCATTACCAGAAAATTGTTAAATATCTTTGAGCGTCTGGAAAAGTGCTGTTTAAATTGATGGCATTATTATTATTAAATATTTGGAAGTGCAGGTAACCGTTCATTTTGGAACACTGCGTTGTTCCAAAATGAATGGTTACCTGCACTTCCAAATCACCATCACTGGCCCCAACACAAATGTTATTGTCATTCCTTTAAAATTGTAGACTAAGCATGATACAGTCCAAAATTATTATTGTCTGTGTAATTACTTTAATAAAGTAAAGTAATTAAGTAGATTGAACTCAAAATTTGAATGAAATCGTTTGAGTTGAGCTTTATAAGATCTATTTTAATCAATTTCATAACTAGGTTTACAAAACTTTTTCTAGTTAAGTCAACTGGAATATTTTTCAATGGCCTGTACCGGATGGATTCACGTCAGGAAGAAAAACTGTTCATTCTGGGTTCTGTGGAGGAATGTAATTGTTTTTTTTGTTTATTTGTTGTTTTGCGTATTAACCTGAGCAGAGGTTACCGTCTATAATTTATCGAGATTTATTTAAATACAGATTTTCTCAAAATATCTTGACTTGTAAATTCATTTTTACACATACTCTATTGTTTTCAAGAAACTTTGATTTTTGTCTTCCTTAAACTGAATATTTAGAGTATCGTCTAAGAAGGGAACAATTTGTGTGGCTTGACATTATGCCACACAACTGTTTATGTAGCATGGAAATAACAAATGTTGTTCATTTTACTGAAAGTAGGCATGATAAAACTTTATTATGTTGGAAATATCATTGATTTGAGCAGTTTATTGACGTTCATATAACATGTTTACAAAAAATCATTTCAAAACTGATTAGATTTTGTTCGAGAAATTAATTTCAATTGCATGAAATTGATTTAGCTATTCCATAATTTAGTTACGTTAAGGGAAGTCTCAGTTTGCTACAGAAAAAGTGTGGTTTTGGGAAGATACCTGTGTTGTCAACCACTGATCCATCAGCTCTGGTCCAGAAAAGGGTGGGTGTAGGGAAACCAGTTGCATCGCAGCGCAGAAGTACATTGCTTCCCAGTGGTGAAGTGATCTTAGTGGCTGAAGTCATGAGTGATGGTTTCACACACTGATCCAGTTCAGCTCGTTGGAACAGAACCCCGGATAACTGCTCTGGCCCACTGCAAATCAGAATCGGATCCATCAGCACCACAGGGATGCTGGACATCTTCGACAACTCAATGAGTTTGGAAATACGGCAGTCACAGAACCAGGGATTGTCCTGAAGACCTGAAACATATACTTTCGAGTGAGTTTCTGAGTAAAATAAAATGTCCAAACTTAAAAAAAACCCTTATCCATACACAGAACACAATCAATATCCTTTTACCATTTAAACAATCGTTTAAATAAGACAAGACAAGATACGATTTTGGATTTCCCACGTCTGTAAAATTTTGGTCAGTTAATATTAGAAAAATATATATTTATTAAAAAAAGAGACAAATATAATTTTATAGAAATATAAAAATTCAAAAACAGAAACATATATATAATAAATAAATAAAATAAATACAAAAGGGTAAATATAAAAAAAAGTTGCACATGAGTTATTGCACATATTAGTATGGGATATTGCACATATAAACTAGGATTATTTCACAGAAAATAAATATTTTATTGATGGAAAAAGGGTAGATGGAAAAACTTTTTTCTCAAAAACGATATTATTCTAAATGATCAAATCTATTTGCCTTAATGTTATTAATATGAAAATACAACATTTGCAAGTGTTCTATTCATATAAATATTTTTGTTGAATCTGAAAGATATATTGCCTACAAAGTAAAAATCTCAATGCTTTATTTGACTTTTAAACACTAGCAATATTTTATGTTGTTAATATAAAGAAAGCAATAGCAGAGCATGAAAAAAATATAAAGTATATATTTATTTGCTGTAGGTCAATTTCATTTAAAGCTGCTGCCAATTGCTGTTCACTCAATCTCATCTAATCCTGAAATAAAGATAACAGGATTTGAAAGTTGTTTTTCTCTACAACCTGCTGTGTCCTCCCATCAAATCTAAGGGTAGGAAATCTTGCATGCAATGGTCATTGACGCTCTGTCCATAATTCTTCAACAGCAGGATGAATATCAGCTGCGGGAGGGATGGTATCTCCACATGGTACACGTCTGGGTAACACATTTGCACATTGTGCTTTTATTGCTGTCGTGACAGCAAAAGAAAGTAAAACATATGAATATCAGTCCAGTGCAAGACTTTTTTTTATTTGTAAGCTAAATTTTTAAATCTATTCAGTTATTTTCACATTGAAAACATCCATACATCCATCCCTTCATTTTCTTTCCCGCTTATTCCCTTTTGGGGTCAAGAAAGGTCTGCTTGGTCTCCAGCTCACTTCAGGCGAAAGTACACCCTGGAGGGTTGACAATTCTTAAAGTTTTAAAATAATGAAAATGTTTTGATATACATTTCCATAAATAAGTCAGATAAAAGTAGGTGAAATTAGTAGGTAAATCACACAAAATCCCTGGTTTTACAGAAATAATGTGCCATACTTATTGTTATTAATAAATGTATGGATTGTGAAATTTGAGTCCTTCCTCTTAGAGGTAGTGGTAGGGGAACTCTGCCTACATTATTGAGTCAGTGTATGGCACACACATTGTATTTTTTAGGTATTTATTTGCGATATTCTGGTCACTGTTGACAATTTGATGCATGAGTATTGACTGTGTTACATTGTCAGTGATGTAAACGTGTGTAGCTCTATGTAATATTATAGGTCAGGTATTTATTTTGGGCTTAGAGAAATTGCCTACCAAGACTTTTGTCCCAAATGCCGATTTCCCTCATAAATACAAAAGGCAGAATATAAGATTCATTTCAATGATGACCTAAAAGTATTTTGTTTACCTATACGCTAGAGGTATATTGTTTTTACAAATACAAACACATTTTGTTTTAAAGTTTGCATTTGCATCTGAAACTTGATTGAAAGATGATTGCATGATATCCATTTCTCTTCAGCTCGGATCTCCTGTTGAGATGTCATTGAACAAATGCATGAAACATCCTCAGGCTAGCTGAGCAGTTCAAAGAAACTCAAATCTCAGCTTCACACAAAGCAGAAGCGTCATTAGTAGATTAGCAGGTACTTAACTTGGGGCAGCCCATGAAGACACGGGCTAGATTTAGATATTCAAAGATCACCCTTGCTATTTTGGGAAGAGAGGGATATTCTTGTCTGTTTCACACGCATCTAACTGGAACGTTTACATGTTAGCATTTCAGAAGAGCCAAAGCTTGGAGTGAAAAGTGCACTTAAGCTTTCACATAGCACTGTTTGCAAGAACAGCACATGCAATCACACAATAAAAATAAAAATTAGTTGCATGATACAATGCACCTTTTTAACGTATAAGAATATAATTTTGTCGAATTGTACATATAACATTAAATAGTGTCATAAAACCCCTGGTAAAGTGACCAAAGAATACTAGTTAGGTCCCTTTGAGTGGAATTTAAGTGACTGAGAAAGAGTTATTCAATCATCTTTTTATTGTTTCATTCATAGTTTCGGCCATAATTCATTCATTCATAATTTTTTTCAAGCCTAGGAACCTAGGAAAAGTGTCTTTCTGTTTACATTTGGTTTGTCACTAATGATAAGTAATCAATTAAATATTATTCACAAAAAATTATTTAAACTCACCACCAAGCTATTTTAACTCATGGCATTAATCATACAAAATCGTTTTATGCTAAAATAATAAAGTACCTTTCCCAATTTCCATGACAGTTTTTTTCTTAAACTGGATTATTCTTAACCTGTCCAAAAGAAAAAAGACGATTATACCAAACCAATTTGGTTGCAAGTGATCACAATGTTGCCATTTCAAAAATGAGTATTCAGCATTGAGTTTGCAAAAACCATTGACTGTAAACAATTCTAGACAAAGTGACACCGCTTACCGCTATTGGGCTAATATGATTACAGCAGTCAGTCAGCTTTTGTTCAGTGTGTGATTCATATCAAATCACATCGCCACGTCTAGTTTTTATTTTTATTTTTTTATGGGAAAACTGAGAAATTCAGTTTCTAAAATGTTGCGCTTACGTGTGGATGAACAGTGTAACCATATGGTAAAATCCCAAATTTCAAAATACCCAGGTACATCTGGAATGGGCCTCAATGTTTTGTGGTTTTATTTATGACTTACACCAAAAGAACACTTAACATTTAGACCCAACTTCTATTGTGTTTCTTTAGTGTTAACTGTTCCGTTAAATGAGACGTTCAGAGCTCATTACAACCAATATTTAGCACACTTAAATTTGTCATCTGGTAATTTAAAAACAACCCAGTTTCACAATAAATTCTAATTAAAAGACAATGTATGTGTAAATGTAAAATGTAAATAAATAATGTAAACTCAAGACAGCACTAGTTATCTCATTTTGTAGTGTGGCCCTTTAAAAGATCACAAGCTCCATTTCCTCTCCAATCTGTATTATCAGCAGATTTGTTCAATATTATCCAGCTGCAGTTGAGGCCCCGAGATTGGTCAAACAGCGCCCTTCATCTAAATAGAGAATTAGATTCCCATGTATGGTTAGAGTTGGGGGGGTTTGGGTAAGTGTTAGAAAATGAAACACTAGAGGATGCTGTTTTACAACGCTTTGGGCGACCACTTCAGCATTACAATGGGATGCTACTCGATTTGGGGTGGTGACATGCTTTTCTGTTGATTCTGCTAAAATTTGCGAAATCACAAACACAGGTTATCAACAGAAAACCCAAGATGTTCTAACAAGTTTATACTCACCAAGAATTATCTTTTGAGAAGCATTGGCACTGGGTGGGATGCCTGAAAATGGAGGCCAGATGTCCACCAGGTCGGAGGCTAGAGTGGTTAGCTTGTTACTAGAGATATCTAGGTATGTGATGTTAACTAGGTAGGGTGCCGCCTCCACAGGAACACTAGTCAAGCGGTTGTTGTGTAGATCCAAGGTCCTCAAACTAGGCATCTCTTTCAGAGACTCCCATGGGAAAATAGCAATCATGTTCCCATCTAACCGAAGTTCATGGAGAACTTTGAGATTGTAGAAACTGCTGGGATCCAGAGAGGCGATGGAATTGTAGGTTATCCACAGGTAGCGTAGCTCTGTGAGGTAGTAGAAGGCCTCAGTGGGAACTCGACGCACAGCTGTCTTCTCTACCCTCAGCTTTACTGTATCCACAGGGACGTTGACGGGTATATCTAACATGTCAGGATCATTGCAGAGAACAGACCTAGGGTAGATTTCAGAACAACTGAAAGTTATTATTGTTTAAAAATTATTGGTAGACAGAATATATCGTCTGAGAAATACAAAATACATGGTAGAATATGTAATAGAATAAAAATTATAATCTATTGAATGGTTAAGTTATGAGATAGAAGTTACATCAGAAACAGGAAGTTAAATTAAAACCAGGAATGTACAAGCTCTTTAAATGAAGTTGCTGACGGACATTTGTCCAGTTTTCTGTTTTGGACTCTTGACTCTTGTGTCATTGACTCTTCCCCAACTGTTTCGGTGTCTCTCTCTTTCCTGAATGCAGCATTCTATTTAGCATTTCCATTTCAGCTAAATAAAGCCGTATTTTCTGTTAAATCTTCTTAAACTTTGCATTGCTTCTAAAACGTGACAATTTATTTGTATTTATATTTATTCAATTTATTTTTATCAAGCCTAATTCAAAGTCTTGTCAGTGTTTTTGACAAAACATGAAATGTCTCCTCCAGCTTTAATTTACAGCAAAACACATTTATTCCATTCAACCAGTCCACAGCACACTTTTTGGGTCACATAACTTTCATGATGGCACCTGGTAGATATCTTCACAAGTTTCTTCTTATTTATGTATACAAAATGAATGATTTCAATGAGCCTGTGCTTGTTTTGACTGTTGGGGCAAATCGAAGCCAGGCGAATTTTTTTGGGGACGAGAATTTCAGATTACCATAGAGAAAGCTTTTGCCAGGCTGATTTTGGACTGTCTTTAAAGCAACTTTCAGTGAAAAAAACGCTACCTTCCTATAGTATCTATAGTCATTTGTGAGAAAAAAAAGTTTGATAAATGTTTTAAAACAAAATGTAGGTTTGTTTACAACTTATTAAGATACATTACAAATTGGAAATTAAATCAATAAATTTCTTTAACATTTATGGATTTATAGCATTTTTTAACCAAACTCTTCATATTCTTTTTTTAAACCTCGGATGTTTGTGTAATTTAAATTACACCTGCTTCGTAATTCATTTAACTCTGCTAAACCTGTAGCATGTCTGTTTGCACTAAGCTCTAACGATAAACACCAGCTAATACCTAACATGATATGTCAAAATCTTTTCGTTTTTATATTTCAGAAGACTATAAACAGGGTTAACATGCAATATATTCATATTGATTTTAAAAAATGCCCATGCAATTTTTGAATATAATTTTTTAAACAAAACAGTTGCTGTAGATAAAGCTTCAAACTTCAAAATAAAATACAAGCTCATATAACCATGTGTATGATTAATATATTACAAGATATCAAAAGCATTTTTATCACCATTTATTCTAAGAACATAGTTTTGTTTAATTTTCTAATGTACCCACCTCCAGTTCTATTTATGCCCCACAAAAAAAGGCTAAAATTCTTCCAACTACTTACAGTTGCACTTCTTACCCTTTTTCATTTCACAAAAGTAGCTATTGATGTATTTTAGTTACCTGCTGACAGTGCCATCACTGCGCCCACTGTGGCCACATGTGCATTGAGATGGACAGAAGGGCTGTGCCAGACTCCAGCAGCCCAGTAAAACCTGGACCACCAGCAGATGATACATCCTTCAGACTGCCCAACCACAGATCCCACTCGACCATCAGTGAATTAAAAACCCTTTATCCAGCCTCCAGAGTACCGAAAAAAACCAGGAAAGGTGCATTTCAGCCACATCCTGTTTCGCATGATAACAGACAAGGGAGTCGGTTCGCTGAGAAGCGAGACGGTTGGGAGGGGGAGAACTCAGATTAGAAAGAGGATTTCTCTAGGCTGAGTAGGTCACTAAAGTTGAACAGAGTGGGTTGGGAAGTGTGTGCTTGTGTTTGAGGTAGAGGATAAGCCTTGCATGCATACGCTAATCGGCTAACAAACAGGTTCTCTCTGTAGTCAATAGCAGCATTGTCACGTGACTGCTCAAACATTTTGGCTAAAATCTGAACTTTTCTGTTTGATTTACATGGATCATTTCCATAATCCCAATCATTTCCTGTTGGTTTTAGGAATCATCTGGATTTACTACACGTTCAAAAACAAACTCATTGTCTTCAATATTCAAATGAAATATTCAAATAAAGGCATATAGAGGGTTTGCTTTGATGTCACTTTTCCATCAAGCCATGCCCCCTTTCCTGACTGGCAAAACATGCAGTAAAAGACCTGTTGAAAACATGAAGAAGTGCCTAAATAGTTATTCAGAGGATTACATGCTTAAACAATAAAGATATTCATTGTACGAGCAGCTTTCTATGATCGTAGAGATTTGGCCAAAAATGGCATTTCCCGACTTTTATAAGTTCCTGGTTTTCACACTGGTAAAATACGCACAGATGCTAGAAAGATACTGGAAATCTACAACCTCTCACCAAAGAGAAAAGATTGGAAGTCTGCAGAACAGTTTTCTGAACTGTCTCTAAAGAAACTTTCTGTACAGCACTAGGTGAGTTCATATTTGGTCCATTTATAAATATATATAATTTTTTAACGGCACACAATGAATGAGTTGAATGTAATTCTGAATTTAGTGCTGCTCTATAATGGGGTTTTAGCAGGTTGAGGTCCAAGTTTGTGACAATACGGTGGCTGTCGAAACACAGAATTAAAACAAAATAGGGAAGTAGGTATAACTCTGCCAGACAATGTCCAGTTGGGATCAAACTTGGCACGAGTCTTAAGATACTGTGCCTGAATACAACGATATAGCAACCTTCAATATCAGTTATAGCGCCGCCAGGTGACCACAATGAATAGAGCTTTTAATGCTGACACATATCACAAATGTTGACATTTGTGATAAAAATATTTTCCAATACAATAAACAAAAAAACTATGTAGTATCTGACATGCTATTTTGTGATTAAAATTTTTACTACTTTGATCACTGCTTGCAGCTTTTTAATTATTTCTTTTGTGATTTTTGTGAATATTAATTCCAAACTATCAGGCATAATGAAATTTCTACATTGAAATAAGCAAATTTTGAAACGTACTGCCCGCTATTTAAAAAATGTAATTTTTACATAAGAGAAAATCTCTTTTCACAACCTCAAT
This sequence comes from Danionella cerebrum, assembly GCA_007224835.1. NCBI lineage: Eukaryota > Metazoa > Chordata > Actinopteri > Cypriniformes > Danionidae > Danionella > Danionella cerebrum. The sequence goes on along the minus strand of SRMA01026003.1, from coordinate 370,694 downwards.
TTGTACTGTACAAACAAAGTAGGATACTAATAACAAATCATAGGAACAATTGATGTTTTCAAATTGTGTTAGGACTATAAAAAACATAACAATGAGGCAGCGTCTTGGGGACCTGCGTAGCTTGGAGTAATACACTTTCTGAAATGGTCATAAATCAAGACGAATGAAGACTGGATCCACCGTCAAGTATTTATTAACAAGTACACCAGTGTAATTTATTTATGCAAGCAGTTTGTCCCTACAGATCAGAAAAGCCACTGTTAAGCGGTTGGCACATTTATATACAAAACAAATTAATGGTACAGCTTGCTACTAAGCATTCTTTAGTGAGAGTACAAAAAGACTAGTATACGAGGACAGAGAGAGTGAGCCAGAGTAAAAGAGAGAGGTGAGGGTTGAGAGAAAGCATTAAGTTAGGGCTCAACAAGCAATAGAAAGGTAAGAGGAGGATTTAGAGAGATCACCACAAAGTAAACAGGCACAAATCAAACACTACCATTGAAGAGTAGGAGTTTCAGCGCAATGGTTTCAGCATAGGATTCAAAGTACTGCACATTATGAGGAAGGGAATGACCCAGCAAGACAGTTGAATAGAACAAACCGAAAACGAACCAAAAAAAAAAAACGTTTTTCTTTTTTTCTTCATGATTTTCCATTATTATTATTATTATCATCATTATTATTATTTTCTTGAGATCCAGTGAGAACGATTACCATTGAATGCATGACCATGCCACAGATAACACTTAGGTTCACAGTCTTCACCTAACATTACAGGGGTCGGACTTCGCAGCCTGACCCTGATGCACTTACACCAAGAAAGAGCTCACAAAATGGTCAAATAAGTGCACAAAACTAGTTCTTAGAAACACTGACAGAACATGATATGCCAGGCATTAAAATAAGAAGAAGACATCTCCACCGTCCAATATAATAATGACTTGTTTGCAAGACAACGAGTAACTGTCATTGAGATAATAGTGATAATAAAAGTTCTGCAGATTCCCTCGTATTCACCTGTGGAAAGAAAAACCCCATCAAAAGAAAGTGATCTGTCACGAAAGCCTGGAATTTGCTTCTTCTCTGTCTTTTTTTCTTAGGTTTAAAGAGACCCTCACTCCACCCACCTTTCTAGTCATGGAATGTGTTGATTTCAGTCTATTACGAATTCACCTGAAGTTTAAGTGCTAACGTACAGTATACATTTACAGAATGACTATGTACAAAAGCTGAAATCTATTCATTCGAACGAAAACCCTATGTCTAGAAAGAAAAGGGGTGAAAATGCTGCAGGCTTGTGCTTGTGTCACTTGCTTCCAGTAAAGGGAGAGTTGCATTGTTGCCGAAGAAGGGATTGTGAACACAAAGGTTAGGATTGAAATGTCCAAAATATACTTTTGTCATCCACAATGTTTTCCAGATTACCCTTGAGCAAAAATAAAGATTCTTTTTTGGTCATTTTTATCTCTCTTGGTATCATTTGGTTCATTTATACCTCATTATTCAATTTAGTTTAACTATCAATGATTATGATTATTGTAACTTTTTGCAGTACTTTGGTTGCCCACCAGGTGTCACCACCAAACCGGGTGGTTTTATATTTTGAAATTCACAAAATTGAAAAAAATTATATATTTTTACATAATTTTGTTCAATATATTAATATTATTATTATTTATTTATTTATTTTGCATTATTTTTCATATCCTAAAAACAATAACAAAAACATAATATTGGATTTTTAAACCAGATTTTAAAAAACTAAGCATCTTTGTGTATGGCAGTCTCAAAATCAATGTATACTTTGGGGATTAACATTAACTGTAAAAAAACAAACAAAAAACCCCAAAAAACAAGGAAATTACTATAAAAGTCACTCTCCCTCTCAGAGCATATACAACACTACCTACTGGTGCAATTTCTATTCATTCTAGCACGGCAAGCAAATAATAACCAGTCTGTCATTCTGTCATCATCTTGTTAAGCTATGCAGTGATATCCATAGAAAAATAATAAATAAACACTTTATGGTACATCTGTTATCTCTTAATTTAATTTTTTTGTCTTTTCTGTCTCAGATTTGAGTTTTCTTTTACCAAAATAATGCAGACCGAGTAAGTTATCTGCTGGTTTCAGGCTTTATAACTTTGATGATAAGAAAAGAATGAGAGGAGGAGAGAGAGAGAGAAAGAAAGAAAGCTATTAATTTGTAACCAATGTTTTCTCGCTTCATTTTAAAGTCTTTAATAATGAGACAGACACACAAAAATGTGCTTTTTTTACCCCAAAAACTGAGTCTCCCCATAAGAATGAGTCATGTATTGACGTTAAAGTGTTTAAAAGAGAAATGTGATTTTAAAAAATTGCAATGTTTAGTGAAAAACCGAACCTGCACGTAACAAAGTGAAAAACCTACAACACTACTGCTAGCACTAATAATAATAAAAATAATTATAATAACAATAATAATAATAATGTCTGTGCGAGAGGTAATGGGTTGGCCATGGGGTTGGTCATACGACACGCACCACCTGGACTGCACCAGTGCCAGACTCCCTGAACAGGAAGTGAGGTCACTGAGGGTCCTCTCGCCCCAGCTGTTGCTTCCTGTCTTATGTGTAGGCGTTGAGGCGTTCCTTGGAGCGCGTGGAGTGGATGTCGTGCAGCTCCTGTTCCTCCTTGGACTTGCAGTCCTCGTATTTCTGCAATTTACAAGCGTCCTTCACATAGGCCCAGTTGGCAGAGAGAACCATCAGGTAGTGGATCTACAAACAACAAAATATGCTCTTTAACACTAAATACAAACAGCGTTGCTCTTGATGTTGTTTGTCTTATGAAACTCATTTGTGGATACACTTATGAAAAAAAAGTCGTTTTATTTTTTATTCATAAATGTCCGTTCCAATGTACTTGTTCCTCTTTACAAAGGCCTATAGTAGATTTTGAACAGTGTTTAGGGTCATTGTCCTCTTGAAAGATCCAGCACTGATTCCTGGACATTTTTCTCCAAAATTTGAGTGAAATTCTGCTGATATTGAGTGGAATCCATGCAATCCTTAACTTTAACATTCCCAGTCCCTGCACTGGCCACACAGCCCCACAGCATGAAGAAACCACCACCAAATTTTTACCAAAGATAGCAAGTGCCACTTGTTTTGACCACATAACGTTATTGACCATGGCTATTCTCACTATCCTGTGTCTCTGCTTATCCGGGATTTTCCTTGGTTTGCCACTTCGGGCCTTAACTACAACTGTGCTTCTGTGATCTGGAAAAAGAAACTGGTCTTGGTGACAACAGACTGCTGACAGATGTGTTGCTCTATTATTAGCACTGAGTCCAGCAGGAGGCAGCACCGAGAGGCAGCCAGACTCCCTCGCTCGGCCGTCTGCCTTGCTCAAGAACAAAGTCTTCAAGTCACAGCAAAAAGCTCAGAATTACCACAATGAAAGGGCCAGTTTTACCTGTAATTAAAGTACTCTACAAGAATGTTCCACTTGTCCAGATTGGGAGGTTAAACACAAGATGTAATATCAAATTATTAAATAGCTATAACATATTTAAAAAATGGTTCTATAGCCAGAAAAAAAGGTTGCACTTTAATCATTATCCTGCACGAAAGCTCTGGCTATGTTCTGTTCACTTCAGTTCACCATTATGCAAATCAGATATGAATTATGCATGTTCATATGAATACAGCCACACCCTGATTTTCTCAGTTTGACAAAAGAAACCCATTTTTATTGTCATGCTTTCACAAGAATCCGAGGGCACGTCGTTTTAAAATTCGGCCAAACTTATCTTTCTATAGAAAACGCTTTTCAATAATTTGCTACATCATCACAGACTAACAACCACATTCTCTTTTTCAGAAAATGGTTCCTCGCAAATAACTGAGTGCTGGCGCTAGCTACAAGCTCTAGGGCCTTTCTTCTGCCAGTTTCCATGACAACAAACGACATGCCCAGCGTCTCTCCGTATGCGAGAGTGAGCAAGACGAGGAAAGAGGGGGGTTGGATGGAGGGATGAAAATAACAGACTTACAAAAAAGAATGATGTTTAATGACAACAAAAGAAATGCCTTTAAGAAATTGATGACATCCCTAGTGGTTAGTAGCACTAGGAGAGAAGTGAGTGTTTGATGCCTTTAGCTTAGACCCAAATGAAGGGCTGAAGGCACATGATGTTATTAATCAAGTTGACATCTTCATCATTATAATCACCTCAAATAAACACGATTCACATGATAAAAGGTTGCACAAAAAAACTAGAAAATCAAGCCACACTCTGCAGAAGACCAGCCCTCCAGGACAGAACTTGGTGACCCCTGGGGTATGTTTTATGAATTGGGAAGATGAAGAAGACATCTTACTTGTCTTTTCACAAGTAAATGTTTCTGGAAATATTTTACCAAGCATGTGAAACACAGAGACTGTTGTTGGATGAGAAGGCCAGACTTCCAGTCTTTTCTCTAATTCATCTCAAAGGTTTTCAAAGTCAGCACTCATTCACCCCAAACCTGCTCATCTATATTTTATCAATGCCTTGCACATTGGTGTTTTCTTTGAACAGGAAGATGCCTTCCCCAAGGTGTTTCCAAAAAATTAAAAAAAAAAAAATCTGATTTTTTTTCTTTTACTGTGGAGTTAAATCCAGCTCCTGAAAAACAACCCCACACCACAATCCACTTCCACCTAATTTCATAGATGTTACATTGAAATTGTGCAGTTCAAGGACCATTCTCCTAGCAACGACCAAAGCCGAGAGAATCATACTCAAGTAAAAGTATTACTACTTGCCAAAAAAGTAAAGAAAGTGGAGTAAGAGAATCTGTTCTAAATGGAACTCAAAGTATGAGACAAAAGTAGCTCCTCTAAAACTACTCAAGAGTAGTGAGTATCACACCAGAGCCATTTTCTTAAGGGTGTTGCTAAACAAGATAGAAATAGAGAACAGGTAAAGAGAGAGAGAAAGAGAAAGAGATATCAAGAGCAAAAGGGAGAGAGAAGGAACAGAGAGAAATAAGAGGAGAGAAAAAGAAAGTATGATAGAAAAGAGACAGATAGCAAGAAGAGAGAGAAAGTGATATAGGAGAGAGATGGATAGATTGGAAAGATGGAGAATGTGAGTGAGAGACCAAAGTGAGAGAACAAAAGATAGAAATACAAGAGAATGAGATAGAGACAGCGAAAGTAAAGAAAGAAAGGACGAGAGCAAAAAGAAAGAAAAAGAGAAAGGTATAGTGAAAAAAGAGAACAAAAGAGAGGAGCAAGAGCGAAATAGACAGAGTGATATTGTGAGGGCAAAACAGTAGAAAGACAGAAAAAAGAGAGCCCTAATGAGAAAATAAATACTATATAATTAAACATTCAACTATTTACCTTGCTATTAAAATGATAAAAGAAAATAAACGAGCTAATCCTGCAAAAAAATTTCCTTCTCTACTGATTTTATTGATGTGACAAACAAACACCCCTCAAACGCCAAACCAACAGGTGGCACTCGAATTTTAAAAATTAACATTGCGTGGGGAAAACACAAGCGCCTCTGTGATCAAACGGTAAACGTGTGCATGTAATTCTGTAGCTACAATAGAGGAATAAACAGCAAGATAGTTCTTGATTCGGCCCCTTGTGATGGGAATGACAAATTCCTCCCCTAAAAACTATTCCGGTTATCCTGTACACATTGACACAGAGGGCCGTGTGATTCAAATACGGTTCACCTTGGCCAGCGTTTTCAAAAATAGGCAGTTACCGTGCAGAAAGATACCAGTTTTCAAAATTGCCGGACACATGTGGACAAGGCCACATTTGCACTCCTTTCAGCATTGATTTTCTTCTTTAACCAACATATAAACAAAATACCCTCCGAGACTTTGTGAGGAAACGTTTTAGGATTGACTCTATGTGATTCATTACATGCGAAAACCCACCATAGCAATGACTGCTGCTCCTGCCCCAGCCAGCGCGCACACAAACAGATGGAAAGTCATGTCCAGCTTAAGGAAAAATCATAGCGACAAAAACAAAAATCAGTCTTAGAATTGTTTTCATAGAACTTTACAAAATTGCATACAGGTGCTCACTCACCTCATTTGATTCACACATTTTATTGAACTTCTCTGATCCTGCACATACGGTCTTCTCCTCTCCAATGGGCACAACACCTCAAAACAAAAGAAGAAGCAGAAGCTGTTATATGATGTTTTTGAGAATATTTAGAACTTTTTTTAGAGTTAACTGTAAAGCATACCAAACTGGCGTGGATCAAGACATAAACTGGCTCCTTGCAGGAGAGTGGTGTTTTGGCAAATGGTCCAGATGTTAAAGTACATGAAGACAGGCAGAGAGGTGAACGCAGTTACTCCGAGCCAGGCCAGCATGAAGATGTACGTCAGCATGATGAACTGAATAGAAAAAAAATCAAGATTAACACATGTGACTACAAGTAGAATTGAGGAAAGGCACCATGGATCATGAATACAATTGGTTTCTGTAACTTTATGGTTTGCATTGGTTTGTCTTTGTAGTCACAAATTTGTGTTTGGTTTAGCTAGAAAGTACATTATTGGAGCATTCTGAAAGTATCCCTCACTTACAACCTCCTTTTCTTCAGCTCACAATAAACCTTTGTGCGGAGCTTGTAAGTTCTCAATGAAAGTCAAGCATTCTCGATGTAAAGAAGCTGCGGTCAGTGTGTTATATTCATTTCACTGCATTCACATGATGGTGTGCTATTTGTACATTCGTTTGCGGTGAACTTGCAAGAAATAACTTCCACTTCCCCCTCAAATTTAGACTCCCTAAGCATGCCTGTAGCCAATCAGCTGCAAGTGGCCTGTTGTAATAGTCACAGACATGTGTAGCAGAGCTATCAATACTGAGCAAGCTTTTTTCTTAATGTGGGGGTTGTGTTTATTTTATAAGGTTAATACTTGATTTGATATGGCTCATTCATTGTTTTTACGTAATAGCGCATGGCAGAAAAGGCCAGGATAGTTTGTGGTTGTTTGATTCGTAAATAATCATTTTTAGCCACTGCACTTCTCATTTTTGGCTTTATCTGAATGGACAGGACAGTATCTCGACAGGAAGAGGAGCATGGGACATACTTGTCTGGAGCACCAAACACTACACCAATGGGCCTGATGATACTTCTCTGATATTTTATAAAATTTTTAAAATAGCAGTCATTGCACATCCAACTGATCAACCATTGCTAATAAAAGTGCCTGAAAATGACTGAAATGACTCGAGGCTGCCTACAACAGAGAATCAATTCGCATAGACTTCCCACGGTAAAGTTCTAAACAAAACTTTACAGCCTGGTGCAAATTTGTTTTATATAGTTTTTTTTTTGCCTTTCACCAGTGGAAATGTTCATTACTATTTTTTCATATTTAGTTACTATTCAACTAACTATTTTATGAAAAATTAATAAATCTAAAATAAGGTGTCTTGGTAAAAATATACAACATACAGCGGCCCTTTATTAACACTATATATTATTATTAAAACGTATCTCCTAAATTCAAAGCCTGGCTACTTTAGAATAGCAGAAAACTCTAAGAGCATATTTAAAATGGTTTTGATCATCACAAAAGTATACTTCATTGATATTTTAGAACTTACTCGCTTCAAAAAACAACACGTTGAATGAATTTGTTTGTTCCCAAATGGCATATCATTGTTAGCATGGTCTGTCTGCTAGTGCTCTATATATTAAAATGATTGAAAGTAGCCTTGAAAGATAAACACTGTTTTGAATTGCAGGGAAGAATTCCACCCAGCTGACATTTCAGAAATTGATTGTAACATCAAAAATGAGCTATGGTGGCCTATGGTGTGTCCTGATGTCTACTGCCATCTTCTGGTGGAATATAAAATAGCTTTTTGTACCAGTGTAATTCATATTGTGGTAAACAGTGCTGGCGGTCTGCATATTACTGCTTTTTTAACAGACACAGTGTTGACATTTATGTCCTAGAGTAATGCACTACCAACCTACAAGCTACTGGCTATCTCCACTTTTTGCTTAAAATGTTCTCTTTAGAAAGATAAAATTGGTGCCTAGCTGCAAATGTTTTGCTAACATGCATTTACTTAAAAATGCACCACAATAACACTTGATTTTAATCTTAAAATATGCATTTTGGGCAAAGAACACCCTGGAGATTCCCTTAAATTCAATCCCACCCTGCAGTTAATCTACAAATTAACTACCTGGACTTCAATCGCCCACCATATTTCAGGAAGGTTTCGTATTTCCTTTATTGCATTTGAAAGATACTACCTTGCCGTTTTCCCTCTATAATCTTTTATAGCCTCTAATAGAAGGACCTGGCATCTTTACGAGCAGCAAAGCTCGAGTTCCCCTCAGTGAATTTCCCATTGCACTTATTAGGAAGTACAGTGCATTGTGGTTGCGCCTCCTGTTCCTCACCCAGGCACTGACGCAGCGTCCGCAGGTGGTGATCTTGAAGTCTCCATACAGGTCCTTGATGGCACCGCTGGTGAAAAAGCCTTCCACCATCAGCAAGATGCCATAGACGAAGAATGCCGAAGCAATGCCGTAGATCACATACTTGATGATGTCAATGCTGGAAGAAATAGAAAAATCACAATATGAATGGGAAACGTCAAAATTCAAATGTAAAAGAAGACATTGCTTGAGTCAATCTCGTAACAATAACATTAAATATATTTCAATTGTTGACACAAATAATCTTGTTTTTGGCATCCATCTTCTGCAGTTTGTTATAGTTAATGTAATGCAGTCTCAAATATCTACAGCATAGGAGTCAAACTTAGTTCCTTGTGCAGCAGGCAACTTTAAATTAAAAACACTTAGTGAAGCTAATTCATTTAGAAAAGATTATAGCTGTTTGCTGTTTCCTTTTTTACCTACGCTCTTAAAGTTAACTGATTTGTGGAGGGAAAGATACTTTTGAGTGTCCAGCAAAAAAATGTTATGGGAGATACAACTCCCTCATTAATGATTTGGTTGCTTCGTTACGAGTCAATCATGGTGTCAGTTATTTTTGAGGTTTTCATCACCTAGGCATTTCTTCTTCTTGTTTGACTAAAAATGAAGATATAAACCCGTTCGTTGGGTTGCAGAATGATTAAATATAATCCACATCGATAACAGTAAGAGATAAACTAAAGTTTTTGAAATCAACTTCAAACCATCTTCAATCCAAACTGGTTCAAATCCAGTTTGATCAAGTTTTAAAAACCAAGCAAAAATAAATTCTGTTTGCATAATATTAGTATGTGGATTGGAACGCACTGTTGAAGCTAAATTTTGCAGATTTGTGGCCTTCCAGGGACTGATTGATGCCTCAGGCCAACAGAAAAGACTATAGAGGGTATGCATATGATGTCACGATACCTGGAAGTCTCGTTAGTGGCAAAGAACCTTAGAAGGCTCTGGCAATTTAAGCCAAACATGATATAAATGGCACAGCGTTTCACTCAAAAAAAAATTAACTAAAATGATTTGTACAGTATTTATAGTTAATTGTCATTGGCTGATTACTTTGTGCTGATAATTTTACCTGCAGAAGCATGTGACAATGAGTGCATGACAGATTTAACTACAGACTGCCTAAATATAAAATAATTTGTTCATACCTGTCCACATACAACCAGAATACCTATAAATGCATTGTCACTTTAGCATCTCTGTCAAATCCCAGTTTAAGTACAACCAGGCGTCAAAGACTTTATAAGCCTTCAAACTTTGTTTGTGTACTTCCCCAGTGTTGAAATCTCTTTGTCTGTGAACAACTGGTATTCTGGTAAGTCATGAGGATTGCAGTCAAGTCCAATTCTTTTTAACTTAAGCATGTATTCCTCAAAAATTTATTTTTCTGTATTAACGTCAGCCATTTTGCAACTTGTTTTGCCACTCCGTCCCAGTAAATGGGACATGGACCAGTAAAAATGGGAAATCAATGCATAGCCTCTGTTAATACATCAGTGCAAATCTCATGCTGTAAATAAAGGCTCTTTATGCTAAAAATATGCTCTAGAAAGGACAGTATGTGATTTTCCATATTGTTTACAATCACTTTTGACTTTTCACTTTTGAAATTTTAACCCATATTAACCCAGTTTTCAGAGAATAATTACAGCATTTTAAAAAATGTTACAGCAAAATTTGAATTTTGCTTGGTTTTGTTGGGTGTTCATCTAAACGGCTAGCCAATACAATGTGCTGTATATCTTACATAGTGAAGACATCGATCCCTTCTCCGGGTCCCCTGATCACATCAAAGTAGTTCTGGAGGATGGTGACCGTCCCGCTGAGGGCTTCATGTCCACATCCACAGAAGAGCGCCACACCAGCATACAGTAGGATGGTGGCAATCAGCGATGGGTACGGGATACCTCCTAAACACTTCAAACAGCACTCCATACATCCTGAGAGGAAAACATAGAACAAATACAGATGTATAAGTAATCTCAAATATGTAATAAATAGATTTTTTTGGACTGGGAAATTTTGTAGAACGAATAACTGGTGGAAAGTTTCAAGAAAAATACACTATATATCATACTATATTAAAAACTATCCTCTGAAGATTACTTAATTGTATGCATCCAAGAAACCTGTACACAATTTAGTTTAGATTTTTCATGTGGTTTCACCAAACAATGTTGTATTGGCTTCCCTCATCTTCTGATCAAAATATTTCAAAATAAATGTAATTTCTCAAATACTTTCCCATATAAAGGGTGAACAGTCATAACGTAATGCTTGTTAAAGTGGTTGTAATGGTATATGTTCACACTCCTTTTGACACAATAAATGGTTTATATTAATCTATGAGCTGATGTTGCATGAACAGTTTCAGTACAGTGCCCACTAGTGGTAAGTATATATCATGTCCAGGTTAGCTACCTCTGCCATTCTGGGTGTTGGCCATTTTGGATTTTGTAAAAAAATGCTGCTTTTTGTAAATGCATGTATATATCTTTACAAAAGTTGGCATGTCTCTATGCCTTGAGGTTTCTCAAATGGTTTAATTGCTGCACCACATTGTGGTAATAAGCAATTTTAAAATTGTTAACATGTTTATGTTTATGAGTCTATGTGATATGTTGTACATGTGATACATTATTGTTGAAAATAGGGTTAAAAAAGATGTTGAAAACTGCAGACTGTTGAAGGTTACATCTCCAATCTAGAAGGTAATGTTAAATATATTACATTATTAGTCAGAAAATTACTACAGTGTCATGCACAACAGTAAGATCGTAAAATCAGTAAAATCAATTGTTGCTCTTGTTTTCTTTGCACTACTTCTGGCTTTCTTCCCTCTGGGGCCTTGCTTTTATTCTTAAAATGGTTGTTATGTGGAGTGGTCCATGATTGGTCAACTTTACATCATATTTACCACATCACAAAAAAGTGAAAACTGTTCCATCCAGTGGTTATTGTTTATAAATTATTTGTTTTAATACATTTAGTTTACTGTGTTTTATTGAATTTACTGAAGTCTGTTGCAATGTCCGCCCTTTTTTACTTTGAATACTTATTTCATTTGTACTTAAACATTAAATAAATGTAGTTTTTACACAGTTGAATTGTTGACCATCTACACATAAGTGTTTTCATTTTTGTGAATTGGTTCTTTTTATTTATTTTTCAGAGCAGTTCCTAAACAGAAAGTAGATTAAGCCATTATCTGAGCTCTTCTTTGGCCTCATAGTCTGCGTGACAGGACTACCAAGTATTCAGACGGTCAGAAATAAATCCTTCATTCATTCACTTTTAGAGCCAGTGAGGTCCAGCTCACTTTGTGTTTGCATCTGTGTGCGTGTGTACGTATGTGTTTGTGCATGTATTTTTCACTCTCCAATGATTTGCAAAATTGCCCCTGTGGCAGACTATTTTAAATTCTGCCCATGGCAACATAAATAAGATTGAATTTCTAACACTGATTTATGAAAAACACATGGATGAGAGAGCAAACACATAATCATTCTGATTGAATGCGTTTCCCGGAGAATACTTTAATGGTTATAGTTTTTAATGTTACAGTAATCAAAAGTATTTGACCCTCTGCTGATTCTTAATTTTTGCCCGAAGATAAAAAGTCTTGGTGCGTGTGCCAATTGGTTGTTTTGAATTAAAGAGGAATGAAGTGACCCACCTATTGTTTATTTTTAATAAATGCACAATCGTCATTCAGTTTTTATTTTACAGACCCCCAATCAATGCTATCAGTGCCTTCTAGTGGTGAACAGAAGGGAGAACCCTTGGAAGTACAAGACCTGTAAAATGGCATGTATATTTCAGTTCTGGCACAAAAACCGCACAATGCAGAAAAAGTGTTTGGAACAGTATTTCTTTAGGAAGGTTTAGGAGAGATTCTATTTTCATTGTTTTGACATTGTCTTTGCTTTGTTGGGATTTGTGAATTTTTATTTTGTCTCAAACTCTTTGATTTTTTTTAATAAAACATACAAAATGTTTTTTTTAGCTGACAAAATGGAATACTCTGAATTTGTATTTTTTTGTTGAATTTTTTTGTTTTTGAGGTTTGTCTTGGAATTATTGTGTAATGTAAGGGAAAAAATAAGCTTGGGTTGTTCTAAAAATATATATTTTTATATTTTGTGGCATTGCCACAAAAATGTGTTTTAAAGGTAATTTATTAGAGCAAACTGTAAGTAGCAAAAAAACTTCTAAGGGTTAATGACTGGTTTATTTAAACAGTGGGAGACAGAAGGCACAATGCATTTAAAATTTGTTTCATTGTGTATCACTATCTTGACAATCATAGAGATGATGTTTTTTGTAGTTAGCCACTAGTTGTGCGCATATCTCTGAAGGGATTTTGTTTCATTCCTATTTGAATTTAATTCCCTCCATAGATTCTCTTTGGGATTAAAGTCTGAAGCTACCATTGGGCATTCATATGCTTCCCCCTGAGCCACTCATTTGTTTCCTTGCCTGTGTGTTTGGGGTCATTGTCATGCTGGAACACCCATCTGTGACTCAGTGCCCTGTCTGAAGTGGAGTTTGTGTCTTTTAAGTCTACTTGTTTGTCCTAAAAATGTGTCTCCATTCATTTCGACCATAATGAGTCAAAGTGTCTGCCATATATAGCCATTTTAGATAAAATGCAGCTTTTTGCAAATGCATGCATATATCTCTACAAAAATGGGATATTTCTATACCTAGAGGTAAGTAGATATTGCTAACATCTTTATGTTTATAAGTCTATGTGATATGGGTACTAACGTCTATTCATTCTTCTCATCTGTTACCTTGCCTGTTGTGTTTGGGGTCATTGTCATGCTGGATCACCCATCTTTGACTCATTAACAGTGCGCTGTCTGAGGTGAGGAATTGTTTTCTTAGTAGCTAGGGCTTTTAGACCATTAATAAGAAGCTAGATTTGGGCTGGCTCGAAACCATTGTCATGATTATGGGAACTCACAGTAGAATCCCAGACAACTGTAGTCATCCTTTTATTAAGATGCTTGTATACACTGCCCTGCAAAAGAAAAAGCGGGAACTGGGCAGAGTGCAGAACTGAGAAAAATGTCTAAAGTTACCCTGGGAAACAGGTAACAAAAAGAATGTACCATTATAATACAATTAATCTTTAAAATGATAAATATTTTAAATTATATACAATGCAGAATTCAAGTTCTGATTTGCCAGGCAGCAGTTTTCTCTCCAACATTCTTGGACTGATGGTGGGTCATGGTTATAGTAGAGATATTGGAATATGATGCTTCCATGGACATGTTTTTATACAAGTAGGGTCATGACATTGTTACACATTTGTCTAATTGTATGGGAAATTTGATTATTTCACTCAATTTTTATTAAAATCACATTCAATCTCTTCATTTTCCAGCCTGAGCTGCGATTTACAGAAAACTTTGTAACTACTGCCCAGTTACTTGCCTATTGGTTACGTAAATGTATTGGTTACGTGGTTATGTCAATTTACTGTCTGACTGTCACCGTAGACCTGAGGGAGATTAATTGCGAGCAACTTCAAAATTGAGCTATCAGCTTTTTACTAAAGCATCATTGATGAACCCTGTAATATCGTTTGGAGGAAAGTTTATGCAACTTTACCTCAAAGAAACCACAATCTGATCCCAAATCTAATGCAAACACACCTTCACCACCTGGGCATCAGGGACTTTAGTTGTGAACATTTTCCCTTTAGCCCCATAAGATTTAATAAATACACTAGAATTGTAGTTTGACGAGCCACTAAATATATTACTACATTAAGCCACGACCAATGAGAGAGTAGGATTGCATGCAGCGTCTCTTTTTCTCTTTTTATTGGCTGATCTGATCTGAAGTGTTTGTGCCACACTGCCTGGATTGCGCCAGAGATGCTTTGAGAGAGAAAAAGGCAGAAATGATGGACATTAGATGGTTTTTAAGCTAATAAAAAAACCTAGATAGAGGCTTATGTTTGCAGGAAGCCTCCAGAAGTAAATGAATAATTGAAAATCATTTTTGTTAAACGAGTTACCGTGTGACCCAGATGTGAACATAACTGATTCCTCTGATTAACACACTTTAACATAACAAGTTTAATAAAGAATAAAGAATTCAATTATCTATGAAATAGGGTCTTATTTTATATTGTGAGCAAAAACATTCAAGTAAAGTGACAAAAACAAAGAGGTTCTTACAAGTTGCACCAAATATTTAATTAAATATTATAATAAACTTTGTCAGTGGCGTGAATTAAACCAGATTTTAAAAGAAACAAACTCATTTTTTGTTTGGGAACGTCCATGTTTTGAATTTGGATTTAATGTAGTTTTATAAATCACTTTAAAAGCCAATTAAGGGCTCAACATTTCATGACCCCTTTTAAAACACCCCGTGACAGATACATAGAATTTTTCATTTTCATCTATGATTCTTTTATGAGCACTTTGTTAGTATCTGAATATCACTTTTTTGCCTTTAAATATATCTGTTAAAAAAGTAGTCAATGAATAAAAAATGAAAGAATGGTAGGAGAATTTAAGCAGATTTTTTTTTGTACATGAACTAACCAAGTGCTTTATATATAGACTCCAAATGTCCATTTTAAATCCCCATAAAGGTTTCAAGGAATTATTGTCCAGTACTGCAGTACTCTGTTTTAATGTTATCAAATGTGATGCACTATTATATCTTTCATTTTTAGGTCATGAATTACTTTAGTGAAGTATTTGAATCTTTTTAATCTGTGTTTTCTGCAGTGTGGGCAGTCTGGCATTTGCACTTGCAGAGGAAGCAAAAACTATTTCAGCTTGCATATGTTCCCACTCAAGGTTTGTGTGCCAGTCATTGAGAATAAAAGAAATGTAGGAAAGTGAGTTATTTATTTTGTGAAAGGGTTACAACATCAATTGTTTAGTTGAGGATAATGCCCCGGTTTCAGTGTTTTTTTTTTGGTTGAAGCATTAAATACAGTCAAACAAGGCGATACATTGATTATGATGCTGTAATGAACCTGGCTTTGGTAGCGAATCAACCTGTTGCCATGGAAACAGTTGGTGTTTTCAAGGAGTAAGATAATAGATGGGGTTGTATGTTTTAGTGCTTCGCAAGCTATGTTTTTCTCATTTGATATTTTACGCATAAATACCAACACCAATGGACATGCTTTGTTTTTTGTAAAACAGTGATATTATTAGAAAATTTGGAAACATGTTTTCAATGTATAAAAAATAAAAAAAATTGTTGCACATTATTCATATTTTTCAAAAATCAAAATACTTTATGAAATTACACTAAAGAAAACAACAAAAGAAGCCAAAGCCCTCTTATAATTTTGAATCCCCCCCCCCCCCCACACACACACACACACCTCCCCCTATGTCCCTCAATCACCCATCTGAACCCAGGGCGCATCTGTCAGTCTGCCAGGCACAGTGCAACCCCCCACCCCACACTAAACACACACACACAGCAGGGGCTGAGGGGTCAGTGGCAGGCAGGGCACCCCAGACGGCTTTCGGAAGGGGAACATTCTCACAGGGTCTCAAAGAGAACCCAACAAAGGCTTGGAAAAGCTAACACTAATCTCTGCCATAGAGGGGTGCAAGAGAAAGAGAGAGTGAAGGGATACGAGGCAGAGACAGATGTAAGAAAGGATGGTAGAAGGGCAAAAGATACATTTCTCAAAAGAGAAAGAAAATACAATTAATTGTAGTTTTACATTGAATTTTACAAAGTAAAATACTACCAAAATTACAACATAAATATGACAAAAAAATGTCTATAGTAAAACTTTTTTTAAATTAAATTATTAAGATTATTAAGGGTATTACACATAGTTTTAATAGATAAATAACAATAGAGAAATACAACAAAAATAAGGCAAAACTGCCCCACACTCCCATAAAATGAAAGAAAAAAATATATTTCCTTATTAAAACTTAATAGAGTAGTTTCGACATTTTAGTGATCATTTAATGCTATTTGGGTAAAATATTTTTAAAATATTTATCTTTTTTTTAACAAATACCTCCAGTGCAGAGTTTCAAGGAACTCTCCGTATGAAAGAAGTTGGTCAAGTTTATGTTGATGGAGGGCTACATCCTCAAAATGACTTCATCTATTATATAGCTGTAAATTTTATAGGTATTTAGATATTTATATATATCCCAAGTGAGTTCTGCGGCGGCACGGTGGCGCAGTGGGTAGCACTGTGGCCTTCCAGTTAGAAGGTTGTGTGCTGTGAGATAGGCACCGGCAGTCCCCTGTGACCCCGAAAGGGAATAAGCGGGTTTGACCATGAATGAATCAAAATGGTTGAGATTTTCTGGTGTGATCAGATTCAGTGACCCCGATTACTTTGAAGGGCAGGGTAAGACTGAGCTTAGTTCACGTTCCTTTAAACTTAAATATGATAGTTTGTCAGCTCTCAATAAGAGATTTGAATAGACATTACAGTTTACTATACATGCAGTTGAGGCTGCACACATTTTACATAAAGTGCTGTAAATATTATGCAAGTATCAGTGGCAGTAATACAACCCTAAGTGCATTGGACCAATCAAAGACCTCAGAAATGGTTTCCGGCGAACACTTTTTTGTTGTCTACACAAAAGTTTCTTTGGTTTTCAGAAATGAAGTTTGACATTTCTTTGGTTTTCAGAAATACACTGAACCGCCACCGATTTAAAAGTGTGCAAAGGTCAAACCACAATGAAAAAATTCCAGTTCTAAAATATCCGCTTGTGTAAACAGGGCTTCAAAAATGAATAAGTACAAAGTGTAATCTTGGCCACGGGTCAGGGTTTGGGAAGATGCAACAGTTTGTACATTTTTTTTAAGCAGGAACTTTCCAGTTTGGGCAATTTCTCAAGCTAAATGAAAAACAGACAGACTTGCAACGCTTTACTCAGGGGCTTCCACCATTTAGCCCTTCGTCATTTATGTGAGGTGAAGGGGTGCCCCAACTCTTTTTTGAAGGAAGGTTAACCGCTGTTTGGTCATCCTTTCAAAACTTTTGAGATAACTTTACAATTACAATTTGGAAAACCATAGTTTTATGATAGATTTCATGTCACTTGTCCATATATAGTTCAGCAAAAGTAAATATTCATTAATTTTACAAAAATAATTCACTATTTTTAGCCTAATAATGTTAACTTTACACTAAAATATTTGTGTATGGCATGCCAATTTTTTATCATGTTTATATGTTTAAACATGTAAAGATAACCAAGAGTCATGCATTTGCTGATCCTTCACAACAATTTGGCTGAACTTTATGTCGCCAATTCATAGGCGTATTTTCTCCAGTTCTCGTAGCCCAAAGGTTCAAGGGCTAAGTGGTAGGTGTAGAGGAAGGGCTGAGGGATCGGAGTAAAGGCCTCCACCAACTGATCAGAATTGAGATTTGCATGAATCTTCGGATTGCTTCTTAGCAGGGGGCTCTTCCTCTGGGTTGAGGAAATATTGATGCAATTACAGTCCCTGCCTAAGGATGGCGCTCAGCCATCAACAATATAAACTGCACACACGATATCTATGATTTTTTTTTATGTGTTCTTTGATTTCTTCTCTGTCGTCATCTTCTCCTTGCTCTTCTTCTTCATGTAGGATGAGCGCCACCTAGTGGCTCTTTTACGTCCTACACACATCATCAAAAAGCGGAAAACCAATCCAATGTAATTGGCCAAACTCTTTTTTTTCTGGAGCCACTCAGTTGGTTAGATCCCGTTGGCACCCATGGGTTTTGATCAAGGTGCGATCTCGCACTAAATTTTCGATTAGTGTGCAGAGGCCTTTAGAGGGAGAAATGCAACTCAGCCATAGATTCTGTGACCATACACATAGGTTCCTATAAGAGAAAATTTGAAGCTGAAACGAGCTTCTTTGCAGTGCAGTCAAAAATAAGGAACAAATGTCATGATAGCTAAAAAAAATCAGCTATAAATGTTTTTTTAGCGTAAAATACTAATGGAATCTGCTCGATTAATTGTACAAATTTCTACACATAGAAATGTTCATAAAGATTGCCGTTTGCAAGCGATTCCAGAGTTGAGTGTGAGCCGTCTTTGATTTGGGGAGTGGCACTGTTTCTCACCCACCGCTCAGAGCCAGCTCAACAAGGCCCTTTTGTTTTAATACCATTTAAACGGATTAGAATAATTTGCTGATTTAAAGTGATTAGCATTTCATTACACATGAATGCATTTTTCCTCAGATAAATAGAATTGGAAATCAATTGAACTCAATGGCATCAAGTGGCTTCATGAGAGGGGGCTGCGTCTCAATCGCTGACCCCTCGCTAGAAGGCGAGTGGGATTTTTTTTTTATCACAGGCTCCTCTGCGCATGTTTAATCAAGCAGCAGGGTTGCCATGGCAATGGTGGTGCGAGGCCCTGAGAATGGGCCGGGCCTGCGCGCTTTGTGACCCACTTACAGCGGCAAACACAGGCTGAATGCGAGACACATTTCCCAGGATTACAAGGGGGGGAAACACAGACCAGCCTCAAACACAGCGGGAACAGTGAAGAAGATACACAACTCCATTCAACTCCGCCGCTGGAAGATTCTCACACTCCCTGCTTCCTCCAGCATCTTCCCTCAGCGCATAGATGCCCAATAAGACTGCAGTGTAGTTTATCAAACATGTAAATGAGGTAATAAAGTGCAAGGCTCACATTTTACTGGTCTTTTGTTGGTTTATTATTTCTATTGTCTAAATACACTAAGTATTTAGTCATTTTCTAGAGATGTTTAATATTTTTACAAGCTTTGGCGTGTTAAATGAACATCAATTCCATCAAGTTACCAAATGTTAAATTTAGCCGATATATAAATTGAGTTGCTAGATTTGGTTTGCTCTCACTGCTTTGATTAGTTTAGTAAAAAACACTGGTTTTTAAACTGTAACTGTTCTTTTTTGATTGATTACAATTTATATATTGTGTACTATTTTATCATATCTTCATTTCAGATCCTCCAATTAGGTAAATTTCAAGCACATGCTCCACCCTCTTCTCGTAGTCCGTTGACCTGTTTGAAACAATGGGTAGCAAATACACTGATTCCACTTCCTGTTAATGACCACGACTCAGCTTTAAGGACAATAAATACAACCGCTCACCAAATTTCGGGTGTTTATTTAGAAAAATATTGGTATTTAAAACTTTTGACAGTGTCCCAATGAATCAAGAGTGATAAGGCAACTCAAGTGCAACTTAACACACCAATCACAAGTCACACTTCAGTGTACTGCTTGCTGAACTGCTAAATACAGAAGTGTTTAACCATGCATTGTAGTTCATAAAACCTCTTACTGTCAATTTCTTGGTGGACAGTTTTGGTGTGTTTTACAACAAAAATGGCAGCGTTGAATTGTTTGAAATCATATATTTATACCAAGCAATCACATGGTTTGATGTGAATCAAATCTCTGCTTTATGAATTCTCTTATCAGAATCTGGATGTGATTCACAGTCAGTATGGATCGATAAGAGTCAATCTTCTCTATTGTTGGCAGATTTTTGTTGGAAAAGCAATAAATAAAAGATGAGAAGTGGGGCGCTATGCATCTGTGTTAAAGGCCTAATGTGCTCTAATCCAATAATCATGAGAGGTAATGAAATGTCCATTCTCCCAGGAGGCTGCTTAGTTCTACACTTGGCTGGGTCAATGCACTGGTCAATGTACGCCTAAGAATAAACTACCTTTGATTTTTACGTTCAGACAGGTTCAACACTTGTTTTGGAGTAACTTGTTGGTAGAATTGAGAAACTACATTTATATTCAAACATTAAAGATCCTCTCCACTCATTAAATGGCTGATTTATGATATAATGGTTCATGCAAATGTGAAATTGCCTACAGCTTGTGATTGTCAGTGGGTGGGGCAGAAAACGAACTCTCTGCATTCAAATTATTTTTAGTGAGGAACCAACACTGGACCACGGTTTTATGTAGAAATTAATCAAACTAGTGGGCTTTTTCGTGAAACAAAAAAAAAAAAAAATTAAGTGGTATTTCAATAATCAATAAACACAATTTGATTTAAAAATTGCTTTTTGGACTTTGAAGTCACCATCACCAAAATAAAACATGCAAGTAAGGACCTTTTTCAAAAGTTCAGCCAATTAGATGAAAAAACAAATCTGATCAAAATGCTATTTTTATTATTATTATTATTATTATTATTATTATTGTTGTTGTTGTTGTTGTTATATTATTATTATTATCAGAGTTAAACTATTCAGCGTTTCACTTTGCTGAAGTGTATATGATTAAAGAGGAGAAATAATTTTTGAATACATAATTTTCTTTCTAGGAATATTAAAGAAATTTAGCAATATATTCTGCTTTTGATATCTTCTGTTGATATCTAAAAGTACAGTTTTTTAGTCATTTTAGTCGTTGAATAGGTGAATAATTTTGAAAAAACAGAAAACTGTAACAGTGTTGAATTATTTATAGAAATATGGTCTGCATGTGGAAATTCTTTTATCTTGCTACACGCAAATGCTACTACTGGTCCAATCAGATTCAATAGACTATGATAAGCTATTCTAACGGTGAGATCACCAGATCTGGAAAACAGCTGAATAGGTTTATAAACATTTGAAAAATATATACAATAATTTAATGATATATTTTACAGTAATTAAAAAATTTAAGCACTCATTTTGTAAAATGGGCTTTTGAAGTAAGAAGTAATCAATCAAGAACTATTCAATTTTACTATCATGCTACACTGAAATGCTACTGGTCCAATCAGATTCAATTGACTATGCTAAGCTATGCTAACGGTGACATCACCAAATCTAGAGAACGACTGAATAGGGTTGAAAAATCAAAAAGCACTGCTTACAATCTCAGGGGGATATGGAGAGTGATTTAAATGCATATTTTTATAAAAAAAATGTTTAAATGATTCAGATTCTCAGATTATCTTATTAAATCCTCCCAGTTATTAAATGAATTTATTTTAAAGCAGCAATGAATGAAGCAGTAAACAGACCCCCCCCCACCCCTCCCCGCAGGTGGACCATAAGCCAGCGCTCATCTCCTATAGTTCATGTGCTAAATATCAGACAAACCCAACGACAGTCGAGGCACAGCAGACCTGACATGGCTGTTATCATCATCACACTGCTCTAAAAGTGAAGAGGAGGGGGAGGGGGGAAGGGAGAAAAAAAAATAACTGAAATAAAAAGAGGCGTCATTGATGGAGAGAAGAGGCAAGAGATCCGAGAGCTGTTATTTTAACATTTTATTCCTTCAAAGTGAAGTTTGATTCCATTTACCATCAAAGAAAACCCAAATGATTGCAGCAGATGATAAAAATGGCGTCTCTCACAAAGAAAAAAAAAAAAAAAAGATATTAAAGACAAAGAAACAGAGCGTGAATTAGGATTAAATGTTCAACGGGAGTGAAAGACAGATCTCCAGCCGCTCTCAGACAGACAGACAGAAATGCGCGGCAAACAAAGCCATCAGATGGCTCACACAAACACACACGCACACGTTCGCACAGGATCCATCCCCTGCACACACCCCTCTTCCAAAAACCATTGTGCCATTTAAATTCCATCAACGTTCTTTACATCAGAATTCCTCAGCTACATTTCAACGGGTACAAACCCACCCGGCTTGCATAACGAATGCAACAATAAACATATGAATTAATATTATACAAATAACCTATATTCTGACGTTAACCTCCTTTCATAATCCAGCGGAGTGAGGGATTAGCCACAAAGGTAAACAACAAAATCACAAAAGAATAAAAATACATGTCTTTACCCTTCTGGGTCTGTCCCTCATCCATGTCCTCCTCCATGGCAGTGCCTTGTCCTGTGATTCGGGGGATTTCTTCAGTGGTGACTAGTGTTGCGCCAGTGGGTTTAAAGTCCGCTCCTTAAACGCCTTCTCCTGCCTGCTTTCCACAATAGAGAGGCTGAGGCTGGATCTCAAAGCACAAGTCCCTCTCTCTCTCTCACTCTCCCTCCTCCCTCCTGCTACAACCCTGTTCCTCAGTTGCTGTCAACACCGATTTTTTTCACTTGACTTGCCTTGTGTGAGGAGGTTCAGTGTGGCATCTCTGTGGAGGCTTGTGCAAACCAGGGAGAGTTAATACATTCAGAGATCTCTTTATGGTTTATATGTGTTTATGAGAGGTAAAACAAAAACAACATTTCGACAACCGCCCAAAATATGGATCAGCACACTGTGCGGATGCTCAGAGGTGGGTTTGTGGGGGCAGTGGGCAGCACGGCAGTGTGAGCTGCCAGTTTACACCCCTGCTCGAAAAGAGTGGTGAAGGCTGCTTGAATCTCTGCTGCATCAATCTTGAGATAAAAACAAAAAAATTTCAATTCAAATCACGTCGCAATAGTCTGGTAATTACTGTAGATACATCAGTGGTCTTATATGTATTTAATCTGAGGAGTGATGGCATCTCGACCAGGATTTTTCAGCTCCACTGCTTCTGTGCTCAACATGGATGAAATATAAATGCACATGATGAATATAACATTATATGGTGTACTCACGTGATTCTTTGTGGCGTCTGATCAAATATGTTCACTGTGTCAACCTACAATGTTGTAGGAATGTGTTTAACGGTTAAAAAAACACATTATCATTTCTTTTTTTTTAATAGCAAATTTTGGTCCACAGATGGAACCAGTTTCCTGATGAGATCAAGGGTGCCAACACTTTCGTCTCATTTGAATCCAAGGCTAAAGACACAGCTATTTAGTGGCGCTTTTGTCGACTGAGCACTAACGTTTTTATCTCTCCATTTCATTGTTTTAATCCGTCTTAATTTCCATTTATTAATGATGCTCTTATTTGACTTGATTTGTATGCTTGATTTCAATAAAATATACTTTAACCCTTAAAAACACTTTTTAGTGACAATGCTTGATATCATTTGTTTTAGAAGGACCCCAGCTTCTTTTTATTACACATATTTTCTCACTATGTTGCACAATAATTCCACAACCTGAAATTGAACAAAAATACAATTCTTAGTTTGTAATTTTGTCATTTTTGCTGATATATTTTCCAAAATTAAGAATGAATAGTTTTTTGTTATTTTAAAGCAACGACAAGGTCAAAACAATGTGAAAATTGTAAAACCTCTCCTAAACCTTACTCACAGTTTTTGTGCCATTGTGCTTTTTTATAACAGAACTTTGAAAAACACACTCCATATCACAGGTCTCTTACTTCCAATGGCTATCCATTCTTTCACCACTAGATGGCACCCATTTTGGGTTTTTAAAATGAAACTGAAAGATGATTGCGCACATTGATTAATTGACAAAAAAATTCACTATATTTCAAGGAGTTTTTTTTCTATTAGTAACATGAAAATAAATATTCTTAGGAATATTAATCGGATTGTATTGGTGTATGGCAAATTAAATACTCCCAAAAAGGGAGAAAATTTTTCTTGCAGACAAATCTCCTTTGTTTTATTTTATGCCTTGTTTCCTGTGTAAAGCACTTTTAATTACGGTACGCGATGAATGAACTGAAATGAACAGCTATGTGTTTGAAATGTGCTATACAAATAAACTTGACTCCCCAAATGTATAATTCAAGAACGAACCATTTTCCAGCAAATATGGTCAGCCCATAAATGCAATGGTTGGTTTATTTCATCAGTGAGATTAAGAAAAAAATGATTTTTGGTAAAACGTATAAACTGATTTGCTTTCACAGCTACCAAATATACATTTACATTTATACATTTGGTCGACGGCACTTACATTTCAAGGAATGAACACATTAGAACCCACCATCTTGGTCTTGTTTGTATCCTGCTCTACTGACCGAGCAATGGGAAAGCCAGTCGAATCGCACTAGTTTTCAGTTTCCCTTCTGGAATAGTTCTCTTGGGAATTCGAAGTCGAGTGAACAAAAGTGGACCAAAAAGAGTTTGAGTTTTAAATATGACACAGCTTTAGAACAGGTTTTTAGAACATCGAATGTATTACTTTTGGGACCATTGAGAAATCATAATATTAAAAACACAAACAAAAGAAAATAACAAATGTAGTCGCAAACAATTAAACAGTACTATTGAACAGTGATTTTTAAACATTCCAAGTTGCATTATAAACAGTGTGCATTAAATAAATTGTTAGCAAATGGTGTTAGCCCTATTCGCATAAATGGCAAGAATGAAATAGAGGCTCCGGTGGAAAGAAACACCAGAAATAGTCTGAAGAAATCCAAAAAAAGGATGCCTTTCTCTTGTGTAAGTTCCTACATCGGCACTGTGGGGCCATGATGGTATGGGGGAAAGAGATTTTCTCTTAACGACAACATTCCCACGCAAAACACATTTGTGTTGTCTCACAGCGCTATCGGAAGTGATCTCCCGCAATGCGGTCCCACTAGAAAAAGGGGATTTTCACTGCACTGTAGAAATGAGGTTGAACAACCAAATCCTCCAGATTCTACCGAGACTGCAATGCAGGAGATCACTTCCCGTGTCTTTGTGAGAGACTACAAAAAATGCTAAACATTTTTATTCATTATTATTTCCATCTTGATTTCCTCCCTACCATCATGCCCCTTTAGGGACTCTGTAGAATGTGTTGCATTTTCTACATTGGGGATGTATAACATTTATTTTCAGCCCAATTTTCAACATACATGATTAAATATCTTGGCAGTAGTGCATGTTTGATATCAGTGACATGATTGTACAACAACACATTTCCTCTACTTTGGGTTTCTTCCCACCGGAGCCTCTCTTTCATTCTTAAAATGGCGGCTGTGTGAAATAGGCAAGTATTCCATTTTTTTTGTGTGTCTGTGGTGAACAGAGCATTCAAGCAACAAAAAAAATAGAATTCAAATTACTTTTACACAGACATTTTTTGGAAAAAAACTACTAAAAACTCAAACATACTGCCAGTCCTGTTGTCTCTAAAACCCTCCAGCGGACCCCCATTATTATTAATAATAGAGAATAGATGTATGACAACTAAATAATAATAATAAAAATTCTAAAATGTCAACAAAATGTTGCTGCTTGACAAATCACATAATGAAATCAGGCGACAATCTCCCAGTTTCCTTCCAGATAATATGAAGGGAACTGCAATTCATTAAATGACCACTTGATACTGGTGGCAGAAGTGAGCAGATTCCCATACTCATTTTTTATTAAAGTTTAAAGCTTTTTAATTCATTAGTAAACTATAGACATAAAGGACTGATATTTGATTGTAACCTGCAACTTCACCAAATAGTTTGCATGAAAAATATAAGAACAGCTCTTTTAATTGTATTATTAGTGAACATTTTGTGTTTTTTGCGTGATTTGCTTCTAGCTGTGGTTTAATGGTGTAATTGACGTCACTATGTACAGCGTGTGGATGGATTGTGTTTAAGGCTCACAGATGGAGTATACAATAACAATTTGTCGGATCTGTTGATGCAGCAACCCCATGTTTAACATTCCTGTCCTGAGTGGAGACATATATAGGGCTCTATTTCAGGACTAGAATCATTGCAAGGCACAACGCAGCAACTGTTGCTATTTAGGATAGAATTCAAAGCACAGTGCTGTGTTTTATTCTTTATGGATCAAGTATTTCTCTACTTAATGAAACTTAGACTACGACTGTTAAGATTGACTCCAAATCATCTTTGAATGCAACATTAAATTGAGGTCTTGAGTCCCTGTGGTCGTAAAATGAACATGGATATTCTTTAAAAAGAACTAGGGTGTAATTCACGAATCCCTGGTTCATTGGTTAATTCAGTGCACAGAAATGTTACAATTATTTTATAGCTCTGCTCTGTCAGCTTAGGCAAAAAAACAAACAATTTAGGCATGTGCAAAAACAAATGCTGTAAACAAAGAATACTTTCAGAAAAATACACTGTGGTTCTTTATTTTGGTAAAGTGAGCGAACTTTTTTTTCTAAATCGGGTCAATATTTGGTGTTACTACATTTCCCTTCAAATCAGCATCAATAGCTGCATTTCCAGCCACCTATATTTATGCACATTTTGGACTATTGCATAAAAAACGGGGATAGACACCAAGATCCGCAGACATTTTGAAAATGTGCAGAAAAAAGTTAAGAGTAGGATTAACTTTTTTTGTATCCGAAAAGAAAATATTATGCATAAATGGAAATGCATTTACCTAATAAATCCCAATACAATGCAATAACAATGTGTTTTTCTGCCAGAACTGGGGCGCGATGGGGTGGCATTATTGGAACAACCAACGGACCGATTTCATTGCACATCTGAAATGTTGTTTTGGTCATTCTAAAATTCCTAAAGTCATTTCTTTAGTGGCTTGTTAATCTACAGTTCTAATGTATTTATTCATTGTTATGGGGCTAAAGAGAAAACATTCGAGACTAAAGTCCCGGATGCCCAGGTGGTGAATGTGCATTTGCATGTGATTCTGGATCAGATTCGGGCTCATAGAGGAAAACGTTTCCCCCAAACGCCATTACGGTGTCTGCCATTGTCGTTTTAATAAAACATTTAAAGCTCAGTATTTGAAGTTGCTCATAATTAATCACTCTAATCTCCCTCAGAATTACGTTGACCGTAACGACCGTAAAGACAGAAACTTTACATATCCATAATGAATATGCAAATCAGTAACCAATAGGCGAGTCACTGGAGAGTAGTTACAAAGTTTTCTGAATGAAAATTGCAGCTCATTTGTGGAATAAGCCTAAGCTGGAAAATTAAGCACTTGAATGTGATTTTAATAAAAAATTTAGATTTTTGTGGAAAAGAATCACATTTTCCATTCAATTAGACCACAACAGCTTCAACTACTAAGGAGCACCACAGAGTTGGGACCATAATGATAAAGCCCAGTTACTGCATCAAATCAGATTCTGTTGAAAGTCAATTGACTATCATAAAACAAAATGGTATATTTCCATTATAAAATGTATTTAAAAACAGATTTGATACAAAAATGCATCCAAAGATTGAAGGCTACATGCTCAGGCACTGCCACGCCCTATATTCCCTAATGATGCAGCTTTTCTAAGAAGGCGCGAAGAGGGAGAGAGGGAGAGAGGGAAAAAACCCAGAGAGAAATTGGCTCTTGCATTGTGATTGTGTGTTCTTTGTATGTGCACGTAATAATCTGTGATGGATTTTGGAGGGAAAATGCAAATTAAAGAGTGATACATTAACACCCAATCCTCTTTTGGCTAATCATGTTCCTGTTTGGATTAATCACACAAATCCAAATACCCCTCCCTCTATCTCTTCCATACATGCAACCTCCCTGTTTTGCGCTGCAGGCCCAGATATAAAAAAAAAACAACAACACACACAACAGATGGCTTAGCAGCCTCTATGAGGGCATATTGCCTTCTACATGCAGCTATTTGGCATTGGGAAGCACTACACAAATGGGTTCGCATGCATGTGCACTCTGAGGCATTGCAGTGAGCGCTACCATCTCATGGTCCATGGTAGCTCGAGCTGAAGTGTTACCATGGAAACACACTTTAGATGTTGCCCATCCAGGAGGCAGTGCATGCAAACATACATATATGCACCAATGGCAATGAAAACCTTGAATGGATTACTTTGGGTCATGCCAGGGTCTTTGGTGTATGATTACAGGCAGAGTATTGGGCATTACAGCCAGGGTCAACAAGCTTCACTTGGTAAAAACACAACTAGGGTGTGGTCTAGTGGTCGGATGTGTTTAAAGGGGATGATTTGATTTTTTTTATGTATTTGAAAAACATCTGTAAACCTACAATGGTTTGAATAGACTATTGCAAGGATGATTAAAGGGAAAAAAGCATAGGGGTGGAGTGTGAGAGAATCCAGCTCTTTAAAGTTATTTTCTGGGCACATACATGAAAAGCTGTGTGCTTGCTTTAGATATCCATGGCAACTGTGTGCTATGAAGTCAGAGAAAAAGACGCATGGCAACAGCACAGATACACTCTTTACGGCTGACAGTGGCAGTGACCGTGTGAGAGTGTTTTCTATGTGAGAGTCAAAGGCACTGTGTGACACTAAGTGCTTGTGTATGAATACAAGAGCAACAAAGCTAGGGAGGGTAAACCAGGACTCGGGCAGCTTGGCGAAAACCCGCCTGACTCACAGAGACTTTGTTAAATGAATGTCTAATTTGCAGCGGGCCTTGAGTGGGGCTGTGAGGAGAACACACTGTGCCTTTCAACGAAAACACAGGAATCCAAGTACTGAGATAAGAGTGATGCATCAACAGCAGGGCTAAGCCATGAATGATGAATTTACTGTATGTTGAGGGGGACTTTTTTAAAACTGCCCATCCCAGTAAAATGAAATGCTTCAGAATTTTTTTATTACACGGAAAAATACATCTCTGCACTAATTGGAATACATTTTAAAACTATTTTTATGAGCTTTAGATTACATCTAGGCTGGGAAGTGTTCAAAGAACAACTGTGGAAAGATTTCCAATTAAATCCCGAAAGCTTCGTAATTTAACATTCCATATGCCTCAAAATAAAACTAATGGAGTTTGGAGGTGAACAGTTTGTTAAAGTGTGATTGTGTGTTTATTTTTGTGTATGTAGTGTACAGTTCCCTCCATAACTATTGGCACCCCTGGTTAAGATATTTTAAAAGCCTTAAAATAAATTCAGTTTTTATTGCAGAAGCATTTTGTCACACTTAAAATAGTAGAAAATTGTGAAAATAATGTGTTTTTTTTTTTTTTTCAATTATTGGCAACCCTAACAAATACTAGAAAATAAATGTATTGAAGTATTTCTGTTCTTTCACTGATTTGAGGAGCAATGCTCTCGTTTGCGTGATGATTTAGAAAAATGAACCAAATTCAAAATTTTTGCACGGAAATGTTAATTATCAAAGAAATCATGATTCAAATGTTTGAGGAAGTGAGTTGAGGAAAATACATATTACATGTTCACTCTATATGAAAATATAAAGTGGCACTTTCAGGTCACACTTAATGACAATTTTATATTGTCAGATATAAGAAATTTGTGCAAAAAATATTTATCTGTCTATAGAAAATACATTTATTTGGTCATTTTAAAAAATATATATATTTCAGGCAAAGATGTTTAAAGAAAAAAAAATTCCGGCTTTCAAAAGGAAATTCTGAGGACTTTTTAACTTTAAAACTAAAGTTTCCATAGACTTGTATTGGGCAGAAATCGTCGGCGATCACCTCGGTTTGGCTTCGCTCCACCAGCCATGCGAGAGACATTTGATTCATACCCGCTATACAGGCTTACGATAAAACGCAGGCCAGAAAACAAATTAGTGAATGTTAGTTCATTTGGTTAGTTCTTGCTTTCCCTGTGTTTTAAACCGAAGGTCTTTGTGCGACTAACACAGTGCTCCACTGTCTGAGGCACAGGAAAGTATGGTACGAATTAGGGGTGTAACGGTACGCTAAAATCGTATTCGGTTCGGTACAGTGTCTTGGAGAGTTCGGTTCGGTTCATTCGGTTCGGTACAAAACAATAAGAACTTACATATTCTTTATTTTGAAAAGCTGCCAATACACAGTAGAATTCTTGCATAAAATAAATAAAAGTGACACATTTGGGTGATATTTTAAATAAATTGCACTCTTTATTAAGAAAAACACTTTTTTTTTAATAAAAAATGAAATACTGCAGCTAGTTAGGATAGATTACCTATCCACATTTTCTGAAGAGAGCATATATCTGGTTATAATACCTCCAGCAGTAGAAAATGTTAGATGTGTTGCCTGCCCGATCTCCGTGGAACAATGTCGGCATACAACTTTAAATTTATCCACTCGTCTATCCCCGTTATGTATTTTAACAGAGAAGCCAAAGTGTTCTCAAACACGTAGTGAGGTGAGAGGGTCTTCAAGCTCTGGCTTTTCTTTCGCTTTTGATATGATTCTCGCGCTCGTGCTCGTCAGTCAATAGCGTCCGTGCGGAAACTCGCCTAGGAACATTGTTCCGCTGCGCTTAATATCGCGCTAATAATACATTTATATTATTTAATAAAAATACCGAATACCGAAACGGTACGCAAGCGTCCCGAACCGAACAGGCCGTACCGAAACGGTTCAATACATACCGTGAACCGTTACACCCCTAGTACGAATATAGTGTTTTTGAGTTATTAACAATGTAGATTAAAGGTAACATTTTCCAGATCTTAAAAAAAACTAATCTTTTGTTTTTAATTTGAAAGAAATTCTAGACAAATACTGATGACAGCAGCAGTTTCAATGAGTCTTGCTCCGAAATTACGAGACGTGAAAAATTCTCAGTAGACTTTTATTTAGGATCTTCCACTTTGTCAAAATATTCATGATGTTCCCCAATGCTCCCAGCAGCAGCCAGTAAACCTGAGCATAACACAAATAGTTCATGCATAAAATTAATAACACGTGCAACCATTTATTTCAATTACTTCTTGTACACAATGCAAACGAGTTTGCAAAAAATTTTAAAGCCTTTGCTAGCTTTAAATTGGTAACTGTATGACTAAGCTAGAGACAGCCGCTACAGTACATTGTGTGCTTCTTTTTGATGATTTCTTTATATGCAATATTTATGTTTAGATGGGCGACTTACTTGAGTGTCAGCCTGTTATGTGGAAAGCAGGCACTTAACAAGCTGTTTGACTGCTGTTGATCAGAACGCTTGGTTCACTCTGGAGGGCAAGCAGTGATGAAAATCTGACAGCCTGTTCTCCAAGAGTAGGCTTCACATCAAAACGTTCTATCAAGAAATTGAGGAAAAATACTCAGTGCTCTAATTACAGAAAATAATTCAATTGAATCTATCACACATCCTAGTGGAAGCCCAGTTCCCCTGGGGTGATTGCAGAAAACTACAGTGTACTATTTTTTAAATAAAATATCACTGTGTAAACTCAGAAAAATGCTCTTCAGGCAATTTCTCATTAAAGCATAAATACTTTCTGTACTAAGAAAAAAATAAACATTCCTAGTAACCTGTGAGTTCTAACATCCACAAAGGTAAGTTATCTTTTCACCTGTTAATACTAAACATGCAGCTGAATTTTTGTCTCATAAATGCAATTGTTTGCAAAAAAATCTTTTTTAACCTAATATGTTCTGTGCTGTCCAATGGATACTTTCGACCCAGATTAAAAAGCTTTATTGCAGCTTCCATTTTTAAAACTTAATCTTAGCAAAATTTAACCCTTAGAAGTCACTGCATGCACCGGTGCGTGTGCCAAACACATTGACTGCTTTTAATTAGGTAGGAATGACGCGACCCACCTAATGTTTATTTTAGATTTTAAATTTAATGTGTACTTTTGATATTAGTTTTGATATTTTTGGTTTTATAAGATTATAAGGGTTATGACGCATACTTTGGAACGTATTTCAAATTCAAATGTGAGAAAATGTGCAATCATCTTTCAGTTTTGTTTTACAGACCCCAAATCGATGCCTAAAGTGCCATCTAGTGGTGAGAACAAGGGTTAACCCTTGAAAGTACAAGACCTGTGATATAGCTTGTGTTATTTCAAAGTTCTGTCACAAAAAAGCTTAAGTATAAGGTTTAGGAGAGGTTTGCCTGTTTATTAATAGAATTTTCACATAGTTTTGACGTTGTCTTTGCGTTTTTGGGGGGATTTATTCATTTTTGTTTTGTCTCTTTTGATTTGTGTTATAAAACACAAACACTATTTGTTCTCAATTTTTTTAGATCTTTGAGGTAGAAATTATAACATTTACTACTTCGAACTGTATCTTTTGTACAATTTGTTATGCAATTATTGATTAATGTAATGGAAAAATGTATGTTAAAAATAATCTGGTACAAAAAAAAATAAATCAAGCATTGCCACAAAAAAATTTTGAATTTAATTTGTTAAAGCAGATTGTAAAGTAGTAAAATAAGCGCTTAAAAGCCCTGGACTTCTAAGGGTTAAGCGCATTAACCCTACACATTTTTGTAACTTCATCTCAATAAAACACTTGTTTTAGCTCGAAGAACTATCAGTCGCTCACTTGGATCTTGGGTTCTCTCCGCTTTTCTCTGTTCTAGGTGCCTTTGGATGATAGTGAGGACCTTGTGCTGGTTGGTGATGATGTTTGGTTCAGCAATAACCTCAGTAGAACTCAAGTTGCTCTTTATGGACATTGAGGCTGTAGCTCGAGCAACCATAGGCAGCTGCTCTTGATAAGTCTTATCTGTGAATCCTTGCTCCCCCTGCTGGATGGTCTGGATCCTAAAGGAAGTGTCACAAGAGAACAGAGTTGGGCTCCTTTGTTTTTAAATGAACACAAATGCATTAAACTAGAAGAATCTTAAAATTTAAAACTTTCAATTGTAACTGTTTAAAATGTGAATACATATAATCACATTTTACCGTATATGCAGTTTAAGAAGACGATGTTTTTGTGCTGTTTATAGATATTTTTGTGCCAGCCTGTCAATAGAGGGCGCAATGGCACAGCCTCACCAATGACCTAAATATGAATGTCGTTAACGTGTAGAAAAAAAATGTTTATACATCATAAATATTTTTATATTTAGGCAATATACAATTAAGAGTTAATAAGTAATTCAGTTCCTGATTCGCCAGAGATGCATAA
The DNA here is from genome assembly GCA_007224835.1 of Danionella cerebrum. NCBI lineage: Eukaryota > Metazoa > Chordata > Actinopteri > Cypriniformes > Danionidae > Danionella > Danionella cerebrum. The sequence goes on along the minus strand of SRMA01026003.1, from coordinate 337,605 downwards.
ATTACGACATAAAGGTGCAACTTCCTGCTTTCCCTCTCTATGTGTTATGGGAATAAACTGAACTGCAGTTCCTCTACTGGCCGCTTGAGGCTGGCTTCAGAAGTGAGCAGGTTCTCATTTACTTTGGGGCTGAAAAAAACGTTTCCACAGTGGTTCCATTAGTTTTGTCTAATTGGATCTCTGGATTTGATCTTTGAGAACGCTCAAAGGGAGGATTTTTAATTTAAAAATATCCATAAAGGAACATTTTGGGGCATGATTTCTCGCCATGTCTGATCCTCTGATGTCATTTGTTTCAGCGATTCACACGGTCGTGCCATCGTGAATCTTTTGCCATTTTTTGATAGCCGGGAAGTGACAAACTCTAAGCCTCTTTTGACTGCCAGAAACCAATGGGTGACATCACTGACACTTCCACCATGTTATATACAGTCAATGGGCACAAGACATGTGGAAAATGTGGAAAGAGGCACCAAACAATTTTTTAAAAATACTTAAACAGTTTAAGAGAAGGAAATATCTGGAGAAACTTGGTTTAAAGGAGAATCATCCTGAGATACAGCATTCAAAAGACAGATGATGACGATATTGTTGACCATTTTCCAGCTCTTGTGTGAAAAGAACACTTGGCTAATCATATGTGGCAAAGCCAATGCTGTATTCTACTTTCTCTGTCTCTCTTTATAAACAATATGTTCAGATCCAGGATAGACTCAGACTAGTATGATGCACCTGGTGTGCTCCCCCTCCCTGTCCCCTTCTGGTCTTTTGACTACCCTCTGTTTCCCGGCGGGTCCACGGTGGCACCCGGGGCGGGGACCTACCACTGGGGGGCTGTGGAGGCAATGGTGCTTGTGGGCCCCCCTTTTCTTTTAACACCCTCCTGTCCTGTTTTAAGTAATGTGAGCTGGTCCATGAGAAAAATAAATCAATAAATAATTACATATATTACCAGCTTACATCTGTGAGAGAAAACCTGATATCCCGAAATACCTTGAGAGAACAAAACTGCTAAAAAAAAGAAGCACCTACCCTCCAATTTTGGTGGCTTTTAAGCTGGACAGGACAAAAACAGGCTGCTTTAATGGGTTTGAAGCACTCGTGCTCTCAAAATCAAATGGGCAAAATCAACACTAATTGTGAAGTTCTTTGAATGTTCAAATAAACAGATGTGATAATTTACACATTTGTTTTTTTCCTATTGTAAAAAAGAAAATACACAAGCTGCCACATGATTTATAGTCTCAAAAGAAAGAAAAACTCTTCAATTAATTGGGTTTTTACAATTAAGTGATTCAGCAACTGTTTGGTGGTGATTATGAAGCTCACCTCCTGTTGGTCAGAATGGAGTACACCTCCTGCACAAGAAGCTCTGCAGCTCCAGGTTTGCAATGGATTGTGCCATTTATGAGTTCCTTCGACAGGCTGATGTTTTGCTTCAACAAAAACTGAATTAAACATTGATTATAAACCAAACAATTCCATTTCATTGGACCCCCTTAAAGTTACAACATGGTAGCTTTCTAACTCATAACTCACTTTCTCAATCAGGGACCAGTTTGATTGTTTGGCTGCCAATGAAGCTCCTCTGTCATAAAAGCACATATCAAAATCCCTCGGGAAGTACCAAGAAAAAACCTCTGCCACAAGGTATCCATTGGAGAAGTCTCTTTTGGACAAAAGTAGTTTTGAACGCTTTAGATGTTTCTGTATTGAAATAACTAATTTTACCTATCATGGGAAATTAAAAAGATGTTTCTTAGCTTTAAAAAATAAAATAATGACTCATTATGAAGAAATAGATTTGTTGTTGACAGACATAACCACATATTCAAATACATGTCTTGTTTTTAATTTGTCTTTGGCTATTTTTTCTTCACTCACCTGCGCACGTTTTTTGGAAAAAACGATAAATCAAGACTTTGGAGCCATTTAAAAACATCTCTTGGTAAACCAGCTTTCTTTGGTGCTTGTAAATATGCCATTTAAAACAAAAGGAAACTAAACGCGTCGCGTTTGTTTGTCAAATAGATCAAACTAACCCATTTGGTTTCATTGTTTACTGTTGCATGGAAACGGGATCAGAACAAAAGCGACGGAGCGGAAGTGCTGCCACCTGCTGGCACACAACGAGATAGCTTGTTTTAAGGTTCAGTGACGTACACCAAAATTTTATACACGGTTCAGTTCTAGACAGGCTCCGGAGGTAAAATCCTAAATACAGGAACTACTAGGATCAGAGCTACATCCATCTGATTTTAAATGTGAGAATCTATAACAGTTTGAGAGAAATCAGCATTCCATTTGTACTCTCACAGAACCTCAATATGTTTTAAAACGATCCTGGAAAACGTTCTGAGAAATGTCCATGTTCAGTGCTTTAATTTGGTGCATTTTAACTATAAAGTTTAGATCTTTGAGATTTCTGACGAATTTCTGGATACGTTCTTACATTTAGTAAGATTCTAGGGGTAAAATTTTGGTCCTGGAACATGGGCTCCTATATGAATTTATGAACAATATTCATCTGCATTACAATTTAATAGTTTATTTTTCATTTTTAATCATTATGTAGATCACAAGGTAGTTTTGGCAATTGTCCTTTAACAGACAAAAAAATAGATAAATATTCTGTAAGCATATGTTCTCAGAATAAACACTATCCCTTCAATGAATTTTTCCCAATTATTTAATTTAATAAAAAAACACTTTCAGATTCAGTGTAGAACAAAAAACATTTGTCGCATTTGATAAATCTAAAATGTTTTGAGTCTTTTAGGTTTCTGTTTTACATGTTTGATACACGTCATGTCCTTTAAAATGTTTCTGTGTCAGGTCAGTTTAAATAAAACAGTTTTTGTTGACAGCTGTTAGTTTTATCTTCTGTCTAGATTATATTGGTTTATTAATGGAGAATTTACTAATCAGCTCAGCCAATCAGACACTCATCATTTTGCCACTCTCAAATTCAACAAACCTTGTGTCTTTAATGAGATCAGTCTTGCCATCACAAAAACATCTTTCCCAAGCTGTCTTATAAACCTCATTCACAGCTGTTTCTGTGTCAGTTCATGACTTGGTTTCAACATATGTGTGATATCGTTAGCACCTGTTTGGAATTGGTATATAATCTTAGAAAATCCCTGACTGTATGCCTATAAGAATTGATGCTTAAAATGTTGCAACACCACATAAAAAAACTGCAGAATGGTGATTAAAATCAGTAAAACAATCTTTGCCAAATGACAATAATGGATACACTGGCTACAGGGTTACAAGAGAAAACATTGCATGCTATTGAAATAAACATTTTAAGGTTGCAGGCGTGCTATTTTAGACGTTTAAAAGCCTTTAAATTGGGTTTCAAATTCATTTGCCTTCTATTTTGCTCTGATAAACATCATCAGAGTCTTGTCAGAGTCTTCCAATATCAAACACCTCCACCTTGACTACCCAGCCGCCTGCTGCAATAGGTTTGTCAGGAAATTACATTCCTCGTTGTCAGATCCAGTAGCAACACAAATCAATAATTCCAGGCTCTGTTAAGTTATTTAGCATTTCTTTAATAAAATATTTACAACTTTCTATTATATTCCATGTTTTTTACTATTACTTTCATATGTCAAAATCTATATCCATTTTGGGAAAATGCATCTTTTATTTATCTGCATGCTTGCTTGTCTATTAGTAAAGATAAAGCAAGACAAGTAAATGCATTTTAATTTAAGACAATTATTGCATTATTAGAAATTCTTTTAAACAAGATGAAGTTCAAAGTAAAGGTCACAAAAATCCACTAGCTCCCAAAGTAATGCTATCTATACTGCAGATATTTCTTAATAGCTGTAGGCAGAGGAAGATGAGGAAGAAGATCCAGTCGAGAACGTCCCAATCTCTCCCTAATGAGCTGACGGCAAAGTTGAGCAAGGGAACGGGGTGTAGCTGAAAAAAGGACACAAAGTATAAAGGATAGTGCACATTAAGTCAGATGCAAACACTGGTGATTTGTATCTCCGGCTTGTTTAACTCACCCTCACAAATCAACAGGAAGCCCTCTGTGAGGCTCCCTGGGGGAGCAACCTCTACGGGACGTTTATACTCTATGTTGCGTGCGTTCACATCTGCCCCAAATTCTAGGAGGAGCTTCACCACGCTCACACAATCTTTCTGAGCCGCAGCATGCAAAGGAGTCTCCGTGTTCGTGCCTCTCTGCACACTTGCACCTGTGAGGGAGAGTATGTAGACAAATTACTGTACACTGACCAGTACTGGTTCTGGATACCTAGTCCAGTCCTTGGAAATATATCTATTCTGTCAGATGTTAAATGGGGTCATACATATGTAAAGTTACTCTCTCCTCACGATTTCCCAAAATGATATCCATGATATGATATGTGTGATGTTTTTTTTTCTTTTTTTCTAATATAAAAAGGGGCTAACAGGTAAAAAAAAAAAAGCTTCACAGCACAATTTTTAACCAATAATGGAAAAAAAGAAAACTTAAAAAAGAATTTTAACCTGTATTTGGAAAATAAAACTTTAACAAGTTTTTAAAACTGCACAGCTAAGAAAGCAAGGGTCTATATTGTTTTGTATTAGAGTGTGTAATAACATCCACCCACTAGGGGGCAGTGCTAAAATTTGAAATTATAATTTGAAATTATAAAATTTTAAATTAATTAATTTAAACCCATCTAAGTACACAAACACACGCACTCACTCATAGCACAACGCCGTACATGGGAGCACTAAAAATTACTGACCATCACAAACTGGCTCTTAAAAGTTCCAAAGTCAAATTTTATTGTGACACATAAAGTTTTAAAAGCATTAACCCTCTCAAATCTTTTTGAACAATTTTATTTTTGCCAATTTTGAAAAGCAGCCCTGTTTTTATTTAATTAAATTAGACAACATTGTAAATATATGCTCACTTCAACGTTACTAAACAATACATTCAAAATGTTTTTGAATTGTACTGAAATAATTCCAATTAATAGAAAATTATTTTTAATTCTGTTATCTGGTTGATTTCTGAGAACCGGGGATACAACACAAACAGGAAGTTAAATAAAGTAGCACGACTAGGATCTGCCCTTTCTGTCTCCAGATCCTCACAGCTCTTTTTTTCCATTCCCCCTTTTTGTTCTCCTACACATGTCCTTTGTCTCTCTCTTTCCTCAATGCAGCACCTGTTTAGCTGATAGCATCTCTAATGTTTAGGCTAAATAAAGCTGCGTTTTCATAAACCTTGCTTTCAGAGTCTTATTAGTTGATATGGAATTAATATTCAATGACCCTATTTAATTATATATTGAAGAAAATAGCTAGACATTTAATCTACTGGACCTTATTTATACTCTACCTCATCAAATGTTAGTTGAATACCTTTGCCATTGGTGGTAGAGAGCGAGGTTTGATCACTCAACACACCTTCCAGTGCCGATTTAGTTGGGGAGTGAACCAGCTGTGTTTTAATTACCAGTCAACCAATTACATCACAACTGCCCTTTAAACTTTTCTCAAAGTTAGGCTCGAACTCAAAGTCTCAGCTTGGCTATACACGGTTCACTAAGTACCATGCGCTAACGGGCTGTGCCACGGAAGCAAAAAGAGGCTGTAACCACAAATAATCTGCGTCCACACTTGCGTTCTTTTTACCTCCATCTAGTAGCTTGCGGGCACATAGGAACTCTTTACATCGGCAGGCTGTGTAGAGAGGGGTCCCCATGTGAGGGATTTCGTAATCCACATCCACACCCCATGCCACCAAGGCTTCCACGCACTTGCTGTGACCTAACCATGCCATACGTAGAGTCTGTTGTTACCAAGGCTTTGCTTTACGTATACTCAAGTGCCACTGTGATACTTACCCCTGCTGACGGCTTCATGGATGGGTGAAGGCTGGAATATGACCAGGGCCTCCGCTCTGGCATCACTCTGCAAGAGAAGCTCTAAACAGTCCAAACTGCCGACTGAACAGGCACGAAACAATGGAGTCACCCCATCAATAGCGGTCACATTTACCTAAAAAGACACCAAATTGATGCACAGCTTTAATTTTATGGTAAGCAAACTGAGCAAATTTTATGGTGAGTTTCTCAGCAGTCTATTCTTTCCAAATCATAGACTGTATGTAATCATAGCTGTCATTTGACAACTTCCTGATAATGGGCCAATTCGCCTATTTCACAAAGATACCATTTTGGGAATGAAAGTGAGGCTCTGCTGGGAAGAAACCTGAAAGTAGAGGTAAACAACCATAACAGTAATACCAAGTCTGTAACCGTGGCCAAAACTTCCCATGGGCTATTTTATTGAAGACAACATATGTATATGTAGCGTCGAAACAAAACAGTAAGATATCTTTACTTATTGTTACGTTACTTTATGGTACGTTTTTCTTAACCCTTAGATGTCCATCCCGGACATTTGGAGAGTTTTTTTCTTTAACTTGCTCTAATAATTACCTTTAAAACAGTTTTTTAGTGGCAATAGCTAAAAAATTTTTTTTAGTACAACCAATTCTTTTACAAATATTTTATGCAGTAATTCCACAACAAGCCTGAAATGGTCCAAAAAAAAAATAAAGTAGTGCATTTTGTCCTTTTTTTACTGAAAAAAAATTGAGAATGAACGAATTCATGTTTTATAAGAAAAATCAAGTGTTAAAAATATAATTCCTCCCCCCCAAAAAACAAAAAGAAAAGGTAAAAACAATGTGAAAAGTGCATTAAAAAACTTAAATTCCAGTTTTTCATTTTTTCATTCATTCGTTTTTTTCCCCGGTTCTTCCTCGCCAGGGTCAAGGGGTGAAAGGACAAGTCTTCCCGGAAATTTCTTCAATCTATCACAGGGCAACACACACACATTCACTCCTAAGGGACATTTAGAGAATTCAACTTGGTAGTGAATGGTAAGCTGGGGTAACTGGAGGTAACTGGAGCAAACACACAGAGAACATGCAAACTCATCTCAGGAAGATCGTTGGTGGCACTGAACCAGGCCACAGTGATACCCACTGTGCCACCTCTATTCTGGTCTTAAAAGCTAGGACACCTAGGCCATTGCTAATCAAGACCTGCGAAATGAAAGGGTTACCAATCAGCCGTGCAGAGACTAACGTTGGCTCCAGCATCGATCAGGGCTCTGGCACAGGCCACATGATTCCCTGTGCAGGCTTCATGAAGAGGGCTAATGTGGTCAATCGTCAGCACATTCACACTGTGGCCCTATGGATACAAACAGAATTGAAATCACATCTGAATCTGCACCACTCTCTTTTACCAGATGATGGCAGCAATGCCCTTTGTTACACTCATTGGATCTTTTTTTTTTTTTTAAGTGTCCCATTTGCAAACGTTGTGCTGCATGAAAAAAAAAATGGTTCAAATAAAGGCCATTTAAAATAGAAATTACCTGAGCAATGAGGGTCTTGAGGGCAAGAAGACGTCCCTGACTGGCAGCATCATGAAGAGACGATCTGTCTGCCCATGACCCTGGAAAACCAAAAATACCACTTTAGCATTATATTCCATCATTTACTCACTGAATACAATGCATTATAATAGATTATATTATTATAAAATTAACCTAGATGGTTGAAGTTTGTGCACAAACTTTGATGTTGGCTTGTAAAAGTGTACTTTTAAAACCCCCATGTCTCTGATTTTCTTTAGCTAACATAGTGATGTGACAAAAAGGTTACTATGGTAAAGTTGTGTTTCTAAATTCAGGCCTTTGTCACTATAAGTTATATAAACCAACCCCATGTTTTTGTCCAAGGAGTTCAGAAAATGTGGTTTCTAGGGTAAACAGTTTGGTTGCTAGGGAGCTATAGTTTTACTATGATTAGCATAAACAAGTCCCCATTTCTCTATGATGTTTTATGTTGAAGACATGTTCATTGCTGTTTCAATGGCCATATTAAATCAATTCTAGAGCCTGGGGTTCAATTACTTTTGAACAGTGATTGATAAGTTCTTGTACAGACTGATAACTTCTACAAGTGTAGTCTGTTCTAGGTGGTTCTTGGTTTGAATTGCAGTTTTACAAAGCTTGACCCCATGTTAAATCAATGGAAAATTTTTGCAGCATTCTCAGAATTCTTGCCATGGCAAGATTGATCACAGCAACTAGACACCAAGTAGTTATACTGCATCAACACGGTCTCTCCCATACTAAAATTTCAAAGGAGACCTGGGTTCCAAAATGTGCCCAAGCACAAAAATGAGTAATGTTGAAGATTATGGACATGGTGGTTATCCAAGGTAACATGTGCAGCAGATGCAAGATGTAGATGCAAACATAATTTAAAGAGAACACATGATATTTGCATAGAATAATATGATCGACTTTAATATGATCTGTTAAAAATGTTTTCACTTTTGTCGTTTGCACACACCTGAGTCAATATCCAGAATAACTGCTGATGCATTCCACACTTTGTCATCATCATCATCCTCATCCCCTGCCTTCATCACTCTCTCTATTGCACTACACTATATCATTTAAGTTCAACAACAACAACCAGCCATTTATAAATTTAAACCACCTACAAAAATTCAAATTTTCTACATTTCTTTTATTTAAACATTCAAGAAAAAAAATATCTACAGTCACTACTGTAAGCCAGACTAGATCCTACAAAAACACATCAAAGCACCAACCTTGACTGGTTAACCAGCTCAGCAAGACTTCCACTTTGACAAACAAAGCTCGAGTCCCTACAGAAAAGTGTTTTTTCTTTGGATCAATCTCTTAAAAAAGCTTTAAAAGAGTCACTGAAGCCGTCTGGCATTTTTTTTTCTCGAGTTGCCCTACTTAAGTTGTTAGTAAACGCCAGTCTATGGCACTCCCCAGTGACTCTCCCCCGCCTAAGTTCCTCTTGCCCTGATCCTAAACTCAGAGAAACTGTTTTCTATGATGCTCTGCGAGAAAACTTGTTCAAACCAATACCCTCACCACTGTGCCTCTGCCCTCAAACCTCAGCAAACAAGTGTCTGTCTTGATAAAGCGAAGACGACTGCAATTCTTACATAGTCAAAGAGGGGGAGGGTGGTGCATGGCCTCAATTCTATTTATACAACACTGTTATAAACAGAACCTAGCAGCCTTTCGTGTAACATGCTTCTCGGAGTATGAGCTGGATGTATGATGTTTGAAATCTGTGGTTATGTGATCACAACAATCCAGCTGGGGCTAAGAGTTAAGCAATTTCTTGAATGCAAAGAGGAAGGAAGAATGTTACTGTTACTGTTAAGGTCAACTAAAAGAGGTCCAAGATCACAATGGAAATAATAAAAACCGACAAAGGGAAACTGTCACAATGAAGACCCAGGGTCTTTTATTAAGGTGTGGGAGGAATGCTGGGAGAAATCAGGCCAAAGAAACAAAATATAGACAGGGACACGCACAAGTTCTTCCAAACACACCTGATTAAAATCATGTTTTCGTCAAGCTCTGCATCTACATCTTCATTTTCCCATTGCATTTCATAGGCAAACATGGTTGGCAAAGCCAAGGATAGACTGTATAAAGTAAAACTCTGTATATAGCGTCAATATCAGCAAAAAGTGGCCACAGTCAGCAGTTTCCTTCGTGTCAATTCTTCAAAATACGCTGAAAATGACATATAAGAAGAAAGAGGAAAACTGAAATCCTTATACTACCAAATAAAAGTGAGACCAATAGAGTTTTTTTGTTTAACCTTTAAAAGTCCTGACCTTTTTTAGCATTTTTAAATACTTTTTTACAATTTGCGGTAATAATTTACCTTTAAAGTTTAATTACCGGTACATTTTTCCACAATAAATCCACAACAGACTTAAAATTTTGAATAGTCCATTTTAAAAATAAAATAAAATAAAAAAAACAAAAAAGAATAGTACATTTTGTTATTTTTATGTTTACCATTTTGTCCTTTTTTATTTCTTCGACATCTGGTTCCATGTGTTTGTGTGCAACTTGTTTTGCAAAAGCCGTCTAAAGCGACATGCAGACCAAAAGAGATGATAAATGACAAGGAGAGGCTTATACCATTCATTTTCAATGGAGACCGGCAACTTCTGGCAACGACTGCATGAGTGACAACTGCCAATAGCTTGTGAACATGGTCACCAATGAAATTTAAAAACTGATGAAACAAAAAATGTGTGACACAATCACTCTGTGATTTCCTGAACCCATTGAGCTCTGTTTATCCTTTGGGTGCACAAACAAAGCCACAATGCAAAAAAGCACATGACTGAAAATGCACGTAATTCGGTTGCAAAGTCTATATACCGATTTCCTTTGGAATTTTAAGCAGAAAATGTCGGATTTGTTGTTGAGAACATACATCACGTTGCATGTTAACCACTCATTGATGAGCAACTAAACAGTGATACACCTACAAGCGACGACTCCGTTAGTTTCTAGCGCCGAGCTGCAACATGGTCTCTTTTGGTCTGCACACTGTGTTATATTTGTATGTTATATTTTGTATAAAAATCGTACTAATGGAGGGTTGCACCATTCCTTTTTAATTCAAAACAGCCAGCGAGATGCTGTATGCAGATGGAGAAACTCAGCAAGGAGCCCAGGAGCAAACAGAAGAACGAAACTGATCATGGAGAGTCAGGGGGAGTGAACCGTAGAACAGACAATGCAGAAAGGAGACGTGGTGACAAATAAAGGGACGTGCAGATGAAGTGGGAGCTCTGATAAATATTCAACAATTAAACATTGCCAATACTAAATACTAAGAAGTAACATAAAAACTTAAAATACAGTTTTTGAATATTTTGTATAGTTTTGACTAATGATCATATTACACAGAAATTTTCAAACCTGTAGCTTTATTTGCTGGTCATGTTAATCAACAGTCAGAGATTTAAATATTTAGGTAATCTCTTTTACCATGGTTGCACACATTGAAACCAACTTCCAGAAATCCTTCTAATCCAAGTGCTGAGCAAGATCAGTGCTTAGCCATAACTTACCATGCCCTTGGCCATTTTCATAAAACTCAGCTGAAATACGAGCAGCCTCCTTGCGGTTGCCTTTGATGATGTAGAAGTGTGTGAGCAGATTGAGGGTGATTCGGACGAAGAGTTTGAAGCAGAAGAGGGCAAGGATTGTGATGTAAACATTGGATAGCTGTGCAGCAAAAGGCCGGTGTTCCTCAGAGCTCTCAGTCATGGTTGTGTTTTGTGACAAAATTAGCGAGACACAGGGGTGTGCATCAACCCAACAGCACCCCCACCTTACACTTGGTCCTCATTGCAACTCACAGATTATCTGGTAAACAATTTTGTTTATACTTGAAATAATTTTGTTTTGACTTGTTGCAATTGGAACAGATTGCAACCAGTATCTACATATCTAAATGGACAAAAAAATACATATACATATATTTATACATTATATATATTTTTTGTCCTCCTGCATATATGTTGTGGAATGGCGACAATAGAGATTTGTATTAACAAATTATGCAAATATTTTGTCATTTTCAAGACTCTGATAATCATACTTTATTTAAAAAAAAAAAAAAAAGATTAATAAGGGCTATTCCTATTGGTTGGCAAGGGGATTAGAATAGATGTTATTTTAATACACCAATAAGATTCCAAAACAGCTTTCTACACAACTCCAGCAGAGACAGCAGAAATTGGCCAAGGTTTACTGGACCACTGCACAAACATTTAAATATATTGTAAACAAATGAGCAGCTGGATTAATGTTAGAGCATGCAAGTGTGCTTCTATTCAGTGATGCATAGTGAGATGAAAATATCTGTTAGAACATAAATTATAACTAGATGGCTAAAGTTTATGCACAAACTTTGATGCTGGCTTGTAAATGTCGCATTTAAAGTATAGAATATTGGTTTTCACTGACATAAAAAATTCCCCATGCTAATATGAGTAATATAAACCAAAACCATGCCTCTATTATTTTCCTTAACTGATATAGTGATAGGCCAAATTGGTTACTATGGTAAACAATCAGGTTGCTTTGGAGGACTCAGTGACATACTGTTTCATTTGTCATTTATAAATAAACCTTTATCATTTACCAAAGCCGAGATAGAGTCCAGAAAATTGGGTTGCTAGGGTAAACAACTTGGTTGCAAGGGAACTGTCAGTGATGTCATAAAAATGTTAATTTGTTACTATGATTAATATAAACAAACCCCATTATTGTCTAATGGAAAATTATCCAGAATTCTCAGGGATTTCCCAGAATTACCAGTCTGAAAAGATATAGGAACCCGTGTCAGACCAGTTTGGGTGTCTGAAGCGAAAGATGAATAACAACATGTTCATTTTTACAAGCCAATAAATATAAAAGTTTGACTGTCCCTTTCATACAGTATTTAAAAAAAAGAACACCAAACTTGAACTTTTGGCATTACTTATTTCTATGATTTAAATATAGATATTTTAAGGCCACAATATACCCATTGAAATCAAATCCAGAGTCGAGTGTCTTAGTCAATCACTGCAGGGATATTGCGAATGTACGGGAAGTCAGAGTTTAAATAAATGCACACTTTTCTTAGTTTGATCATTTACCTTTTCCATCAGTTTTCACCCCAGTAAAACGTTAAAGAAATTTAAAGCATGCATGTTTCAAGTCCACATGATATATGTTCTGAAATGGGCAGGAATTATTATGCCTCAAATGTCTATGAGAAATTCTATGAGAATGGAAACGCTGAACTGCTTGGTGATTAACCTAATGCTGATAAGGTACACTATTAATGGTACATTTGTATGGTGTGAAGCTCAATCTGTTAGAGCTGTTTTTGCTGTTAAAGCTGTAAATTAGCTTCAGTCACCTCTCAAAGTCCATCAGCTCCACCTCTGCTTCTTAGTTTTGGAACACATATCTCAATTTTTACGGTACAACTAGTACCACAATTATGAAAGATACATGTAGTATGTAAAAGAAGCAGCACCAGCTTCCAGCACTCATATTTTTTTCAAGAAAACAAACTTTTGGTCTTTTTATTATAAATGGTGTAATTCAAATTACCGGTATGTCATATTTATTTATCTGCAAATGTGCATTTCAAACCCAGTCCTTTATTGTTAAACAACAGACACATAAGGAACAATTATTCCTGTTTACTCAGTACAATCGGATAGAACTGCACCGAATCTGTTTTCATGGCCCTTGGTCGTTTTCTAACTTTTAACATTATCTTCCACTTTAAGACGGCAGATCTTTTGATCTTCTCCCCATCCTCCGAACTCCACCCCTTCTATCTGCGCGTGCGCACTTGAAAGCTTTTACTTTGAAAGTCATCTGGCGGGCTCCGGACATTTATTTTTCGTGGAGTGACAGTTACGTAATTATTATTGTTAATCAAATCTATTTGCAGTTCTCTTGCGTAGAGGCTTAATTGCAGGGACGCAATGGTCGAGGGTCCGGGATGCACTTTAAATGGAGAGAAGATTCGTGCAAGAGTTCGAAAGCGTCAGAAAGTGATGCACATACAAGGAAACGAAACCAATAAACCAGTGAGTTCGGAGCGAGAGGTTGTGATGGTTGTTCGGTTTGAACGCTATTACAATCATTCACGTCCACGTTTTCTTCATTTTAGTCAAATGTCTGCATTAGGAACTCTTATCAGAGTTTTCAAGGCTGTGAGTTCACAGGAGTGGAGACTCTGGGGAAAGAGCTCTTTTTGTATTTTGGACTCAAAGCTCTGAGGTATGTGTTTAGGACCCAATGTTGACTCATATCACTTAAATAATGCAATGTTCTGCCTGATTCACGTTATGTTTTGGTTTAGATTGCACTTCGGGATGAATGGCTCCATGAGGATTAACCCCCTAGAGAAAGACCTGAAAGCAAAGCCCCCTGTGTTACTTATTAAACTTTGCAGCGATGTCATCTGCTTTTTTGAGTCAACTGTGGAAATCAGGTAAAAATAAAATAGGTAGGTAGGTAGGTAGGTTTTTTAAACTACAATGTTATAGGCCAAACTTTAAGGCATATTTGGATAAAGTTAGAATATGGCGTACTTCAATCAACTCTTTCACAATAATGCAAAACATTATTCAGTTGTAACACATAAAATACAAAACAATTCACCAGCTTTTTTTCATTGAATTCCTCTTGACATCAAATTATTCTCTCTCGAGACATTGTGATCCGAGTTTTTTGAAAACTGAAGTTTCACGCGACAATGCTCCTTTTTGGCGTGTGAAGATATGCTAACTGTGCACTAACTGGACCTGTAAAGGTAGCAGTGGATTCACAAATTTGCTTTTCCCATTAAATGCAAATCACATTTAAACAACATTTTAGCTTATTGCATTTGTTCATGAGGATCACTTCGATCTCAAATTGAACAGGGAAAAGCAAAACCATGAATGAGTGAGAACTTTACAAAAAATTGCTAATTCTTCTAAGTTTTAGAAACTTAAAAGAAAGATCTCTAAGTCTATAAGATTAATTTTAAATCTATTTTGAGCCAGGACACAGGTAATTCCACTCATGGGTTCATTGCTTGTTTTTTAATTTAAAAAATGTCCCACCCATGTGTTAAAATGTTAGTTACTCATTGATAAATTAAATTCCAGAGCACCCAAACTTTATAAAATCCACACAATCCAACATCTTATCGTTTTTTTTTTTCAATGAAACTCAAAGATTCGGACTCCTCAGGAAATGGTCATTTGTTTCCTTCCTCCAGACTCTCAGAAGACTGTGAGCAGAAAGTAAGAAGCATGCAAGCTCTTGATATCTGCTCAGCCAAGTTCAGTTTCTCTCGGGCGGTAGCAGCAGTTAGGAGGGAGAGCACGAGGATGCTCTGTGATGTTCTGCTGGATCAATCTGTCCTGCCGGGTGTAGGAAACATAATTAAAAATGAAGCTCTCTTCGACAGTGGCCTTAATCCTGCTGTAAAGGTATATTTTGCTTTGTGTAACTAGGACTAACACACAATACTCTGTGTTTCCGACAGTTCTCCTTTACATCATTCCTTTAATTTCAATTATTTTAAAGGTCAAGGATCTGTCAAGTGAACAGGTTCATCATCTTGTGAAGATGACCCGAGACTTTACTCTCCTATTTTACAAGGTAATTTATTCTAAAAATATTTTCCTGCTCAATAATTTGACCCATCTGCTTGAAGGCTGTACTTTCCAAAACAGTGTAGGAAAAATGGATCGGCACTGCACAAGCACTACAAGGTGTACAAACGGCCACACTGTGGCCAGTGTAGTGGAACTGTCACTGCCTGTCGAATGGGAGACAACGGAAGGATGACATACTACTGTCAACAATGTCAAACAGGGGATGCAAGAGAAGTCAACATCAGGTGAGAACGGCTATTACATTTATAGAACAATACATTCATTTAGTGGTTTCAGATTTCACTTTTGTTGTGAATAACAAGAGATGTAGCTGTTACTGAATGTATTACGCACAGTAAGCTAATAGAATAGTTTATTGGAAGATTAAACTTGGCGGTACACCTTGAGGGGATTTGGGCTTGATTCATTAATGATTCCACTGATTACATTAGCATTTTATTGTTCTGTTCAACTGTTAAACAACAGGGATACACAAGTCAGCCATGATCACATGCTGTTAATAACTCCATTTTTATTTACTCAATAACATACCTTTTATTATTGTCTTTTATCGATTTGTCTTCCAAACATGCTCATTAACCAACACGTAATCTAGACTCATATCTTTAATGGGACTACACAGTCACTTTAAAAAGAATTAATTTCAATCTTTATTTATAAAACACCACACTACCACATTTCTGTTTTCAGGGAGTTCTGCAGCATTCACTCAATGTACGTTGTACTAAATGCTAGTGTTGTCAGTCTCAAGACCCTTTTTCTATGGTCCTTGTCTTGCCTTGTCATGGGATCAACGATCTTAGTCTCAGCCTAGGTCTCGTCACGGTCTTTTCACGGTCTCGACTCTGTGACCTCAGTCTCAGCTGTCTCTGAAACATGTGTCTTTGTGCAAAAGTTATCTATACAGTGATCAAAGTTCAATAGTTTTTTTTTGGCTCAAGTTTCGCATAAAAAACTATGTGGGACCATGTGATTGACAGCCACACAGGGTGAGCCAGAGGTGGAGCTCTGAAACATGACGGTTCCATCCCTATCTTGACTTGACTTGACTATCAGGAAGTCACGTGTGCCTATGTGCGTTGCGCAATGGTGGTTTGCAGGAGAGCTCTGCGGTGACGCAAGCGCTCCATAACGTTAGTCACACTCCACTAAAGATTCAGAGAACAATTTAAAAATGTGAAATCAGCAGTCATTACCTTTGGCTTTACAAAGAATATATCTGTACAACTTCCATTAAGAAGAAAAGTAAATTTAAAGACGTAAATTATAGATGCCCACTTAATGAGTTAAGCCTGGCAGATAAGGTTATCATAAAATGATCATTGGTGAAAATTGTTGATAATATTATTAAGAAGTACTCAAACCATCTGTCACCATAAAAATTGAGAGATATACTGGGACTGCAATTTTTCAACCTTGATTCAAAAATGCCAAAACTCATCGTTGTGTGCTCTTAAACGTAAACGCAGCCGAGGAGAGTGGAGTAACTCTGTTCAGTGCAGGAGAAAGTGGACTATTTCCCTTTACTGGGAGCAGTGAATGAACACTGGGAGAGCCATTGGCAGCCGAAGGAGCCTAGGAGGTGCCCACTGACCGGGTCTACAGTGTCCAGTTGAGTCACTTAGTTCGATTCCCGTCCCCGGAAGAGTGCGCTGGATGCCAGACCGGTCATTTTCCGGACATAGCCCAGAATGTGTCGGATGCACCAGCAGAAGAGAGACATCTCTGGACCGGAAACCCACACACTGCTGGAGTGAGCGGGGTGAAGCACCCCAGAGTACCGCTAGCGCACTACCTGGAGCCGTGCTCTTCTATCTGGGTCACTACCATCCCCGAAAGAGTGCTTAGTGCCTCTTTTAATTATTTATGTACGGTGCACCATTTTAAATAAAAAAAAACCCAGTGGGGCCTTGAATAGTGTCTCTTGCCACCCACTACACAATGAACAAGTCTATTTACATATAAGGCTATGGCGAAATGAAAATGAAAGCTACTACTATTACGTTTCTTTTCTTGTGAGCAAACAGGATAACTGTTCTCTAGCAGTTGGTGCCCTTCGCAGACTGCTTACTTTTTGCATAGGGAGCAGTGCTACTGAAAAAATACAAATGTATAAAATGTATAAAAAAATGTACTGAAGAGACAAGAGAATCTGACAGCTGACATCTCACTTTCACAGTAAACTCCCAACCCGTAACAGCCTAATTGGATGGGTTTGTACCGGAGGATCAAGCAGCAGCGATCATGTTGCTAAACGCGAGGAGGAAGAGTGGACGTGCTCACTTTGCACTTTAATCAATAGGCCTTTGAGCAAATATTGTGAGGCTTGCATGACTCCTCGACCAGAGCGTGAGTTTTACATAAATATAATGATTTAGACTGTGTTACTGTGTGATTGACTTTGTCTCATCCCACAGTACCCACAGAGGGCCCAGGGCTGGAAGCGGCACCTTTGAGTCAAGACCTGATTCTGTATCCCTGCAACAGTTTTAGCAAACCCTTGCAGGTAACAAAGATGAATCGAAGGAGCGCATTTGGGATAACCACTCTGGTGATAACCAACCTCAGTGCAAAACCTGACTCACCTTCAAGTCCTGCCATTAGCCAGGCACACACACCAGAGACACTGCGGGGTCTGAGCGCGCTCAGCAGCTGGCAGCAGAAGAGTTATGCTGTGAGTGGGATGCAGTTCAAAGCTAAAGAGCCCTATAAGAGTGGGTCTCCCGGAGACTACAGTCCACCTAATAAGAGAATGAAAACCATGAACGGAGCAGTTCCTGGAGGAAACATGCATCACATCAACTCTTCAAGGTGAACAAGGAGACTTTTCTTTCCATAAACCTGACATGTTTTTTTTTATTTACATTATACGGTTTGCCTAAATCAAACTGGTTTTAAGTAAATAAAATAGAAAGTGTATGTATTTCGTGCTTGTTCAGAAACTGGCTGTAATGAAATCGTCAGAGCCTGCAGACTGAGCTAGCAGATGGAACATGCAACCCATACAGCTGCAGCAAATGGAGAAGTAAATTATTTTAGGCCGCTGCAGGAGGTTCTATGGAGGTGGTCACACCTCAGCCAGCTGATGTGTATACACACAGATCCATTCTCAATAACCGAGATGAGAAGAGCCGGGCAGCTCAGTGTTGGTGGTGGTTTATACCTGCTGCAGCTGTCACCGATACACTCAAAGCTTTGTTGCGCTAATCATTTATGATCTTAAAACTAAATTCTATTAATATGCTTAAGATTGTTGGAATAATAGACAAAATTTGGAGATTCTAACCATCGAAAAGCTTGTTCATTCATCCCAATTAACTAAAGAAAGAGAACTGTATCTGAGGGACGAGTTGCCAGATATCCATTTACGTTGTTGTAGGGCAAATGTATTTTTTTTACTGATATATTTATTTTAGTGTCGATTTTTTTAAATTTGGTTTATTTGTTCAAATGATAAGAATTATTTTTAAATGCTCATATTAATCCATGTTATCAGACAATGATGTCGATAATGTTTGATATAAAGGTACATGTGATGCTTCTAATTAAGATGAGAGGGGCGGGATATTTATGTGTGAAAAGTTATCCAGACAATTGCTCACTCGCCCAAACAATTGCTAATGTATTGAAACCAGGGAAATAATAGTGATTGCTCAAAGATTATTTTTATGTTTATCCAGAGCCAAATTATTGGTAATGTACCTCTTGGGTCTATAGCTTGATTTTTAGTTTAAATAAATATTAAAATGTGCTTTATTTATTGTTAAAGATTTACCATTGACATAATCGCCATTGGAGAAAAAAAAATGAAATGTCGTCAAGATGAAACATAAAGTAATGGGGGTTTGTTTGTTAAACATAGTAACAATGTATTTTTTATCACTCACAACTCCCTAGCAACCAAACTGTTTACACTAGCAAGGTTTTGAACTCAGCTTTGGTACAAAATAGAAACATGAGGGATGGTTACTCATATTGACATAGGGACCATTATATTGTCACTATCCCCTCTGTAACAACCAGGCTGTTTGCGATAGCAACCAATTTGACCTAATTCTTTCTTAGCTTTAGAACATCTTAGAGAACTGGAAGTTGATATGTTACACAATGTGACTAATAGTTTTAAATAGCACTTTTACAAGCGGACATCAAAGTTTGTGTACAAACTTTAGCTATTTGTTTAAATTGTAATCGGATTAGGGTCTTGACTGAACTTTTATAATGTGTGCAAAACTTTAGGTTACTACCACTTTTTTGCATGATTTTGAATGACTGATCTCTTAACCCAAACCAGGGTCCCACAACCAAGTAGCGGTGCATCTGTAACTCCCATCTGCACCAGTCATCAGAAGCCATGTGTCCTGAGAGTGGTCACAAAGGAAGGAGAGAACAAAGGCAGGCAGTTTTACACCTGCTCCCAGCCCAGAGCAACTCAATGCAACTTCTTTGAGGTAGGAAACACATCTGCATTGGAAATAATCAGCAAAACGTGATTTTCAATTGTTTGTTCATCTTTGACAAATTAATATCTTCACAATTTTTTAACAAAACAGTTACTCCAGTCAAACTATTAAAAATATGATCATTTATTCACAGGCCCTTTCAATATAATTATATATTTTTGGCATGTGCTGAAGTATGAAGCTGATGATGTAAAGTTGATTTTATCATCTCAAACTTTTGATTGGTAGTGTCTTAAAACTGTAAAATGTGGCTGGCTTTTTACAGCATTTATAGAGTGAATAAAAAAAAGATCACTTTACCTTCCAAGTTCCTTGGAGCAAACCAATCAAATTCCAAGTTTGACGATAAAAAATTGGAAGGAGAGGCATCTGCTTACTTTAACTTTGATTCTTGTGACAGTGGGCTGATCTGCATTTTCCCTTGTGTCATCACGGCAAAAGGACTCTTATGAAAACTGTGCTGAAACTAGGACCAAATAATGGTCGCAACTTCTACACGTGCCCAGATAAAATGGGCAAACAGTGCAATTTCTTCCAGTGGGCTGAGAATGGCCCCGGGATCTCCGTTCTGCCTGGCTGCTGAGTCCCAGCGTGAAACCTAGAGTTCATCTTTTTAATCTTTCACAAAGCAATGAATGGTTCTGTTCACATAACAAGTGTTGTCATTGTAAATCTTTAATAAATCATTCTTTAAAAATAAAAGTATTTCCCATTTATATTTGCTTCTGTGGCCCATTTGGAATGTTGCAGTTCAAGTATTCTTCTATAAAAGATTTAACAAAGTGTAATCATTGATCAAATGGTTTCATGTAACATTGTATAAACTATTACAGACAAATCAAAGAACAATTACTCTTAAAAGCAATCCACTTTCTGTAGTTGAGGTCTGTTTGTCTGTTGGTTTACTACCATGAAGGGAAACTGGCTGAACCCCGGACGCTTGTTACAAGCAGCACCTTTGAATTAAAACATGAGGATTTACAATTGGCATTAACTCATTGATCATTTTTAATATGAGCAAAAACATTTGCATTTACCATATCCACCAGTAGTGTTGGCACAGATAAGCGCTCCAAAAAAATCTGGATAATACTTCTTGATTCTGGAGATTGCTGAGGTACAGGCAACAGTGGGTTGAGCTCCATTTCTCATTAATTCAACAGCAAAAAAACTAGCAAAAAAAGCAGAAAAAATGTTCATTATTTTCATCACCTTTAATACAAAGTACAATCACCAAATTTTGTATTTAATTCATGCAAATGTTGTAGGGGTTTGAAATCAGCAATACGTTTATTCTTTGTAATGGTGTTTTGTTTAAATTATTAACCGATTTCAGGTGTTTTGTGCAATGCTAGGTTGGTTAGCACAACTGCTAATATTGCTGCGTCACCATTTATTTGGCAGTAATGCTCTCTGTAAATTTAGTGATCGGGACGATGTCATCTCCCAACCTAATGTTTCACGTCGGACGTCGGCCAACATTAATACCTCCTATTTTATAATCGACAGAAATCACACTTTCTCTGCATTGTTCTTCAGCACTACCAGGTCATGCAGCGCACTAATATACATAGATATGTGCTGTTCTAGTGATTATTCTGATTGGTCAGTGGGCGAGGGTAAGAACTATGGGCGTTGCAAGGAACATCGAGCCGTTTTCAGCTCACTTAAAGCAATACAGGATTACACAAACATGCATGAATGAAACGTGCAGCATGTTTTCGATGTAGGAACAACACTTTAAGGTGATAGGAATATCAGTAAAGATGTTTTTCCATAAATGACCCCTTTAAAAATAATATTTATGCCCTTTTACATGAAAAAGTTTATTTGCATTGTGTGGTGTACTAATAGACCGGACTGACAGATTGCAATAAAAATGCATTCTCAATTTATACATCACAATTTATTAAATGATATCTGGAATATAATTAATATAATTCTGGAATAATTTCCTTCAGGAATGCTAATGTTGTGAGGTTTAAAATGATTAGATATTGCATACATCAACTAGTACAGGTAACACAAACAAAAAAAACAAAAAAAAAAACATTAATTAGTAACCGATTTTAGAATGTGCCATTTGTTTTGATTGAGATATTACTTTTTCTAGAAGTTAAGATGCTGTGGCTCTATATTGAGAGAGAGTAGACCATATTTCATGTTGATAAAAGAAAACAAGATACATAACAAGGCAACAACTCACCCTTTTATTTACCGAGACAATTGCTACAGTAGTCTGTTGATTGTCAATACAATGATTACCTTGGAAGGAAACGCATCATGATGTCTCCATCTCCAGTGGCTGCCGCTCCCCCTGCTGTGCTGTCAGCATAAGCCCCGGCTCCAGCCACCGGTGAGTCACCTACACGGCTACACATCAGCATGAATATACTTTACTAAAGCTCTATCGACAGGGGATTGCAAACCCATTTCTACTGGTGCTGAACCGCAGCGCAGCTAAATCTCAGATGAAGAGATTGTTTTTCTTCCAATTTTAAAATCATGTGCATTGTGGCTTCAACGGGACACCTGAGACTCACTATTCTGACAGGCTTGTTTCACTCACCCTGGGATCTTATGTGTCGCTCCATTAGTGGATGTTGCTACAGCCACTTGTCCATTCTTTCCAACCACAACCATTCCTGTGGAAACATGAACAATACGCCTTTAAGACTTCAACCGAATTAAGCTGTGGTTTTCAAACGTGTCCTCAAGGCACTGCACCCATTTATCATGCTTTCTTCTCATTATGCAAATGAAAACTAATGAGCTTGGTACTCTGTGGACAAGTTCATATCTGCTCTCAGAAAAATACATTTCCACCAACAGATTTCTGAGTCTTAACTGATCATTTTTATTATACCAGTTCATTAATATTTCAAATTTATTCCTGGCCTTTATGTAACCCCTAATGTTCAGCTCTCCCCTTCCACCCAGAAGGATTCAAATCAGCCAAATATGCAGAGTGTATTTTAATAAGGAAACTATCCAAAGCTGTAAAATATGATCCATTAAGATTCAAAGTACAGCCCAATAGAGTACAATATACACCATATCAAATACTATTACCTGGTTGCATGGCTTTAAAGACCAGGAGAGTTAGATTTGAATAGATAACCAGTAGTTTTTGGACCATTCAGAATGAATAAGCCCGATAGTTACCAATTGTGTCATGAGAACTGGGATCAAAATGTCCCTTTGCAAACGTCTGCCGACTCTTCTCAGCTTTCGGCTTGTACGGCCCACAGGATTTGGAGGGATCTGGAGAAACAATCTGAGCCAAAACAAGAAAAATCAGTGCATGCAGTTTGAAGATTTGATGCAATCAAGGGGTTTTCACTGTCTGATGCCCTCCATCCACTTTTAAAGGGGTTACAGATCAATGTCTCGTGCAGACATTGGACCTCCCCTGGTATACTCAAAGCTCCGCCCTCTTGTTTTCAAATTCTTTCAATGCAACAGCAAACTAAATAGGAAATTATTACAACTTGAAAGGCTGAAGAAGGTTGACTGCTGAAGAGAAACAATCATGTAGAGAACAATATTTCCAAAATTAACAAAGCTCCACCATGGCAACAAATTACAACATTACTTTCCCTTTTTGTTGTTTATACTTTATAGTTGCTCGAATTTATGTGTTTATTCAAACCACTGTCAATGATAATGATAGGAGTCGCCTTCCCAATCCCGGAACCTAGGTAAATGACTTACCTGTGTATTTATTTAATTCAACAATATCTTGAATGTACTGTTTATGGATGTTAAAGTTAAAAAATACAGTTCATGACCTCTTTAAAACACTAAAAAGATACTGACTCTTCCAGGCTTAAACACAGGTCAGTATTTTGCATATTTAATTTGGGATGTATTTAAGTATTTATAAAGATGAATCTTTTGCTTCATTCTTCAAAGGTTTCTATCAGCATTTTAGCATTTGCTTGAGATAGTTAACATGTTGTTCCTCTTGTGCTTTCACTCTGCATGTTTCCTGTGGTGCTTCTGAAATTTTATTTATATCTAACAAAAAATAAATAATCTTGTTCACAGTTTTGCTACGTTTGAAGTGTAATGGAACATGTTATCTGCCCTAGATCTTCTACTCAAGCCACTTTGAAAATATCAAAGGTGTTTAAGACTTTAAAGGTAAACCTGATTAAACTGAAGAACTTTATTTGGAGACTCACCTTTCTATAGTTGGGCTGACAGTTTTGCTGGAGCCACTGAGAGAAAATAGCTATTGATTTGTTAGTTGCCAAGTCTTCGGACATGAAGCCCATATTTTGAGCAAAGATTGAGGCTGCATGAAGAGAGAGAGAAGAAGTTCCCAATTTCACATAGAAGGCAAGATTTGACAGATAAAAACATTAAATACAGTACAGAGAGAAATGCCTCAGTCAGCCGTTTTATTGTAATGTGCATGTTAAGCAGCCACACATAAAAGAAGAAAGCAGTTTAGTAGTTTAAAATTCCTTTGAATTTAGAGAGCAGATGGATTTAATAGAAACACAACATAAGCTAATTACACACTTAAAAGCAAAGCATACTTAAAGCTCATGTAAAGCAGCGGGTACATATAAATTAGAGAAATAAATTATTGACCAGGTCTTCAAATACACACAAATCATCCATCTGTGATTTTAAGGAGTCACAAGAAACCAAAAAGTGCTAATGGAAAAAGAAAAGCTACAGGACCCAATATGGTTTTGTTTTATTCAAAAAAGAAAACTGCTTTTCTATAACTAACACCACATTCAGACATTGGATCTCCACATGATTATTGTTATGGAGTGACATTAAATCTAATTGGTACCTGACTCGCCCACTATAAAGGTGTGATCTGTGTACTCCATCACTGCACGTGCGACCCCCACAGCATTTTTGATCCTACGCAAATCTGCTACTGCCCCCACCTCCATTGTGTTTCTGAACATATGGGACATAAAGTAGACAGAACATGGTTGATAAGCCTCTAAAATGGACCATATTATGCAATATTTAAAGCAATTAAAAAAAAAAAAAATTGAGCCCTCTTTATTAGCACTGCACCGTAAGTAACTTTCTAAATGCAAAATTAATTGTAAAAAACGTGTTTGATTCGCCTCACATTTTTACCCTCGTTCTTCCCACAGTCATGCATTCACCACGCCCCTTTTGGGACTCTGTGGTTCGGGAATCATACGCAAGGCCACCAGTCGCAAGTCAAATAGAACGGCATGTTGTTCAAATGAAT
This sequence comes from Danionella cerebrum, assembly GCA_007224835.1. NCBI lineage: Eukaryota > Metazoa > Chordata > Actinopteri > Cypriniformes > Danionidae > Danionella > Danionella cerebrum. The sequence goes on along the minus strand of SRMA01026003.1, from coordinate 312,814 downwards.
AGGTGTCACCCGGTCTGGAAAGGGACATAAATGAAGTCCAAAATGTATGCCTAAATTGACATCGTCCAACTCTATAATGCCTATTACATCATAATTGACAGAAAACACTTTCTCTGCACTGTTCCTCAGCAGTTCCGGGTCAGGTAGCGCACACGATCTGTACTAACAATTAATCTGATTGGTCAGTGGGCGGAAGTAAGAATGATGGGCGTGGCCAGGAACATCAAACTCACAAAAAGAAATACAGGATTACACAAACATGCATGAAAGATTCTGAATAAAACTTTAGGTTTTGATTAGGGAACTAAAATATGGTAGAAATGCTAGAATAGTTGATTTTGCATAATATGGCCCCTTTATGGTTCTCATTGTGGTTTTATTGAACAAGTATCGTATAATAGAATGTTTTCTGGTACACATCTGTGCACTTTTTCATATACTTTTACCTACTTCTATTCGAAAGTAATACCTCTTAATTTTGGAGGATTCTGTCTGTATATAACTTTTTATGTCATGCCCACATGCAGGCAGAAAGATAACGTTACCCGTTCATGATCATGGCGTCCAGAGTGGTTTCTCCACGCTCGTCGGGGCTTCCGCCAAAACCGACACTTCCGTCACACTGCTCGAGTTCACACTGAGCACAGCCACGCTCCACCGCGTCAAGAACCGAGCCGTCCTTCTGCAATGCTCCCCAGGCTTCACAGAGACAAACACGGGCGAAAACGAACTTATATCTCTCTCTTGTGTCTGCTGCTGTTAACACTCATGGTTATGATTAGTGTCTCACCTGCACTGGCTGCATTCTCAAAGTGCCAAGTGTTAATCACCAAAGGGAGTGTAGCATGAAGAAGAGGCAGCGAACAAATAATGATAAATACTGCTTGAATCATATTACAACATCCCCAAAACACAGCAAACTTTTATTTAACGCTGGGTGAAAACATTATGGTCACATGCCATGTCATGCGACTGTTTACTTCCGTGTTTTTGTCACGTGATGCTGTAAAATTTTAAAGGCACCGCGGTATAATTCTATTATTTCATTTCGCCCTCATTAATGTATTTTTCCCCTTCAAGCCTGTATCTTAAGAAATAATTTAAAAGAAACGTCGTGGGGCATTGGAAAGCTGGATTTTAAAAGCAAATTTCTTGAAATACATTTGTAAAGGTACCAGCATTGTCTGGAAAGATAAGATAAAAATACAAGTAAACAGTGAATAATAAGGTAAGTACTGAATAACTATACAGTAAGACAGTGTCAACGTTTGGTATTATTTTATAGGGGTTGCAAAAATGCTACTGAAAACTAAAAATACAAGTTTTAATACTTTTGTGTTTTATTTTTTGTTTGCAGTGTTTTTTGATGTGCAGTAGCATTGCACATCTTTTCAGAATCAGCATTTACTTTGTGATACCACACATGAGGGCCATTGATTGCAAACAAGATTTGTTCATTTGTGCTCACAGAAAAGTTATTTAACAAATTCATTCAAGCCCATGTTGCAAAAATGTGTGCACCCTGATTAAAGTCTTAGAAGAATTGTAATTAACAGGCATTCAACCACAGGTAAGTCTAATAATTAATTTAAAAGGTGTCCTTCCCATTTCATGCTGTTTGAAATGGCTCCCCATATGTTCAGAAATATGTTATTGAAATTAAATAATTTACAAGGCTACAAGAAGATCACCACAGATTTACATATCAGTCAAAATACTGTCGCAAAAGTGATTAAAAAATGGAAAGAAGTGCAACCATCTTACATCGTGAAAGGAGCGTCTTCTGCTGAGTAGGGTTGAACAAATCATCATGCAAGTTCACAGCAGTTAGCTAAAGCAGTAGAAAGCCAAACTGGAGTGATTGTCTCCTATGACACCATACAGAACACACTGCGGATGAATGGCATGCATGGCTATAATCCATGAACAAAGCCTCTCTTAAAGCCAATGCAGAAACAAAAACAGACCTGGAATTTGCTCTGGCCCATACTGAACAAGATGAGGACTACTGGGACTCTATACTCTAGAGGGATGACACAAAGATCATTGTGTTTGGAACTCATTGTTTTTAAAACTGTCTTGCATCATAAAGGTGAGTATTTCAAAGAAAAATGGTGCCTACAGTGAAACGTAGTGGCAGTATCCTGGGAGCTGCATTACATTGATGCTCAAGAAGATGCTGCCACTTGGTTGTCATGCACTTTTCCAACACGACAATGACCCAAAACACACGTCTAAAGCTACTGTTGCATTTCTGAAGATCTCCTGATCTGAACCCAGTTGTGGGCAATCCTGAAGCGACAAGTTGAGCATCAATCTCCATTCAGAATCCAGGCTCAAAAATAGGTTGTTCTTGAGGAATGCAAAACAAAATATGCTATATTTCGCCTTTGTATAAATGTTTTTCTTTCAGTTCTTAGCTCTGCCTTCTGAAAATAGATAATTATGTGTGATTCTGCTTAGATTTATTTCTTGATGGATGAGAGAATATGTTTTTTTAATAAACTTCTTTTTGATATCTAAAATCCCCTGCTCTTAAATTCTTTTTCCAAACTAATGTAATGTATGCATTGAAGCCACAGTTGTGTGGCTATTAAAATATGTTTATAGTGAGCTACACTTTGCTGCAGAAAGCTCAGCAGAACTGAAAATATCTATTATTGCCTGATACTTTGGAGTCCTTCCCACTCATGTGCTTACGCTTGACAGATGTAGCACAGACAACACTGGACTTGACAACACACTAAGCAGGCAAAAAGCCTGATGGTATTGAAATTGCTGATACATTATTCATAGAAGGAGAAATCTACAGTTTTAGAACATATTTTATTCATGGATTCCTCCTCTTACAATAATGTCTTGAGAAAGATTGTGAATGCAACTGAGAAGAACACCTCTGAAAGGTCAAACACAGATTATTAAACGAATATATATAGCCTTCTACCAGCCAAAAGTTTAGAATCACATTTACGAACCGCATCCTACAACAAGATACTAACATCTCCAATATACCTGAACTAGGGGGTCATTAGGGGTACTGACAGCAAAAACACCAGTCTCTAGATCTATAATTGTAGAAAAAAATTATTAGCCCTTCTGTGAATTTTTAACATATTTACATTTATGCATTTGACAGACGCTTTTATCCAAAGTGATTTACATTTCAAGCAATTAACACATTCTTAGTATAATTCTTGCTTTCCCTGAGCTTTGAACCCATGTGCTTTGAGTTGCTAGCGCAATGCTCTACTGTCTGAATCACAAGAAAGCTAGGTTTAAATCAACCATCTCACATGGCCGGCGGAGTGAAGCTAGACCATGGTGATCCTCCCCACATGGTTGGCTGCAGAATAATTTCCACTCAACAAGTCTATGGGATTATTATTATTATCATTATAATTATTTATTTTGATTAAGTACAAGAAATCAGACTGTCCCTTTACCATTAATACAATTATTACAATAATTACGGTCAGTCATCATTCATCAAGACTAAAAGGTGATTTCAATTTTTTTTTTCAAAACCACAAACTAAAATAAATATAGATTTACTGACATTGTTGAACCATGTTTGTCTATGTAAAGGTTTTATAAAAGCTTCTGTGAAGCGTTTGTGAGGTCACCAGTCATTTTGTTAACAGTATAGTTGAAGCCAGACATTTTCCTAATAGCAAGTTATAAGCACCAGTAGATTTCATAAGCAACTAAAGAGAATTATTGATCAATAGTTTGGAGTAGTCTGCCTTTACTGACATGAAATATGATTGGATTTGGTTATTAATTCCCAATTAGTTTGTTTTAATTAGAGTAGTTGTGTCAGCTGGAAACCCCTTGGGTATATCCTCTAGTCTAAATTGTTTCTTCATTCTCTTAACTGAGAATGAAGTCCCCCCCCCCCCCCCCCAGCAATCAAATGACTGCAGTAACAATGTTTGTGAAAATACGTACGTGTCATGAGTGCATATAGAGAAGTTGGTGCAAAGTAGTTCTATTATATGTTTCTAACAGTCATGTGAGATAGAATGTGTTTATTAATGTTCCAAACACAGGATACAGTCTTTTAAAGCTAGTTTTAAGTCGACAGAGGAAAATCAAGGGGGGTGGGGGAGGGGGGTGGCTCATTAACCTGATGTTTGTAAGAAATAACTGTCAGTTTTCAATGCCTGGCTAAGGAGAAAACATTGAGCAGTGACTGATCTGTGATCAGAGGATCCCAAAGCTTTAGGATGTGAACTGCTCTCCCAAGGGAAGACGGGGTTCTCAGTCTTAATTTAAGCTTACAAAAAATGCCATCCACATGACAGAATAGAGAGTGTAAATTATCATCTTTTTTAAAATTTGTATCATTATTTATAGTATTTGTTAGGAAAGCAAGTAATTAAATATACTACATAGTCATAACTCACTATTCACAAAATTAATTTTAAATATTAGTGTTTGCATTGTGATTTTTTTTTCTAGTCAAAATAGAAACATGCTATATTGAAATGTGCAATGCTGTATATATTTTATCCACACAAATAATATGCTAATTTTATTCAAATTGCTCTGAGGGCGATATAGAAACATTACATCCAGACTATTTCACCATATATTAAAGAGCTATGATCATTTTACCAGGTTGAAAAATATTCAAAGGAACAGTTAAAACGTTGGCCTAACATGTAAACCATAATTCTGTGGCACCCAGCAACAAGTATTTAGCATAATTTGATAATAAATATGGTAAAAAGCTTTCATCTAAGCCTTTCTGTGTCATAAACAATGCTCCTGAGCAACATTCACTTGACTTGTGAGCGCTGATTTAAGCAAATGTTGGGTTTTCAATAGCATGCGACTCTACAGCTTTTGAAAGCAGATATTTCTAATAAAGAATACTTCAGATACAGGATTTGACAACCCTGTTTGGGTTTGCTCAGGTTTTATGATCAAACAATAGTATATTGTGATACAAAATTGTCACAATATGTTTCGGTGAGATATTGTCGAGATTTTAATTCTAGTCACTTCTGAAACTTCTTTAACATTCCGTTCTATGTAATATTTACTACAAAACAATTATTCTTTACTCACATTTTAAACCAAGAACAATTGTAGAATTAGCTCTCTCCATCACTTAGAGTACAAAAGGTGACTTAATGCAAATATTAACGCTGCCCCCTAGTGCATGGATGGTATCAAATGCTCTCATACAAATCAAACTTGACCCTTCTTTGCTTTGTGGTCTCAAAGCTTTTTAAATCACAGTTTTTCCAATAAACAATTCGAATTGTTGGTTAAAAATAGTGTTGTATCGTGATATATATTTTAATGTGGTCATATTATATCGAGATATGTGTCATATCACAAGCAGAGTGTATAGTTACACCTAGTGAATAGTTTCAGCTGAGATTTCAATCTTTTATGTGAATTGTGAAATAATTTATGTTTATACTTGGACAATTTTGCTACATAATCTTATGTAATAATCTTATGTAATTAAAACTGGGGACATGGATACAATCAGAAATGCTTTAAATCAAGTTATAAGACAGATATTAAACTGAAAGGAAAAAAAGAGGAAACCAAATATTCTACAAAAAGTAAGGACTGTCAAAGTTGTGAAAAGGGAAATAAGGGAATCAAGTTTTTTGCACAGGTGGTAATCTGCATGAAGCTTCAGCTTGCAGTGTATAGCATCTAAATTTCAGAGGAAGGCCATCTCTCTGCAGCTAATGGTCAACGATTTATACAGCCAGCCTGTCTTGTCGTTGTCAGATGTCCAGTCTGTGGCTGTGATTGCTGTTTTGAACAGGGAGCAAACCCTGGGGCACTTCCATTTTTCAGCGGTCGAAACTCCCAGCACCTAACATTAATGCAGAACGAGTGCCTCGGGCAGAAGTTGAGTGCACAGAATTATTACTCTGAGTTTACTAGCATGCATCCATCTCTGCTCTGTCAGCTACATAAAAGAAAAAGGAACATTTTCAAGGCCAGGGAATGAAGCTGGAGATGGACTGATTGAATCCATACAACACACATTATTACACTACATACATCTTACACTGGATGAACGTCTCACAGAGTGAACTTTTTATTCTTTCTTTTTATTGTCTAAAACACCCGAGAAGACTGCAAAAAAGTTTACATTTAAAGCTGGATATTTTAAAGGGTTTATGAACTAAAAAACCCCAAAGTGCTTGATCTTTTTTTTTTTTTTTTACCTTTTTTGTGTTACAGATACACTTCACACTCCTGCAGTTATGCGCTACACACAAAGCTCCACCTTCACTTGTGCTAATGTTATCAGTCAAACAAACTTCGCTATGCCTGAAGCAAAGGGTTGTTTTGATATGTTTCCTGAAACTCCTGATTAATCGTGTTTCACCATCTGCCATTGTAACAGCTTACAGTGTTGCTTTGAAAAGATTTCAATATTCACTTTTTCATATTTCTAATTACTCATGTTTGTGCATTTTTGTTGCTCTTAAAAAAGCAAAATCTAGCTTCTTATTTGCAATGACAACTAAGTTTACAGATGAATGCAATTATTACTGATTTATTCAGTTATTGAACTGTAGTATTTTGTTGTGAAGGAATCTGTATTTTTCTTAACTTATATTTTGAAAATTTCACAATAATATTACCATAAACAAAGCATTTGTTAGGTTGCATTTTTAGTTTATTGTTTCTTTTAACACCAAAAAAAAATCAATAGTGTCCTGCATGCTTTCAAAATTATATCTGGCATTTATGCAGATTACGCTGGGAAGCAGCACGATGCTCACATTGCCCACAATCCCTCACAATGAGGCTGCAAAAACAGTTCATGTCTCCAAATGCTGGAGCAGGCCACTGGAGTCTTCCGGAGATCAGCGAATCAAAAGGTAAGCACCAGAAATCCTTTTCAGGGGTTAAGTTGAAGTGAGGGGACAAGCAGGGTGGAGAACTGGAGATCCACGATAGTATCCAGTTAGGGTGAAGGTTCCTCTAAACACAGCACAAAGGAAATCCACAGGAGCAAAGGAGAAACAACTAGCAGCTTGAAGCAAAACAGGAGAGCAGCAGCACCAATGAAAGGGAAGTGCTGGTGGGAATCGCACCCTGATAGGTTGAGGAGTGTAATGGGAAGATTAGAGTCAGGGGCTGAGTGAGTAAATCCTCTCTTTTCTTCACAATTTTGTCAAACATTTCCCTGTGATCAGCCACCAACAGAATAAACCGCTCAATGTCCATGATGTTCGAACCCATGTGTTCTTTGATTCCTTCTCTGTCGTTGTCTTTCCTTTCCTGTTTACCCATGTGGCTCAGAGTGCTTCTGTTGTACCATAAACGCCATCTTCAGGTAGGAAGCATCATTGCATCAGTATTTCCTTAAACCAGATGAAGAGCACCCTACTGAATTTCGTGCAGATCAGTGTGTAAAAGCTTTTATTGTGCATAGTTGGCACTCAAGATCTGACACATTTGACTAAAGGTGTGGCATAAAGCCTAACTATTTCCTTTGATGTGTTGGCAGAGTCACATGGAATACATACCTAATCATAATTGCATTTAAAGAGGCTTTAAAATATGAAACAATGCAATAAATAACAGAGAAAAACACAGCACTGTTATAGGTTTCTCTTCATTTCTCTCTTTGCACTACATACATTGGAGGCAAGCTGGATCATTTGTATTAGTGAGTAATCTGCTGCAGCGGTGTTTGTATATTTTAAGGTGTAATCTATCTCAGACAGGAGGAAACACTAGGGCCTGCGGTGGTTGCGATCGCACATGAATGCTTGACTTATTCCCTGCTGCTTCTCTCTCTTCCACCTTCTGTCTGTGCTGTGCAGATAAGGCCAGCTTGTAAGGCCTCTAATAGGTTGTATCATAGGTTAAGGTTAGATATCGTACAAATAATCCTCCGGGGGCTTTGAAAAACCGTGTTATTCTTTTTATTCCCTTGTTGTCTTATTTCGTGGAGCTTCTTGGCATTTACAAGAAGTAATGAGCAGAATAACAATGCAAAATTAAAGCTAAGATATGGCACTTTTTCATGGTTTGTTGAAGATTTGGCTTGTGATATATACTGACAGATTGCAGTGGCCCTTGAAAATAGAGCGAGTAAATAACCTTTTAAAACGAAAAAAATGCAGCCTGAAGTTCCCAAAATCTGACATTTCATTTGCTATAATAAGTACATTATTTTTCAGAATTTTGACATTTTTAATGAGAACTGAGAACTTAATGAACCAGTCTGAACCTTTGCAAAAGTTTATAGATTTTTTTTTACAACCGGGAAACCTGAGATAGCTCAAGAAACAACAGCCTCTAAATGTGTGAATAATCATGCTGCTGCTGAAGATGTCTTTACTCTGATGCTTTTTGGTGTTATTGTTGTATTGAGATTCACATCAGTTGTGTAGACTGAGGAAATGTTTATTTTCAAAAATGTGAAAATAACTCATTAGGCTGCAAAGTATTCACTTATCAGCCTTTAAGTGACATCCCATTCTAAGACATAGATTGGGTATTATGGGGAGGCTTTCCAAAAGATTAATGGGATTTATTGTCTATTCTTTTAAAAGGGTTAGGGTTCAAAAAACTAAACTGTGTCCATTTTGTGTCGTTGTCTCGACAAACAATTTTTTTTAATTTGAGATCACAAGATTATTAAGTGGCGATCGTGGCAAAAGAAGATATTTGTACTGTGACTCCAAATAAGTCCCAAAAACATTTTCTACAAGATTTATTGATCATTCTTTCAATCAGTATATTAGGGATAAAATAACTAAACATGATAGTTTTTTGTCCTTATCAGGCAAAAAAAACCTTTTTGTGTCAAAATCACAAAAAAAAATTAGGTGATGAAGAATTTGGCTCTTATGTCTTCTCTCCCCTATTGCTCAGTGCAGAAATAAGTCCATTTTGATGATTGCATTATGAAGGCAATTTGATTCTTAAGTTTAGGTATTCATTTATATATTTAAAGTTACACCCAATCTATGGGTTTAGATGTAAAAATTAAGGTGACAAATAACTTGATTCCATCCAAGTGAATTTATATACAAGTGTGATCCCACAATTACAAATATCCAAACAAACCAACAAAAGATCAAATATATTTTCACCAATATTTCAAAATAGAAATAGGCCGAAACAAGGGAATAGTGAATATACCAATAATACACACAAAAGGACAATGAACCAGAACGCAGGCATACGAGGAAAGACACAAGTCGACTGAGGTGGGGTAAGTGATGTCCTAGGAAGTGAAGTAATCAGAGGTGAGGTTTAAAACTCGTTTAGCCCTGTGGTGTGGTGGACGGAATGCCGGACTTGTATGTGTGGTTGGACTGTTGGTGGTTTGAATCCTAAGCCCAATGTCATTTGCCATCCTTCCTTCTCTCGCTTTACCTACTTCTCTTCTGATCTAAATACTATACAAGAACACAAAGCTAAAATTTAGACACATATAATACACACATATTATTAACAAAACAACTTTTGATATGATGAGATCACAACTTAATTAGTAAAATCGTTTTTGTACCAATCACGAGATCATTACGTCATGATTTCTACATAACTAAAGAGAAAGTATTTTTTATGCATGTCTTTATATGGCTTTCTTACATTTGTAAGGAATGTGCAATTACCTCTGGTGCACTTACAACTACCATTACCTCGAGTGTGATTGTGACTGTGTATGTGATACACTTGTATTTATTCTTTTTTCTTAAAGTTGTACATGCTTATTTATTCTGCATTGCACTTTATTTCAAATTTTCCGATTTGTTCTGCTACAATATTAGAATTTCTCCATTGTGAGACTAATACAGGCTTATCTTATCTTATTTGTGCTCTGTCAAGATGGAAGGGGGAACTGTAAACTTCTAGTTTGTTCCAGTTTCCTGCTCCAAAACATTGGGAGCTTTGAAATGAACTGGCTCCTGAAAAACAACTCCACACAATAATCCCTCGGTAAACTTAGTACTAAACTACCATTTTCCTTGTTACTGCCAAACCTAGACTGACCCATTATTTCCCAATAGAGAAGCATGTTTCATGATACCAGAAAATGTGTCTCCATTTTTGAACACGTCACCACTTTTTTTTCTTTTTTTTTTAATTCTTGATAAAACCAGAGACCTGTTGAATTTCCAACATGCTCCCATTCTAGAAATTTCTTTGTAGAGGATGAAAAGGAGAGAATTTTCTACAGTACTACAGCAAGCATTTATTATATGAAAATCTGCATACGGAGCTGTTTTACCACCAGAACAAATATCAATCAGCACAGGAAGAAAAGACTATTTTCTTCTGAATGCAGTACAATCTAAACATTACTTTCACTCTTTTGCTTCTCAATATTTTGTTGTTTCTCCTAGCCAAACTGATTAGCCCATATGAAGCTCTATTGTCTCCAGATAAAACATTCTCGTCAGAACTCGCTCTGAGCTAGCGTATCACATTAGCATGTAGCGAGTGAGCCTCTGCCTAGAAATCAACAGGATTATATGCATCTGTGGCTCTCTGGCCGCTTCCTCCCAGTCCTCTGGTGAATTCTGCCAAGCTGGCATCTCTTCTCTAGTGTGATTTAATGCTTCTCCATCTCTAAGAAAAAGCCTCCCTCGCTTATCCAAAATAGCAGTGTTTTTCTGCACCCCACTGTGATATGAACACAGTCTGGATCATTATAGCTTACAGGCAAAGATAAATATTGAATGCAGTGTAGGTACTATGGATGGCATGGGATGGTCAAAAGCCATCTGTGGCAGTTCATATCCTCTTGAAAACGTTCTTCATTTCTTTAATTAGTTAAAGAAGTTCATAATAGTTGATGGTGAAAGCCCTTGGGTGTCCGAGGAGAACCGTTTTAATATCAGTGTGTTTTTGTCCATTTGGAATCGCCCCTTTGGGCTCTAGTCCAATATCACAGTTAGAGTCAAGATTTCAAGCTCCAAGGCTTCGTTGGAGACACTCTTGATGCATCTGACAAGAATTTCAATCACACGAGAGCTGAAATTTGCTGCAGATTGCTGCACTGATCAGGAGGCTTGTTTTTAGAGACATCATTGCTGAAGAGGCTCTTGTCATTTTTTTTTCAGGTGCATGGAGGCTTTTCTTTTTTTTTTTCTTTTTACCTTAAAAAACACTTTATTTATAGACTACAAGGACAGATCTTAGAAATGTGTACCAAAATGGTCACAAATTAAACACACTTTTGCCCCTTTCTATGATTTATTCATTGAGGTGTTCTAATATGGATTTCACATCTTTTAAATACTCAAATATTTGAGATTTTGAGCACATTATAAGGCCATCTTCCTCACTGGTTTCTGTAGATAAGTTGATGGCATCTTTGGGTTTAATCACTTTGATTGAATATTCACAGAGTCGGTTCAAACATGCTTTGATGAGAGATGAAACAGCAGCAAGCTTACAAAGATCAATCTATAGTCTGAGTAAGAATCAAAAATCAAGGACGTTTTACTGTAAATGCAAATTAACCTGGACATTGTCAAAACAGACACTTTTCATGCATTACTTACTCACAATCTGTTTCCTCTATGTTCCATCAATCAATCTTGCTTTATTTATATAGCGCCTTTACCAGTATAATAAGAAACATAAAAGGTTAAAATTGACATAACATGTAAAATTTAGGCTAAAGCAATAATATCAGACTCATCTAACAGCACAGAAATTAAAAGCCATTTGAAACATATATGTTTTTAGTTTTTCTTTAAACACGGATAAGGTGGAAATAGAGTGAAGGTCGTCAAGCAGAGAATTTCAGAGTTCCAGCCCCGCCACTGCAAAGGAGTGGCCGCCCCATTTCTTATACCAGTACCGTGGAATCACCAGTAGAGGTTTGTTGATCACACTTCAGAGAGCAGTTTAAAATAATGGCCATCAATGGTAACTGTGTGGCAATTATATTCCATTCGTGTCTTAGTTAACCTGAGTCACAATGGTGTTTGCATTTTTCCTTTGAGTCAGGCCTGTGTTTGTGTTTTCCTGATTTCTCTGTTGCACCTAATCACAGTCATCCACTGCAGGCGTGTCCTTGTTTCCCATCAGTGTCCTGTTCCCAGCTTTTAAATTCTTTCACTTCTCTTTTCCTTTTTGTCAGCCCTACGGTTCAGGCCTTCTGTCTCTCCGTGATCACTTCCTGCAATCTTGGATTCATCCGTGCTCTTTCTATGTCTCTTCTGGGTTCATCCAGCTCTCCATCTGCTCTTGCTGTGTTTTCTTATTTGCTTAATTTCTCTGTTGCACCTCATCACTTACTCAATCATTCACTACAACTGTGTCTTATCAATAATTTCCACCTTATCTCAGCAGTGTCCTGTTCCCATCTCCATTTCCTGTTTATATGCCTTCACTTCTCCTCTCCTCTTTTTCAGCCCTACAGTTCATGTCTTCATGATCGCTTCCTGCATTCTTGGATTCTCCTGTACTGTTACTGTATCTCTTCTGTGTTCTGTTCTCGTTGAGTTTTCTCGTTTGGTTCATTTCTCTGTTGCATCTAATCACTCACTCAGTCATCCACGACACCTGTATCTAATCTCCCTGTTTCCTCCTCACTCTATCAGTGTCATGTTCTTATCTGCGCTTCATTTTTGTATGCCTTTACTTTTCCTTTCCTTTTTGTTTGTCCTAAGCTTCATGCCTTCTGACTCCCCATGATGGTTCTTGTATTCTCGGATTCTGCCGTGCTCTTTCTGTGTCTCTTCTGGACATTCATCTTCATTCGAAAACAATTTGGACACCCCTTCACCTCACATGAAATCACGAAAAAGAGGGATAGGGCTAGGGCTACACATGTGACCAAACTTTCTCTAAGATAATGGCATCAATGTTTTGTCCCAAGAAAGTTGAACATAGCTGGTTTTCTTGTACTGTTTACCTCTGAATGCCTGACTAAAGGACAGGCATAATAATATCAACGGAAGCACACAGTACTTGAAGCAAGTGTCTCAAATACAAACAATAAAAGGTCATAAACAACTTTGATCTGGCTTCATCCTTTCTTCCTGCCTCTCTCACTCCATTCATATTTCTAGCACGTTCATCAGTAAGGAACAACAGAATGAGTTTACATGACAGACAGCTTTTGTCTTTGATAGGCTGCAGATCGACTCTGGATAAGCTTTCCTCCGCTGGAGCAGTAGTGATTAGACTTGTTGCTCTGTTGTAGGTGAAATTTTCTCATTTGTATGAGAGCAATGGGGGGCCGGTGAGATCTGTGCTGTCTTTGAGCATCGCTGACTTTGAACGCTGCTCATCTGAAGCTGAGACATAAATCACACTGTATCTTCAGCAAGGTGAACTTTCAAACAGTATACCCAGTTTGGGTATGTGGGCCCATTTCCAAAGAAGATTAACTGGGTTCTAATCTTAGTAGTAGTCAAGTAGGATTAATTGAATTTAACTTTATTTTATTTAGACTGCTGGGTAGAACTCTCTTATTGGTGTCATATGGGGTGAAGGCAACCATTTTTATTATTATAATAGCAAAAATTCCTGACCTTAGCAACTAATAATGCTTATAATACAGGTATTTTACTAATACTAGTTAAATTTTAACTTTTATTCACAATAAAGATTTTTCTGTGTATAAGCCGCAAGTCAAGTACACTCTTTTTTTCTTTTCGGGGGTATATCCTGCACATTTTCCATCTGTTTTTACTGCACTAATGTCAAAATATTAAGAGGAAGTCCATATTGAAGCATGACTGATCATGTGACCAGTGGCAGAGCCATAAAAGCTTTTTAAAATTTAAAAGGTAAAAAGCTTGTTTTTAGTTTTCATGTTCTCCCCATACTTGCGTGGGTTTCCTCTTGGGTTCTCTGGTTTCACCCACAATCCCAACAACATGCGGTTAAGTCACATTAAGTCAGAATAAACTGGTGCCACCGTAACTGATTCTGAATGTAGCACTTTTGATGAAACTGTGTGTTATATAGGATTTATTAGTTCAAGAGAATGTATTACGTCAACTGTTCAGTGATCAGTGATCAGACAGGATTTTTATTGACTGGTTTAGAAAAAAATATGAAGTTAACTAAATAATTAGCTGATTAAAGTCAATTTAACTCAATATAGAGAGTGACTAAATACTCTTTTTAATTTTAAATGGCAGTGCCGTTCACCAGCACTCGCATTTCCTTCAGGAAATACAAATTTTGTCTAGAGTGTTTTAAATTAATTTGGATCAAATGTATTATATCATAGATAGCTACAATTTTGCTTTATGTATTGTTGTAATTAAGAAATATATTGATACCAATGTAATGTTTACTTTTTTATATTGTCTAAAAGTCATTTGATGTGGTAATTTTATTGTGGTTACTTTTATACCAATCATGTTTCTATTACTGATTCATAGTCAAAATTGCTTTTTTAACATTGCATTTACTTTCTTGTATATGCAACACTCTTTGTCTGAGTAAACTGCAATGTACAAAAATAATGTTGTGAAACTACTGGGAATTATGGGAACTCATTTGTTGTCTATAAACAGCTCTGCCATTAGAAGTACAGGGGGGATTCATACACTCTGGGCAAAACATTTCCTGCTGTGCAACAAATATGTTCCCTCTTATCGTCATATTCTCTAGGTGATTAATTAGCATTAGGCTGAGGCTTGCAAAATTGATGATGGACACGCTTAAATAGGGTAAATCAACTGTGCACACTGGCAGATAAGGGAGAGTTTTGTCCATCAAAGAGGATTTGTTGTGTTACGGGTTGTTATTTTCATCAAGGTTTCTAAGTAAACACTGCCAAAAGTTGCCATTTTCAGCATGCTCTGAATGCATTTATGTTGACAGGTGATTTTTCACACCTCTGGGTATTATGTGCACAAGTGCAGAGAAAATGTGGTGCATGGCCTTTGTATTTCCATTGGAATCTAAACATTATACTTCTGTTTCAATTTCGAAACATCTGTTTGACTCAATCTTTGTTGATTCAGACTTAGTTACCATTGGGAGAGACAGCATGTAATAGAAATGGTGTACATCCATGGAACACCTTTTTGCAATCACTGGCTTGATGTGTTTGTAACAAGAACCATTGGTTACTAAAATTGTTTGCTCAGCACAGTATTCTTCTGTTCAGTGCTACTGACATCTCTGCCGCAAGGGATTCATTGTGGTCAAGAGTGACAATCTCATGCTCTCCCTCGTGAGGCCAATATGGAAGAGACTGAAAATCAATAGCTAGCTTGAGGCTATCTGTGAAATTACAGTCTAACCCTTAGACTTTGTATTTTTGAATGCTGTACCTAACAGTCAAATAAATGTTAATAAATTGAAGAGTTTATTTCCAAAACATTATATAACAAGTGTTGCTTTTTTATTTTTTTTATTTATTTTTTTATTTTTTTATTGGTGTTTATCGCATTTTGCAACCAAACTCCTCATTTTGATCTATATACATTGTAAGGGACAAAGCAGGACGGCAAGTGGACGAGTTCAAAATAATGTGGGTTTTATTTACCCAACGATAAACAAAAACAAAAAGGTCAACAAAACTAAAACAAATATACTGAACTCAATAAAGTTCAACTGAGTTGTGAAAGTCATCAGTCACAAAATGAGAAAACCGCTGACTGTATAAACATGGACCAAGTGTCAGTGACGTCACTCATTGGTTTCTCGCAAAGTCAAAAGAGGTTCAGAGTGGGTGTCTCCAGCCATCGCCTTTGTGAAGGTGGACACTTCCCAGTAAACAAAATTGAGCATAAGATCCACAGAGGCGGGACATGGGCGTAGAAACTACACAAATGCACAAACACACATAGAAAAAAAAACACAAGGAGTAGCCAAGTTCATCAAATGAAATTAGCTTGAATGAACGACATCAGCGGATGACACTTGATGAGACGGGATGAAAAAACTGTCAATCACTTACCCTTAACAAACCGTGCCCTTAATTTTGCGTAACTTTAAGGCTTAATAAATCTTAAACGTACGATTTCAAAAAAAAAAAAATCACCCCCTCTCAGAGTGTTCATAAGCCCACAAAACTAATGGAGCCAGGGGTGAAAACATGTTTTTTTTTTCAGCTACAAATTTGGGCAATTTTAACATTGGAGTGAATAAGAACCTGCTCACTTCTGGAGCAAGCTTCAAGTGGCCAGTTGCGGGACTGCAGTTCAGTCACTTCCTATTATGCATCAAGAGGGAAACCAGGAAGTAACCCTATGGAGAAAACTGAACTAATGAACCTCTCATACTTTCCATTTTATGGTGGATTTCATGCGCATTCCGCCACCTACTGCCTATCGGAGTAACTAGCATGGACTATACTTTTCTTTAAACAAAAATCCTAAACAAACCCCAAACCTAATAAAGTGAACACAAAGAGTGACATATCTTCATCGGCTTATCAGACCATTAGAGTAACTGAAAAAAAAAACACCAAAATAAAAATTTTTGTCTCAAAGTTAAATATAAACAAATAAATCAATAAATGGAAAATATCAATTAAACAATCTATACAATTGAGCAAACAAGCAAACTATACCGTACAAATCTCGTGAGGTGAGGTTGGAAGTTGGAAATGTCCAAATTGTTGACTTCCTGTATAAAAGGATTGAACTTCCTGTGCCAGGCCCAACAGAATCTTGCACCATTGGAGATGACCAGCTGCAGCTATTTCTTGCAACGCATAACTCAAATTTGTGACAGTACATGGGTAACTAAATGTGCACACTACAAGCAGAATGCTTAGTCAAAAGAAAAAAATCACAGTTTCTGGTAACTAGTGGCTACGCCCATTTTCAGCTTAAACGATCATCTTTCAAGAACCCATGGGTGAAGTCTTAGGATACATTCTCTATTCTTTTGGAATGGCATACGGTCAGTTTTAGAGAAATTGTGAGACACCATTGCATTTAATGATTTATGTTCTTCATTTAATGTATAAAATCTCTAACATCCAATTTCAATGAACATGATTTTTTTTTTGCCTACTTGTGTTTCATTGAAGAAAACTGGTAGATCAATGTTATGTTCGCTTGATCAACCCCCAGTGCACACCTGAGACTCTAGTATAAAACACAACTTCTGTTTATGTATATGCAGGGTACAATCAGGAATCCCACCTGTTGATGTTGTAAAGCACCATTGCTCTACCTGACCATAAACCATAACTGGTCTTTATAAACACTATGATGAAAACAAACACCAGTTTTCATCTGGACTCAACAAACAATTCTGATGCAAGCACTAGCAATCTGGTCAGATCAACTGATTCTCCAATGGTTTCTTAGGTAAGTTCACTGGTTCTTCTTTCTACAAACTGCACTCTGCTTAAAATATTAAAGAGATTCCAGAAAGTCTGTATATGTGGCTCTACAAATTTATCGTTGCTCTCTAGGGTTGAAACAACTAATCAATGTTATACATACTATTCAACCAAGGCAATCATTGACAATGTATCAGGATATTGATTAGTTGGCATGTGCAATTGTGTTTCAGTCGTATTCTAGAAGAATGCAAATGAAAACACTGATAACGATGGTAAGAAGTCTTCAGATCAGAGTGTCATTTGACAGATACTGCTCTTCTTTTAGTGACGGAAGCAGTAAGGTGCTGAGAGGATGCGGCAAACGAACTAAAAAAGCAGGCCGAGACCTGCCTCCATATGGTTCCAAATGAAATTTAGCGCTCTTTGTTTGTGGTGAGAACATGATCAAACATGATTTGGTCACTTAGGAGTGGTACTATGGGATGGTGTTTGCTAAGCATCATTATCATTTTAAGCATTTAATGATATAGTTTGAGCAGCGAAGTCTGTCCATTTTGAGCTCTTTGTCCCATTCTTCTAGGAATCGATCATCGTTTGTTTGCTTCTGTGTCCGCGCTCATTCTAACCAATCCGAAGGCAGTCGAGGAAACACAGAGTGACCGATGAGTGGCCTGTATGATGCCACAAGGCTGTATTTTCAACCAGTGCTGACCAGAGCGAGCAGTGTGGTGCGAATGAGGACTAAATCTGCAGACGATTGCAACAAAGTATCAGTTGTTCCTCTTGAGCCAGACCAAATTAGACGAATTAGAGGTTTGAAAACACCTGCCAGAGCAAACTCAGTTCTTAATGTGCTGGATCTCTCTGCAGCCTTTGACACAGTCAACCATCAGATCCTTCTGTCTACATTCCCAACTGGACAGGCTTAAGTACAAACTCATTGCCAGATCCTTCAGAGATTCCTGGAGGGGCGAGATGTCCAAGATGCAACAGTTGCTCACAGGAACTCTACAGGGTTCAGTTCTTTGTCCTTTGATCCTCTCAGCTTATACCACTTCCCTTAGTCCAATCATCCACAGACATGGCTTCTTCTACCATCGTTATGCTAATGACACTCAACTTTACCTCACACGTCTTTCCATCCTGATGACTGCACAACTACACTTCACAGACACTGTCTAATCAACATTTCGACATGGATGAAGTCCCATTACCTACAGCTCAACATGGCAAAGACATAATGGCTGGTTATCCGTACTAATACCAACGATCAGCATGATTTCACCAAACAACTGGAATCCTCAACAGTCTCCCCCTTTACCTCTATCTTGGAGTGGTCTTTGATGAACAACTAATACTCAAAGAGCACATCATTGCAACAGCTCGATCCTGCAGATTTGCTCTGTTGAACACCAGGGTTAACACTGTCTTGCGTTCACAAACTCTTGCAGTCCTACATCCCCACCAGATGCCCGTGCTCAGAGAATGAACAGCATCTAGTGAGAGGTAGAAATTTTCTCACAGCTCTGTTCCTGGCTGGTATATTGACCTTGTTGCAAATGTTGTGTTGTGTTTTTCTCCTGATCTGCAAATTTCTTTGGACAAAAACTTCTGCTAAATGCATACACATAAATACGTTTAAAGAGTGATAACCAAATGATCTTCCACTTAACATCCTTTAGACCTAATTTAGAAGAGAACTGGATAAGGTTTTTACTTGCACATGGTTTTCTAGTTATTCTGGAGATAGAACATTACCATCTTTAGTTTAAGAAATATTACATTCTATTAACCCTGGCTGGAGCTATTTCAATCTGTGACCTAGCGTGATTGCATTTAGCTTAAAACACATGTTCATGTTCACAGAAATGCCTAGTGTGAACAACTCTTAAAGAACAGTATCCATAGCAGGTGCTGTTTTAATTAATATAAATGTTTTCTTGATTACAATTACATGAATGTCGAGTTTAATTAAAATCCTGCAGAGAAAGGGATAAGGTTATGACACACTGGCATAACATTTGCACTATTTTTACTGCCCAAACACAAACTGATGCATGCACATATGAAATAGTTGAATTCTAAACTGCGAGAGAATACATTATAAGGCTAATAAAATGGATTAATCGATTAAAGTCATATGGTTGTATCATTTATTTTCATGTTTTGCAAACTGGTTGTTTGGGAGATGGAATCTCAGACACAACTTTCATGTTTTATCAGCTGCTCCGATCCTTCTTCGGACAATTCAGTGGAGCAGTTGAATGCACTTTGTTGAATCAAGCCATGACCCAAGTCAAGTTCTGCACATCTGATCTTATAGACTTTTAATGTAAGTTTAGAAAGCTCTACCTCATACATTTTCCAAAACTCATGTTTTTTTTTTTCAATTGTTTTTTTTCACTCTGAACTTATGGACTTTTAATGTAGGTTTAGAAAGCTCTACCTCATACATTTTCCAAAAATTGTGTTGTTTTTTTCATCCAATTGTTTTTTTTTTCTAAATCAAGATCCATGATTCCTAAAAAGCAATGAATAAACAATGGTTTTGGCTTTTTCTGATCAGTTTTGGTAATTGATCCACAGTATTTGTGTTGCTTTAGGGCTTAGAAATATGATTCTGTGAGTGGAAAAAAGAGGCGCTGGTGATTGCAGGTGCCTCATCATGTCCCTGTCACCACATTTGTTAATAAGCCACAGGACTATTAGTTTTACCTGAGTCAGGTAATCATTACTAAAGCAATTTCATTTCAGTGCAAGGGAAATTATTGGCAAGGAGAGAACAGGGCCGGCAGAGATGAATCTGAATTCCACTTATGTAATGAAATGTGTGTGGAGTATTGATCCCTAAGGTTGTTTTCCAGATAGCGGGCTCTAGTGTCCTGCTCGGCATTAAAGTAATGGCTTTATAATTTGCCATTTGACTCACTTCACCTTCTCAAGACTCTTGCATTGTCAAATTATTTTCTATGATACACATGTATACACATTATCTTTAGATTTATTGGGTATCTGTGATTTTGTAAACACCACATTTTTGTAATTGCTTGAAGATTTCTGAATATAACATTCACCTCACTTTTTCACACATACTGTAGACAAACCAACATCCATATAATTAATTTTAGTAAATTTTATTTTCCAGTTCAATAACCAGAGCTCATTAGTCTATACATTCTCTTCATCTTATACACACCCCTTCACTGTCCATTTTAAAACGCTTTAAATGTTTTTTAAATGAGATTTGAACTAGTTTGAGACTCATTTTCCTGATATTTTTACACCTTTTACATTTTGATGTTGCACTTGTTTTTTGTAGTGATTGGTCCTGTTTTTTTTTTTTGTTTGGTTATTTTTGAAACACATTATGTTTATCAATAGATTATAATCAGATTAGATAATGACTAGATTACTCAGATAACAATAGAATTTCAAAGGATGCACATACTTTTTTGCCATTGTCCAAATCAGTTTCACTGTAGGTTTTTGTTTTGCATTTCAATGCTGAAGTACACCTTTTTATTTAAGGATTGGTTAATTTGTGAGTCCATTAAGTGTATGTGAATGTCAAAATATTTTTTTTTTCATTTTCATTTATTGTGGTATTCTGCTTTCTGGTGATTTTAACCAAGATCATCATTGCATTCCTTGGCATAAAACACATTTTTACACTCTTGCTTTAAAACATTTTTCCTTGCTTGCTTTAATGTTTCTGTTTAGTATTGGAGTAGAGTAGAAAAACTGTGATAAATAAATAGCCAATTTATTTCCAGGGCTCTAGATGAGAAGTAAATGAGGAGATTTATACTACGTTTGATTCCTCCAAGTGAGTTAGAATTCTTTTTGAACACTAACTTATGCTGCAGTGGAACATCTTTATTTAAAACCATATCGAATGCAGAAAGAAAGCTCATTTTTAACTTTACATTTCTTACTGTTTTTTTTTTACTGAATAATCATTTTGAAATGAATATACACTGCTTTTTTTAGTTCCGCTCTATAGCAACACATTTTCTTTGTTTATTTTTTTTATATATACTGTAAATCATATTTTGACTCAACCTTGACACCTCTGTTCTACCATTCTATACATACACACTCACCGGGTTTCGAGCTACTCATTTGCCTTCGGTCCTGGATCCTTCATCTCTTGCTCCAGTATACTCCTGGTTCTCCTGCTCAGGATCTTCTGTTTCAGAACCTCCTGGTCTGGCATTACCTCCCACAATTTCTGTTCTGATACTGCTACTTCTGGCATATAAAATTGATTTGGAATCTAAATCAAATCAATATTTGCCGTGGCCACCATTTGCCTTCAAAACAGCAATTACTCAATGTTCTTCAAAGGCTACTTGAATGGCAGGTTGTTTCTGAAGAACTGTGTACAAATCTTCTGTGGATTAAGGCTTTCTTGCATCCGTCTGTCTCTTCATGTAACACACTTCATGTTGAGATTCCTTGGTTCCATGTTTGGGATCATTGTTCTGCTGCATAATAGATTTGGGACCAGTCACACAACTCCATGATGGTATTGCATGATGGATACAAATATGCCTCTATTTCATTCTACTATTCCTGATTGAATCTACAAAGAAATTTGCAGAAATACAACCCCAAACATTCAAGCAACCTCCACCTTGATTCACTTCTGCCTGAAGACAGTCCTACCTCCATTCCCTTTGACGATCAAACTGCTTTCTGCAACTGACTAAAGTTTAAATGTTGACTCATCAGTCCAGAGCAACTGCTGCCATTTTCTGCACCCAGTTCATGTTCTCTTGCATATTTGAGTGGTTGACTTTTTCCCCCACATTGGAGGTATGACCTTTTGGTCGCAACTCTCTTGACAGTAGATGGCTGTACCTTGGTCACACTGGTTTCTGTTGATTCTGAGCTGATTACACTAATGGACACCTTCTTTTTTCAAAGGGAAATTAGCTTGATATGTCCTGCAACTGCAGAACAATGTTTCTTTTTGCTTATTCTGAAGATCTCAAACCTCATATCTCGAAACCACAGTCTACTTTGACATCTTTGATCTAGACCTTGTTGATGCAATATTACTACCTTGTGCCTTGTTGCTGTACTCAATGTTGCCATGACAAGAAACTGTCTTTGTTAACGTCTACCGTGGTAGTAGAATTTGGCTTTTCCTAACCCATTTTATGCTTCCTTCGCAGCAGTTTCTGTTTCAGTTGTTGACTGAGCTTCAACATGCACGTGACATTGATGATGATTAGAACCTGTTTGATCCTTCACTGACTGTATTCGTATAATGCAAGATTTATGCAAGATTTGGTGTCCAAACAAGAATTTAGGATTGGATACCAAATATTGATTTGAGTTGATTTGCTTTTGTAACAATCATTATTTATATTTTTAATAATAATGTTTCACGCCTGCCTGAAATATTTTGCACTATACTGTATGTAATGAGTATTGCCGCTCCCTTTTCTGCTGTCTGATATGAATCTTTTTATAAACCTGTGCAGTTGCTATCCGTGTCTCCCGTTACCTTGACCAGAATATATTTTTGTAAAGTTTGTTTTCCCTTATTTCTTTCAAAAGAACCTTGAGCTACAAAAATACACTTGCCTTTCCTTCTTTAAAATATTTATCTGGAGCTTTGGTTTTTTTATAGAATGTCTGAGCTTTCATGTTGAATTACTCTGATCTTTCTGAAATCTAAATAAAACACAATCTACATTTTAACCAGCAAGATCACTCATAACCCAAGCAACTTCAATAAGACACTGAGGAAACAAGCTATAGATGTGCTTTCTTCCAAAGCTGAAGAACCAAATTTTCACCATGCGTCCAAGTGAGATGAAAGCTCAATTATTCACAGACGGAGGAAACGAAGAAGTTTAATTGGGCCGAGGATGAATCCATGTACAGAGAATGCGAGGAATGTGATAGATTGAGAGTGGATCTCCTTAGACACTGCAGAGGGAATCTGCAGAGGGAATTACAATGTTGGGTGTGTTTGGATCCCTGGTGCCAACTACTGAAAAAACAAAAAAACTGGAAGAGGACGATACAATCAGCTACAGCTAATCATAAAGGTCATGGCCAGCAGGAAGTCTTAGCTGAACCGTGTCTGAATCTTCCTCACTGTTCACTTCGCTTTAGGCCAGCTATATAATTATTGAGTCTACAAGTTAACCATTAGCAGTGCCCGTATCATAGATGTGAATTTAATTTGGGCAAAAATAATACTGCATCACATTTCATTTGTGACTAAAGCCATTGTTCTGAAAGATTTTAATCACAAGTTCCTGGGAAATTGCCAAATTCCAGGAAAATGAAATAGGTGTGATGACAATCTGTTTATTTTATAAAATGCTGTGAAGCAGAGCACAGAAAAAAAGACTACCTGACTTCTTTCTTCCATTGACTTGCTCAGTTTTGTGACAGACTCAGTCAATATAAATTTATTTTCTTGTCAAATTGGATGTGATTGTTTTTAAGTGGTTGGCAAACCTGGCTCTTATAATCATTCTCATTCATCATCTTTCATTATGTGAATTTAAATACTCATATTACTCTTTCCATCAACTAAAGCATAAATAAATGAATTGGAAGAAGAAGAAGAAGAAGAGGAGTGAGTGAGTTTTTGGTAGAACATTTCATTAATAGTTAACCATGTATCATTAATGTTAATAGTAACTTTATGAATAGAATAAGGTCTACTTCTGGTCTAGAGCAGCACTCAGCCGATCCAGAACTACACTCTTGGATATTGCTAAAGACTAAACAGGAAGTAGATCACAAGATGGTAAACAAACATTACAGATCTGTAAATGGAAGTTCTCTTGTTGTAAAATGGTATCCGAGGGCCAAGAAAGGAGCAAGGAGAACCAAGTACAGAAGTTGTGGTTGCTTTAAAGTAACAATGGCAGGCTAGACATCTATGATGCTCTGAAGTCGAATATTAAACAAAAATAATAATTAACTAACAACACATTGCTTTTTGGGGCAGGAAATGGTGTATTGCATTGTAACTTAGGATCCTGGAGTTTAATGCAATATTGGTATCATGTATTTAAACCGTTTTTGAAGGTTATGTAAAGCTATTTACATTGAAAACATTATGAGCACAGGTGCCTCTAGAGGTCAGTTGAAGTATTGCTGGATTCTTCACTTCATATCATGCACCAAGGAGAAAAGCTGGGGATTTGTGCGTTCTCAAAAAATAGTAAACAGTAAATAAATAGTACTTAGCCAAGTCCAGTAGACACTTTGAAACACTTTTCATTAAAACACAGTAATCAAAAAAGAGCAAAACGATAAAAGAGAAAATCATTGGAGAAGGTTACTCAACAGTGACATCAATACTGCAGAGATTGTTTGAAATTTGAAAGGGTTTGGAGGAGTCTGTTTGTATCATAAGCTGTGTCTCAGTCCAGGCTCATCATCCTTCCAAGTGTGGATTTCAATGCTGCTTACATCACAGCGCTGGGCGAAGACTTGTCTCATTTCACCAAAAATAGAAGAATTCTTCAAATGTGGCTTTCAAATACATCAGTTTTTCCACCGAAATTCAGAGGATGCATGTCTACCATCCTTTGCTGCCTTACATTTCCCAAGATCACTTTTGGTAGTATAAATAGAGAGTGAGGAAGGAATTGTGGTGATACTAAATGGGTGTCTACAAGTGTTGTGGTGGTATTCAAAACATTGAAAAATCTACATTATTTGAAGCAATTTATCCCAAAATATAAATAACGTTTATTAAAGTATTGAAAAAAAAATCAAACAATTGGTTTGCAGACCCAAGATCATAGGCAAGAAACAGATCTCCTACAGGACTTAACGTCCTTTTTTCTGACCAAAAAATTACTCTCTTTAAACAAGTTTTGTTGTTGTGGAAACATTCTAATTTATCGCCATTTCCTTTGTAGAATTCCTTTCATAACCTTTTGACCCAGTCCCAAAAGTGTCAAATAGATTTTTTACTCTCCCATTTAAAACAATTTTAAAACATTTTTTTCCCATTTTTAAACTCTTTTAATATAAAAAATAAATCATTTTCCATTTTCTCAACCAGCACAGTGTCCTGGAAACTGGTGATTAGAGCATTATGGCCGCCAGCGATTATCTGACAGTAGGACAGTAAAAAGCATTAATTACTTCTCACAGCAAACAGTCCTGTATCAAAGTAATATACATAAATTGTGCTCTAAGATTATTTCTAAGGCAGATATCTACCTCTATCTCTAGCACTGAAAAGCAAAAACCTAGCATGCAGCCCTGACAACCCCGGTGAGCCATTACTGTATAGAGGAAAGTGCCACTGTGCTACTGCCACGAGAGTGTAATTTGGACTCAATTAAATCAACTCCCTGCCGTTATTGTCCTCAGTATCGCTCTATCACAGGGCTCCAGAAGACCCCTGTCCTCACATCATGTAGCAGATATGGACATAATTATTTCCTTAATTGCAAACTTCACTTTTGCCTCAGACTGAACGGCCATCTTGAGAATTTGTAGGCCACAGCATAGGTAGTTTTCCACCCCTGCAGAATGATAGGGGGTAATGGATTTGTAAGGGAGCGGAAGAGAAAGTCTCTCCTCACATTGTGACTTTTTTAAGTGCACTCATGCACAGAGGCATCAAGCATCCTCAGCACGCCCAGAATTGGCAGCCTGTCATGTATTTCCAAGGGTTCCAAATCTATGCTGCACGTGTCCTGCTGTCACTGGATGTGAGCGGCACATCTGGAGCTCTTTGTGGACATATAAGAAGTCGTTTTTACTGTACTTCGCTCAATTAAATGTGTCATTCAAATCAGTTCACAGAAAAACATAGACGTGAAGTTGAAGTGTCAGAAGAGAAATGCCCAAATTATTCCGGGACTCTTTCTCCCCAGGCCTGGTGCATTATCTCAAGGCTTTATTAAGTATTGATCAAGCTCTGTTTAAATAAGGATTACATGATCTGAGAGAGTCTGATGGAATGAGCCTGTCTTGTTCTTTAATTAAACACATCAGGTGTAATTGAATGAGACTCTGTTAGATGAGTTTCTCTGTCATTATTTCGCCATTGATGGTAAAAGGGTCTCATTGATTTGATGGCGATGTTTCTTAATTGAAATAACCGATGTAGTCCTTGGTGCAAATTTGCTGAGGGCTGTAGCAATTTGGTGCTTTTGCAGATCTTACAACCCAAAGGCAGGGTTTGCTTTGTGTGTATTTTTTTTTGTTTGCTTGCTACTGACCTTTAAAGTTGATGCTTGTCAGAAAAGCGACAAGTGACAACCTTGCTGACATCTTGGGTTAAATCCAAGGAGGCAGTGTGACAGCAATGAGGCAGAACTAGAAAGATCACTTTTGGATTGTTTTGCCTTTTAGTCAGGGATGGACAAAGTAATTTCTGGATGCCTACGGACCTGCACCGTATAGAACACCTGATTATAATAATAGAGCTGTTGCAGTGACTTAACTTTCCCACTGGGTCATGTCTCCTCTACTGAGACCTAGTGGCAAAATAAATTCTTTAAATGCCTGGGGCTAATACAGAAAAGTGCTGAACCACAGCTTTGAGAAGTCTAATTAAAATGTGAGAAAATGTACAATTATCTTTCAGTTTCATTTTCTGGACCCCAAATGGGGGCCAAAAGTGCCATCTTGTGGTGAAAAGAAAGTATAACTCTTGGAAGTTCAAGAGCTGTGAGATGGCATGTATTTTTCAACGTGTGGAACAGTGTGTTTAGGAGATGATTTGCAATTTTTAAACTGTTCTTTCTCTTTTTTTGTGGTAAAAAAGACAAAATTTCATTCTCTGAATTGTATTTTTTTTTTACAATTTCAGGTTAATTGTGGAAATATTGTGTAATGTAAAAGAAAAAAAAGCTGGAGATGTAGACAAATATATAAATCAAACATTGCTACAAAAAAAAAAAATCAATCAGGGTTATCACCAGTCTTTTAAATAATGGGATCGTCATGTATTTGAACAAGAACTGAGCCATTTCACTATAAATCGACACAATTTGTCTCCTATTTCAGAGCTGCCCCGACTAGATTCAATCTAACTGAATCTGAATAAATCAACCCTTGAGGGAATAGCATTCTTGTCGCATGTAATGCACTGATGATTGGTATACTGGATTCTGACAATCCAGCCAATCAGAAAAAGAAGTGGGTGGGACCTCTGAATAAATTCTAATATAGAATTTTACTCCACTGTGCTAAGACAAAAAGCTACTCAAGAAATGCTTCTGGAAAAGGAAGTTACCGATATGTCAAGTTATTAAATTTCAGCATTAAAAACTTAAAGTTGCACTGTATTTTGATTTCATCTTTGTACAACATTCAAATGAGCTCTTCTCTCTCTCTATCTATTGAGAATATTGAACTTAAATTTTTAATCGCTATGCTGCTCTTCACCTTTCTTATTAGACTGTCATCATCTGTACCCTAATACTTAAACCACAAATGCCTGATATTCGACACGTGGCATGATGTGCACATGTGTACAGATCATATTTAACATTAAAGTGAAACGATTCATTCATGCACTCATTCGTTCACTCTTTTACCCACTGATTCATTGAGTTCTTCACATTAGTTGAAAAGAGGCTGAACATAATCAATCATTTTGAAGAAAATCACAGCACGCAATCTCCTCTACTCAAACCTGCATAAATGTGGGATCAGGGACACGAGTGTCATTGGCTTGATGAATCACCAGAGGACTAACGATTATGGAGATCACTATTGACTGGTCATTCATCTCCATGGCTTTCGTTTTCATACCTGGAAAAGATCTTGCCATGTAAACTCAAAGAGTCTCCCGAAGTGTCTATATTGTGTGATGTTTAGCTGATAGCTTTTGTGTTGCTGGATGTGTTTAGTGATAGGTTTCTTTGTTTTGTATTTGTTACTAGGTCTCTCTAATCCATAATGTTAGAGCTAATTACTTTCCAGGGGAAAACAGATGCCCGTGATCCAATCTGAAAGTATGTGACTTATTAAAGTAATTGAAAAGCAACACCCTTTTCACAGCTCAGTTTTTGAGAGTGGCCCTTCAAATGATCTTGAGCTACTGCTGCTTCCCCTCCTCTCATCGTGTGTAAGTTGGCAAAAGTGTCCTCAGTGTGTTGATGGGAGTAAATGGCAGCTGTGGCATTCTGCTTCTGAAGACATTACCTTCGCATTGCAGAAGCATCTATGTATTTAGCAAATGCTTTTATCAAATTCGAATTACAGATTTGGAGAAAAACAGTTTAATGTTAATGCTGCAAGCAGCAATCAAAGGTCTTGAGCACCTCTCAGAGACCAGTTTTTTTGCACTTAGGGTAATTCTTATATAGGAGATGTATTTATGCACAAATTGTCCAAATGACTGAACAGTGCATGCAAATGAAATAATGACATAATAAAGCTTCATGACCCCCAAGGTGGAAAAACGAATTAGTTTTTTCATTACAATTTTGGCCAATATTCTTGACAGATATTTCTAAATTGGTAAAAAGAAGTACCTTATCAATAGTTAATGTTGTATTTGTGAGTTTGGAGATGAAACGATATGCATTCTTTAGGATGGGTTTGTTAAATAACTAAAATTGTAGGCAGCTATATAAATTTGTTGAGACTTGAGAAACTTAACACATAATGCAAATCTTAACATGATCAGACTTGCAAGGCTGAGTTACTTCCTGTATATAAAATTTTCACGACAGTACATAGTTAAACAAAGCCAAAAAGCATCACAATTTAACATCTAGTATACCTTAAGATACACAGTAAAATCCTAAGAGTTAAATTAACTCTACTCAGAGTGTATTTGGTCCCACTCTGTATAGAGTTACTCTGAAGGAGAGTTATTTAAATAAGTCTATTTGAACTAAACAGTCTACTTTTGTGTGTATTTACTCTTTCTCGAGTGGACTTGTTCCTCTCTTTGAATAGTTAATATTTAGTTTGCATTTTCCATGCAGATTTGGAAAACCATGAAGAAAATAGATTATTAAATTACTCTTTCTCAGAGTCGGTTTAACTCTATATAGAGTGGGACCAAATATACTCCAAGTAGAGTTAATTTAACTCTTAGGAATTTACTGTGACTCATGGAGTTTGGAGATGAATAGAGAAAATTTCTAGGAGTTTGTTACAGTACGACAAGTGGTAATTTTTACAGGTTTTCGCAAAGTGACTTACAGTTTGGGAGTAAACATATGCAGTTTGTTACGAGGGTGGATTGATCATAAGAAATACATATAGAAGAGGTGTTCATACGCTACATTTGTGTACCCGCATTTCATTTGCTTAGGACTGCGTTTTGAAAACCAAAGCATTTTGAAACCAAATCAAACATAAATATTCAACAGTTCTGATGTGTATGCAAAATTTGGTGATTTTTTTTTACCTCACTTAGACCCTCAAAAATCTGCCAAAAGCTGAAAAACAATAATACTCTAAGCAATTAGAATAGGGTTCTAGGGTTTTTAAATCTCTAGGGTTTTTAAATCTCATGATTGCAAATGAAAACACATAGAATTGCTATGGTAAATTTACTATTTCTCAAGACCTAGTACATATAACTCAATCTCAGGGTTATTTTAACGCTAAAGGACTGAATTTGGTCATTTGAAAGGTGGATTTGCTTCTCACTGTTCCTTTTTCATAGTCACTTCCACTCAGTATGGCTAGGTCAGCATATCTATAGTTAAAAGAAAAGCAGGTAGAGACATTGAATTGCATAATTAGAAAAAAGATTACATAATTCTCTGAATGTCTCAAAACCAAGCAGAGTAAACTCAGTTTTAAATGTATAATATTTTGAAATAATAAAATCATTAAATATATTCTTAATATTGTCAAGAATTTTCTTCAGATTTTTTAGTATCTTCAAAATGTGAATTTGTCAAGTAGGAGATCCACATGCTTTATTTAACAATTCTCTATGTTCTTTCAAAAGACTACTGGCACGTCCCTAGATTGTTTTTATTTTGCGATTAATGTAATTTTTTGTTGAGTATCCCCATATCAAAATGCTTGCTGAGCATGTAGCACCCTCAGATTCCTCATCCAAATCATTTGTTTTCAGCCAGACAGATGTGCCCTCATCTAATATGAGAAATTACACTCTAACTCGTCCCCACTAGAGGGTACAAATGAGCTCAGCATTGCTGAAGTGATGGATTAGCTGGAAAGAGAGACATCTAGTACTGTCCCCGAAATTGCGTTTTGGGGATTCAGGCAGATTGTTTGCAGGGATCTATTAACAATTAAAACTTGAGAGAGGCACCAACTCTTTTAGGCACTCAATTGTTTTGTTATGGCTCTGCTGCAGCCATTTACAAAACCAACAATGTTCCTGCAGCATATAATTCAGATGATGGTCATGAGAGACCAATACACTGCAACTTCTGAAAACAGATTATCAGAACCAAGGGGTTTGTAGAAGAGTATTATATATACTGGATATAAACCACTTGTTTGTTTATGGCTTAAATGCTAAAGCAACATGGGGTGAATTCAGATTTTCTCACACTAGAACGCCTAAATTCTAGTTGTGATTTTTGCAATCAAAGTGTGTTATAATATGTTTATTTTGTTAGTAATTTAAGTATTGGGCAGTCAATGTTGAAACGTTAAAGCCAGAAAACACCTGATTGCAGTTACATTTATATTCATTTTCTGCAATGTATTGCAACTACAGTATATAATTAAATACTATAACTACAGTATTATTTTTGGGAATTAAAAAAAATGCTGAACCAAAAATAACTCAGTTACTGTCTCATCTGCTTCCAATGTTTCTCTTAATCTTTCTTCAGTATCCAGTGTTGTGTGTGGTGAAACTAAGCAACTTAACTCTGGTTTTATGTGTCGTGGTGGTGAATAGAGCCCCTGCTGCTATTTTTCTGCACCCAGTTTCTATATTTTTATGCATACTTGAGTGGTTTGGCCTTGTTTCCATATCAGATGTATGGCTTTTTGGCTCTAACTCTTCCACGAAGACCACTTCTGGCCAGATTTCACTGTACTGTAGATTGGTGTACCATGGGTCCCAGTGGTTTCTTGTAGTTCTGAGCTGATTGCACTTTTTGAAGGGTAATTTGTTTGATGTGTTTTGCATCTGCTGCAAATTTCCTCGACTCACCATTGCATCTACAATAATGATGTTTGGTTCTTTGTGCTTTTTCAAAAACAGCTAAGAAAATATTGAATTTTTGTCTGACCCAAACCTTGTTGTTACAATGTAAATACCTTGTGTCTGGTTGCTTTATTCAATCTTGCAATTACAAGAGCCTCACCTAGCTAGCAGAATTTGGCTATTCCTCACCTAGTTCTAAGGGTCCTATACTAGGGTTTCCTTTTCAGGTCAATTTCCTGACTTTTTGCAAATGAACCAGTTAGAATTGATGCTGCTTTGAAGGCAAAAGGCACTAACATCAAATCTTGTGAATAAAAAAAAATAACAATCATTATTTAAAGTTCTGAAAGCATTATTTTTTGTTTAGAAATCTTTTGTTCAAACTTTTGCACGGTACTTTCGTCTGATTTTTAATTATCACCATAGCCATAGTATAGAGTGACAAGATGTATGGTAGAGAGTGAATAGGGTTGAATGGGAAAGTCCTGCATGCCCTGCGAAACTGCCCATATGTGTCCTTTTATCTAATTTTCTAATATTTGTTTGACATATGCCTTCAAAATCTTCTTCCAACAAGTTTCCAACATCAGTGCTTTGCATAATCTAGTGTAATACTGTTGCACTCTTCTTGTGGCAAGTTTGTAATGACCTTTGAACAATTTTAATCCAATTTTGTTTAATAAGTTTGACAACTGCGAATTTGGCCATAGACATTATGTCATATGGAGTCTGCTTGATTCTTTTGAAGATGTGCTCGATCTTTCATTTTCATCTTTGGAAGTTCAGTTATAGAATTAGGTGGGTGTGCAATCAAACACACTTTCATGCAGATTGTAGCACTTCCTGTTAGAAGAGTTTGATGTGCTGGTGTTTGGCATGGAGACATGAACACATAGCAATGGTGAGTGGAACAGCTTGCATCGTGAGATAACGCCATCTCAGCATGCGGTCTGAAGGTTTGGGACATAGGAGGAGGGTGAAGAGGCTGAACTGATCACTACCGGTCCCCCTGCTGGCTCCAAAACCCCTGGACTCCAGATCTCTGTTGAGTTCTCTATAGGCTCTGTGACATACAAAGGGCCAAATAAGATAAAAAAGTGTCGTTCTAAGAAAAATAGCGCTGATAAAAAAGGAGAAAAAATACAAGAGTGAGTCTGAGAAACAGACAGCCAGACGGGGGTGGGGGTGGAGAAATGGGGGCAAGAGAAGAGAAAACAAAAGATATCGGAAGAGAGAGTAGTGCAAAGGGAAGGACAGACGCCTCGAGCCCTCTTTCGAGTGGGATTAAGTAGCTGGGGCTTTTGTAATTAATGATCTTCATTTTTCACGCACCGTTATGGTGAGAGCTGTCATTTCACAGCCATCAAACTGCGATTCATATGACATGTGCTTTTCACATCGGCTCTTTGATGAAAGCCAAAAGGCCCTCTAATGTCCTCTAAGCAGGGACAACTATACGAAAGATGTCACTGCAGGGCAGTCTTTGGGGAAACGTTGCCACATAGAAACCTCACCATCTGCACTGCTAATTAACTGATTAACTAAAAGAAAATTAGCTTTTATTTTCAGGGAATCCCGTCAGTTGCCTTTAGGAAACTGTAAGCACATGGTGATGACTAGCATCCAAATTTGTTCAGTAATATCTAAAATAAAGTGGGATTTTTGTTGAGTTTTAAATACTTGGATTTGATTGATAAATTAAACTGATTCTTTTGCTTGTCATTTTTTTGCAATGGATTTTTCAAGATCTTTGTTTGCGTAAAAGATTAACAATTACATTACTATAAAACGATAATAACTGCAAAGGCTGCTGAATGCAATTTCAATCAAAGCTGTTCTCATTTACTATACACTAGTCAAATACATTGTTCAGAAAATTTTGACGTTTTCCAGTCTGAATTGTTGCTTTTATATTAAAACTGGTTGTGTGGTTGTTGGGTATCCATTTCTGCGAAACTAGATTTGGTCAGGGTTATTGTTGTTCTCAATGCTGAGAAATGCAGACACTTATCGATCATCCAAAACCATCAGGGAGGCGTATTATCCAAAAAAATTTTTCCTGCAGCAGGAAAATGGGCCCAAACGCACTGGACACCGGCAGAGCCCCGATTCTAAAACAAAGGATGTGAGAACATCTGATTCTTCATGAGGTTCTTCAAAATGTTTGGAAAAATATACCATGACGTTCCTTGGAATACCGTGTGCAAGTATCAAGAACAATCGCTGCTGTTTTGAAGGCATGGGGTATATAGTTGATTTAGATTAATCTTTTTTTCATTGAATAAATAAATGCACATATTGGTGTGTGTTAGACTAAATCAGTGCCATCTAGTTGTGAAAACAAGTGATAATCATTGGAAGTACTATACATGTGATATGGCTTGTATTACATCAAACTTCTGCCACGTTTTGTTAACAGCACCCCCCTCCCTATCTACAACTTTTGAACAGTGTTATGGTGTGTGAAGCCGTCATTTCAAAAGTTGGTCATTGAGGAGGCAACTTTGTTTAGCATTACCCTTCAAGAAACACAACTGATCAGACTAATTAGGGCCCTCCTTTTGGCTTGTTTGAAGCTATGATGCATGCATGGAAGCAGGGTTGGAACTAAACTAAATCAGGGCTGCATCACTCCAAGAATGACTTTTGGCTTTACATTATTTACTTTATTATGAAATACAATTAATTAATTAATTAATTAATTAATTAATGGGGACATAGTGGCCTTCCAGTTAGAAGGTTGCCGGTTTGCATGTTCTCCCTGTGCTTGTGTGGGTTTCCAAAATATTGTTTTTTTTTATGGATTAAATATTATTTTTTTGTAGTTCTGACTCTCAATTTTCCAAATGTATTCATGGTATTTTGGATATTGTGTGGAAAAAATGCCCTTTTTATCAATTTGCTGCACCAATATCATAAATTGTCATATGGTGTGACATGTAAATGGAGAATGTATTTTCCTCAACTCACTGACAATGATAAAAGTTCCTTGAGAACCTTATTGATAATAATACCTATGTTTTGGGTTAAAAAAAATCTAAGTAGAAATCTTAACATACACACCTTTTGGTGTTTTATCTAACCTATTTATCTATTTATTTAAATATATCTTTCACACACACAAAATATATGTTGTGAAGTATCGTTCTTGAGCGAAAAGCTATATATAAAAATAAATAATTATAAAAAAAATCATCCCAGGGTCCGCGTGCAGTTAATTGCTCTCACCAGCTGTACATATCCCGCGCAAACCAGCCGCGTCTCTCCTCAGGACCGCAGCGCGCGCGCGCACTGGGAAAGCAGAGGAGTGGTACAGTCCGTGGCTCCATCACATGTGTTTCTGACACAGATGAAACTGACTCGTCTCGGTGGCTCTTGCTTTAGCCGGCTCCGGGTCTTTGTCTCGTCACTGAGACGGTTCTTGCCTCCATTCGTTTGCTGGAGAATTTCACCCCGCGAATAGAGCAGACGCGGGGAGACGTGACTGCGGGAAATACAGCAACCGTCCAAACCGCTATTGTACCTCATTCCACAGCTGCTGCCTTTTATAAGTTTGGATACCTCCTGTAAAGTTTCTTTTCGTCTAGCGACACTACGACGAGAGTCTAAACTCCTAACTGAGGTGAGAACGTTCACGAGACACACAAGGCTTCTATTAGTTTTTCTTCGTCGCTCTCACTTATTAACGTTTGCCATAACATAAAATATAGCCATAACAGAGCTCATCTCCATTCAGCCAGCTAATGTTATATTGATCCGTTGCTTTTATAATTTGCAGTT
Source organism: Danionella cerebrum (assembly GCA_007224835.1). NCBI lineage: Eukaryota > Metazoa > Chordata > Actinopteri > Cypriniformes > Danionidae > Danionella > Danionella cerebrum. The sequence continues at coordinate 277,694 of SRMA01026003.1, read as the reverse complement.
CAAATATATACCGTACTCTACACGATAATGAGACTGAATTCCGGTCAGCTGCAAGGGAAAAAAAACTCATACTTGTAGCTTTACTAGAGGGATTTGCATTGTAATGTGTTGCATTGAATGGAATGCTGTAAGACTTGTTTGATGTCCAACCTCAGTATTTGAGTTGCCAGGGAAATGTTTGCAAATACAAACAGATTGTTGACCATTGATCTGAGTGCAAAACGTACAAAAGTAACAGCTTTTGTGATTGGCTTGAAGTCTACAGGATGTAAAAGAAGATTATGCTTTACTGTTTCTATATGTGGGTGTTAGTTGATGTATTGATTTCTTTGAATTATTCATATTTTAGAAAGTTCACATATCAATCATTTTGACTAGCTGAACAGCTATAGTTGAAATTAAATCAGGATTGTGACTGGGAAGGCTGCAGTGGAACATAAAAACATCCGTGGCATTATTTACATGACATGCAATGGCATACAACACAGAAAATAGCTTCTTTGATTTTTTTTCTTCCCTTTTATAAGGCTAAATCTAAGTTAGTCAGCATGCAGATAAATGGATATTATGCATATAATTGTATGTAGTGAACAGAGTATATTTATATTGCAATTTCTTAGCTGAAACCATTTAACTTATATTATTTTGTGCATAAACATTAGATTCCTATTAACCTTTTTTATAATAAAAAAAACATATATGTTCATTGTCCCCTCTCCAACTATAATTTTTATTAACAATTTAGTATACATTTTTATCTGTTTGTGTAGGACACGTATATGCACCGTTTGAGTCCTGAGCTCAACGTCTATTTGCCGTTCCACCCCACTCTCTCCCCACCTAGCCTCTTCATTTCAAAATCTGCGCAAAAATGTAGTATTATTAAAAAATTCTTAGACCACTTAAAGCAGGATGCACAAGTTCCATTCTTTCTCCAGCAAAACTGTACAGAGCTTATAGAGCATATCATTACTCAGAAGAATCATGTTTTACAGGGGTGGTGTTTCATTGACAAGTGTTTCATGTCCATTTGTGAATTTTCCACTGCGTGATGCACATCTGTGCCAACCAGAAAACAATCTTTGTCAAAGAGAGGGGGCCTAGCTCAATCAAGCACTGCACAGTGTTTCTTGTCTATTATTAAACTTTTTTATTTAACCAAATAGACTTTTTATTTAGTAATGAAATTATGATGACGTGACGTGACACAAATTGTATGCCACCCCACTGGGGATTGCCCAGTACATCTGAAATTAAATTCAGAATAAAAGTTTGATTTCTCTAGATGATTACTGCATGTTTTTATTACTTTCCAAATGTAATATTTATCATGAATGTCTTTTAATAAGCTAAAAATATCAATATCCCCCAATTTTATCCACCGATATGCTTCTGTCACACCCCTTCTGAGCAAGTCCCATTTGGCGGTCAGATCTTGATGAAATGTTTGCTTGATGAGTGTCACTTTTAAGTCTGGGGCCTTTGAGCGTTTTTTACTACTTTATAAGTTGCTCTAATAAATAAAAAAAAACTGTGGCAATGCTTTTTTCAAGACAACCCTGGCTTCATTTAAAACAAATATTTTTTTTCATTATTTTTCTCAATAATTCCACAACAAACCAGAAAATGTACAATTCCGTGTATTACATTTTTTCATTTTTCAAGTGTTGAGACAAAATAAAAAATCACAACCCCCCCTCTCCCCAAAAGCAAAAACAACGTGAAAATTATAATAAAACCAGGTCAAGTTCTCCTAAACCTTATAAAATATTCCAAGCACTTTTTGTTTTATGCTTTTTTGTGCCAGAAAAAAACACAAGCCATGTCACAGGTCTTGTTCTTCCAAGGGCTATCCCTTATTTCCACCACTAGATGGCAATCATGGCACCGATTTGGGGTCTGTATTATAAACCTGAAAGACTTTCATGAATTTTATCACATTGTGATTTCAATTAATTAGCAAATTATGTCATAAGCCCTTGCAATGTTCAAAGGTTTAAAACAAAAAATATCAAAGCTAATACAGCTTTTTTAAAACCTTCACATTACATTTGAAATCAAAATTAACCTGTGCATGCAGAGACTTCTAAGGGTTAATATGATCAGCAAATGTACTTTTGTCTTCGGACAACCAAAAACACTCTCTCAAGGTTGTTATTGTTCAGTAGAGCTTACAGAATGTGTATAGGTTTGAAAAACATGCTCTAATGTTTATCTTCATGCATGTGTCTGATAAGATAACAACCACGAAGCATAGTAGAAAGCTCTAAAAAGTACATTTTGCATGATTTGGCTGTTTTAAAAAACCTTAACTTGGATTTTGTTGGAAAAAAGTTTTTTTTTTTTTTTAGATTTAGTTGACTACTGTTTCCTGCAGTTAATCAAAGCTTTCAAAAGTTTTACGATTTATTTCAAGCAGCAAGTTACGGTGAAGATGAATGGTTATAATGGTTAGTTGTTCATCAGCAGACTCCATTGAAAACACTGACCTTGCAAAGATTCTCTCTGTGAGGTGAGTAGCCTCTGATGATTATGACAAGGTCTCAATTTCAATTACAAGAAAGAGGAGCGGTGTTTGTCGTTTCATTGTTTGTTTTGTCCATAGGCTATGAAATAGATTATAATTTCTATATATGGTCCTTGAAAGATCCAATATACAGTATATGAGTCACTGACTGAATTCATTTAGAAGTCTGATTAAACATGGGGGTAATGCCTTTGCTGTCTCAGATTACGAATACACAGAGACGTGCTTTTCACTGATTGGTCTCATTTTTCATCAAGGGCAGTGGTGGGACAAAACCATTTACAAGACAATACATCATGAAATCAGTTCTGTGAGGGTTATTCAAATGGCCATTAATTTTAGATACAGATTACTGAAGTTATCAAAGCTGTTTGACTAAAATTGATCGGTAAAGGTCGTTGTAATTAGGGCCATTTCATCGGATTTGATTGTTTCAAAACTGGAAAACGGTCTAATTCACCTTTTTAAAGACATGGAGCGACAGTATGAAAAACTAGGATTATTATTGTGCAACAAGCTGGCTTTTATTGTAAGTAAAATGTTTCACAGCATGTCCCACCATCCTGATTGGCGCTGTGATTTCATGATTATGATTGAGAAACAGTGTGGGTGTTTTATCAGAGTCTATAGATTTACATTCTTTAAAAAAAGACAACGTTGATTTGAAACACATTCTTGATCTTGGCTGTTTCTTATTTGTTGTTTTTATGACATTCTGGATATAAAGGTCACATTATGGACATAAATCCTTGATTGCAGAGAAAACAAATAGCTGCATCATCCTTTGATTAGGAGAAAAACACAATCACAAAGTCAGGGGACAAAAAGGCTTTGAGTGAGTGAAAAAAAAACAAAAAAGGGTTTTTTTTTTAATAAGGAAGATTTTTTTTACTCATATATTCATCAGAAATAGCATGATATAGCCTTTTGCCTCATTTCAAATGGCTTAAATAACACGCAAAGCAAAGAAAAAAGACAAGAGTGGACATCAAGCGTCTGTGAAGTGAAAGGTTGCATTCAGACACACTACATGCTTTGTAAATCGTGTTGACTTCTTATTTACTATGCTTCACTGCAGAGTAAAAAGCACAAACTACCACGTTTATGATATCCTGCAGTAAAACAAATGCAATGATGGGTACATAACAATGAATGGCCTTTTATAATCAGTGGTGTATTTTTTTTTTTTAATTATAATATGAGCATGTGCAGTACAATACATATACGAGCACATCCCCTTTTGAAATGTAAATAGTTAATATTTAAAATGTATCATAAAATGTATCATTAAATATATACAATATATTTGTGGTGTATTTAAACTGTTTTATTATGCAGTTTTATCAAGTAAAATAAGACATTTGTCTCATAACACCTTTAAAAATGTATTTTATTACAGCAGCCAAAAGTTTTTTTTTTAAGCAAAAAAACACTGGCTAAGAAAAAAATGGCTAAGACTTTAGCCCTCAAATGTACACATACATTATATATACAATATACATGCACAAAACTGGCAAAGCAGATGTGCAGAGCGAAAGTGGTGTAACCTAAGGGGTTAAAAGCTATGGCAATAAGTTATAAACATTAACCCTGACTAACAAGCTTCAAGTCTCCAGCAGCTGATGCCGCAAAACTCATGCTGCAGTAATGACATATATACAGTTTGTGCACTTTACATATAATTGAAAGCAAAATTCCCAAGTCAAATGCAAAAACAATAGTTATTGTTTAACCCTCCTGATACCCTGAAATCGCCAAACACCTTTTTTCCTCTGGGGTCATTTTTTAGGAACAATTGTGTATGAGCAAATCAATATAGGCTTGCAAATCAAAGTTTTCCAGCTGTCCCCATAGACCCCCCCCCCCTAAATTAGTAATTTCAACCATATCATTTTTAATTGATAGTGTAATGAAAAGCTGATGAAATGTTGATTTTATGTGTTGAACATGACTGACAGCCTTTCTGTTGGGCGCAGGAACCATTTTGATGACATTAACAGCATTAAGTCTACCCTGTCATTCAAGTGGGGAGCCGTACCATAATAGTTTTCCATTTTTGGAAGGTAAAATAGTATTGACCTCAAGAATAAGAGGATAGTTAAGGCATCATGTTTCACAAGGTTAACACACTTGATCATATAAAATGAAAATTTCATTTTAGTGGAATTGTAAGAAAAAGCAATACTTGTTGGTTTCAAATGAGAATATATATGCTAGATTTTTGTACAACTTAGCCAACAGGTGCTCGGAGATGCTGTGGTCGCGTGTGCTTACTATTTGCTTTTTGATTGGGTGACTTAGCTCTCACTAAGTCAGTCTTAGAAGATACTTGCTGCTGGATTTATCCAAGTGCTGCATTTTCAGGTCATCTTAGAAAGTCCAGGGCCCATTTTCGACTGTTTTTGTTACTTTACTATTTTCTCTAAAAACGTTTTTTTTGTGGCAATGCTTGATGTCATTTTTTAGTACAACCCAAGCTTCTTTTTTCAACATTTTTTTTCATTACATTGCACAATAATTCCGCAACAAACCTGACATTTTACAAAAATCCATTTCCTGCAAAAACTTGAAAAATTGACAGTGAAATCAAATTTTATATCAATTTTACATCAAAAATCTAAACTGTTGAGACACAATAAAAAAAAATATATAAATAAAAATCCCAGCAAAAAGGCAAAGTGGAGGTCAAAACAATGTGAAAATTGTATAAACCCAGGCGAACCTCTCCTAAACCTTATACACCGTTCCAATCGCTTTTTATTCCATCGTGTGTTATTCTAAGGGCTATCCCCTCTTTTCAGTACTGGATGGCACTGATTCAGGGTCTGTAAAACGAACCTGAAGGACGAAAAAATGTGTGCATTTTCTCACATTTTCATTTGAATTGCCTTGCAAATTGTCTGCCATAATTCTTGTAATGTTTGCTTAAAACACAAAATAGCAAAACTAATTACCTTTTTGAAACCTACATGTAATATTTGAAATACAAATTAAACAAAAGGTGTGATGCGTCATTCCTACATAATTGAATACTGTGATTGCCAAAAGTGTCCGTGCGTGCAGAAACTTTTAAGGGTTAAAGGCTCTCTTAAAAAAAGACTTATAACATGTACCGGTACTTAAGTAACAAAATCGCAGAAAAAAACTATTTTTTTTAAACTACATTTTAGTCTTTTTGAATGCTTGCAATTTGTTACTTTGAACAACTGGTTATACATTTAGATGCTCTAGATTTTATGTCTGGAGACTTTTGTCTCCAAAGACAGTTTTGCTGAGTTGGTTTGATAGAAGGTTGAAATGACAGTTTATTGAGCAGTAAAGCCACTGCTTGCAATACTGTTTATTAGCTTGAGCACTCTTGGTGAAGTAGTTTTGAGGCTGTCGCACACAGACGGTCTGAGTGCGCAATATTGAATGAGGCCGTTATGTGGTCTATATATGTGTGTCTATGAAAGTAGCTCAGCCATCAGTACTTATTTCAACAGTGCTAAGCAAACAGACGCAGGTTAATGTACCTTGACATACGCACTGCCAGCACGGCAGGCTCTTCGTATCACATTTACACAATATTTATTCTGCGTAATCATAGTGGGCTGACCCGTTCTCTCCCAGTTATCACAAGCTGTATAGGATTCATCTGATTTCTTGTTTAAACAAAGCCACATTTTAAACAGTGAAGTATCTGAAAATTGTCCTTGGCTGAAATCCATCTAAAATGTTTATATAAGACTTATGCCTTTTTTGTTATTACACGCTTCGAAGAGCAAGCACACAAGCAAATGCTTTAACAAACAAATATGTGTCAAAGGCAAAAGGCAGGCACAGATTCATCTCGGTCGATTTGTGCTACAAAGTTTGCCACCATTGAGAATAAACAGCTAATCAATGTAAAGTGACTGTCAATGTATCCAAACATTCTGTCTGCCGCCAGTTACTGGATCATATGGCCAACCTGACATCTGATTTCCCTGGTGAACTTCTGCTTGTCAGTGGGACTTTACACATATTGATCACTCTTTAAACTGGTGTCACTTAAAATTGGCTTCCTACTATAGCTATTGGAGAAGAAATCAGGTTTTTAAAAATTGCAGATGCCAAATAAGTCTCAGAGGACTGTCTAGTGCAGTGGATAGAGTGATTAATGCTTTGGATAAACACGAGGATAGAATAGCAGTCCTTTCATGAATAAACTGATTTGCGAAGCATGCAGATAAAAAGTGGCATTAACAGATTTAAAGCTAAGTTTGATTGTAGTCAAGGACATGTCTGAAATGTAATTAATAACAAAATGTATTAACATTTATTCTGGTTTGCTATAAGTTTGATTAATATAATCTTTATTTACTTAACTCATTCAGTATTTCCCCAAGGTTTATAGGTTAAGGAGAGTGTGCCTTTGTGACGCGAGTGAACAATGTTGGCCATTCTTCCCTCTCAAACAATTAAACTAATCATAAGCTATAGAAATTCATGTTATCCACACAAAAACGTTGCTGAAAATAAACCTTAACATTATAAAAAACACATTAAATCTAATGGCTACAAATGCATTGGATATGTGTGACAAAAAAAATGATGCCTCAATTTCTCATACGTAATTAAAATGGAAAACTTTAGCAGAAACACAGTGTTGATACCACTAATCTACCCAAACTGCAGATGGAAATTGTTTAAATGAATTCTGAATTGCTTGCCACTGAAACATTAATTCACAACACATTACAGAAGATTCTGGAAGCAAGGTTTAAGAAGATTTAACAGAAAACGTGGCTTTATTTAATTTAAACACTGAAGATGCTAACAGCTAAATTCAATGATGCATTCAGGAAACAGAGCTGAGGGAGAGGCAAGAGAAAGGCTTCAAAGAGTGGCTCTTTGAGTTCCAAAGCAGGAAAGAGACCAATTTTCTCTCAGCGACTTCATTTAACGAGCTTGTACATACCTGGTTGTTATGTTTCTTCCTGTTTGTGATGTAACTTCCTGTTCTGTCTCAGAAATGATCCAGACAATACATTATATAATATTTTTTTCTATTACAATGTGGATCAGAGCTACGCAGACCGTGCCCAACTGTGAGGTGTAAAAATATTCATTGTTTGTATTGCCTTGCGTTAAAACTCTCTCCTGATTTTGTGACTTTATAACACTTTTTTCTCTTCTCCTCCAAATATTGTTACTTTTGGATCACGGGTAGGTCCTTGTACTTATTTAGATGTTCAATTTCCTTGCGTCATCTGATGTATTCTTCCATGATAGTTTGCACCTAGTTACTACAGACACTATCTTGTCAACAGTGGAGCTTTCTGGGTTTTCCATTGACTTAACATGGGTTCAAATTTTGAAAAACTGAGAATCATAGAAAGATCTCATAGAACCTTCAAACTAATGGCAGTTACTAGTCCGTACAGGAATATACCAAGAAATGTGCAAAAGTATTTGAAGCATATGCTCTTGAAAGGGTTAAATATTTACCATTAACTTATAATGGCCAATTAAAAATTAATGGGAAAAAGCAATGAAAATATCATGGGGATCATAGAGATATGTGGATTTGGTTATGTTAATCATGGTAACATATTGAATTGTTTTTGACATCAATGACAGTTCCCTAGTAACCAAACTGTTTACCCTAGCAACCATGCTTCATGAACTTTATTTCAGCTTTGGTATATGATAGAGACTGGGGGGTTTGATTCAAATGATGTATTTACTGACCCCTTCACAGAAACAAGGCTGTCAAGCAACAATAGCAATCAACTTGGCATATCTCTATCTCAGCTTAGGAAAAACGTAGACATGGGGTAGGTTTATTTCACTAATATTGACATGATGGACATTATATTATGTCACTGTCCCCAACAAGACTTTTTACCATAGCTACCGGTTTTTCATATCTCTCAGCCTAGGAATTGTCTTTAGCTATTTTTGGAGTAGTGCTCTGCGGGTTCACACCTAGACCGAATCTAGTCGCCAATGGAGAGTTTTGGGTTTTGTTAGTGTTAGCAAAATGATCTCACAGTTTTAGCTACCGTTTTGAAACACTTGGCTAAGCTAAGATCTGTAAAGCACTATTACACCTGAGAGAGACCACCCCTCAAAAGAGAAGGACCGGGTGGGGAGGGATATTAAGACATGGTTTGTGACTGATTGAGCATCTAATCATATTAGGAAGCACACAGACATACTTTATTCATGGTAAAATATTTGTTGTGATCTAACAATGAACACTTCTTAGATGGTGGTGGGGGGGGTTGGCTTACAAGTGTCATAGCTGAAATTTCTATTAATGTGTACTGTGTCTAGGACCGTATTTGTATTAATTATGAATTAATGATGTATGCTTTTTACTGTTTTTACTTATTCCAAAACTATCCGTCTCTTTGTTCACTTCAAGGAACATAAATCTGTGTTTCTGTTCATGCAGTTTCTTTTACCCCGAGGTGTAGGAAGAGTGTGGATTGTGTTTGTATAGATGTTGACTGCTGGCAGTCAGATACATTCTCTGTTCTATAGTCGTTCTAATGTCTATGACCGCCTTGGCTGCCTGTTCTACACTTTTCCAACCTCCATTTAATCCTCGTTTCTTTTCCAATAAGTCTTACTTTCTTTCATTCCCTTTTTTCTAACATATTTCACCCCCTGAAACCACTCTACAATTTGCTGTGGCGCTCCTTTAGCCACCTCCTGCTGGGTTTGGAGGCAGTCTATGATTTGCCAAAGGCAGGAAGTGTGTGCTGACCAGGCAATGAAACTCGCCAATATCCTTTCTCCCAAACTGCCTCAGCTCTGAAACCAAAGGATTTACATTAATGTCCTGCAGAGAGGACAGTCAAACACTAAATGTTATGTATGACAAGAACAAAAACCATAAAGGGAAAAGAGAAATCCACAGAATAGGAAACATTATAGTGATTAATTTATTAAAGTTGGCGTTCACAATAAATAGACATATAAAAATTTGCTAAATAAACTTTTAATGCTATTTTATTCTTTTTATTACAAAACCATTGCTGTGCTATACATCATGTGGAATTGTAGAATATTTGGGAAATAATAGCAATATATTTTGCAGAAATTTAATTTACAAATGAAAATGTGCATATTAAATGCAGTTAAATAGCCTGACACTCTATTTCAAGTTATTAAATTCCACTCTCCAGGGAGAAAATCACAGGTTCACACATAGATTCTTTTTTTTTCATTCCCAGCAACATGAAAACGAACATAGGTTCTACTGCCTCGTTTAAATATGTTAATGAGCACAATTGAATGGAAAACAGACAGTAACAACATGGCAAAATCAAACAGAAACAAAGATTCAGTTGATGTTATTGCTCTGAATACAGCTGACCTGATATAAAAAAAATCTATGAGATTTTAAAATGGATTTTAAAAATAAATGCATTTCATGAATAAACTGATTTGCGAAGCATGCAGATAAAAAGTGGCATTAACAGATTTAAAGCTAAGTTTGATTGTAGTCAAGGACATGTCTGAAATGTAATTAATAACAAAATGTATTAACATTTATTCTGGTTTGCTATAAGTTTGATTAATATAATCTTTATTTACTTAACTCATTCAGTATTTCCCCAAGGTTTATAGGTTAAGGAGAGTGTGCCTTTGTGACGCGAGTGAACAATGTTGGCCATTCTTCCCTCTCAAACAATTAAACTAATCATAAGCTATAGAAATTCATGTTATCCACACAAAAACGTTGCTGAAAATAAACCTTAACATTCTAAAAAACACACTAAATCTAATGGCTACAAATGCATTGGATATGTGTGACAAAAAAATGATGCCTCAATTTCTCATACGTAATTAAAATGGAAAACTTTAGCAGAAACACAGTGTTGATACCACTAATCTACCCAAACTGCAGATGGAAATTGTTTAAATGAATTCTGAATTGCTTGCCACTGAAACATTAATTCACAACACATTACAGAAGATTCTGGAAGCAAGGTTTAAGAAGATTTAACAGAAAACGTGGCTTTATTTAACTTAAACACTGAAGATGCTAACAGCTAAATTCAATGATGCATTCAGGAAACAGAGCTGAGGGAGAGGCAAGAGAAAGGCTTCAAAGAGTGGCTCTTTGAGTTCATTTTTCATTTAAAATGAAAATGTGCATATTAAATGCAGTTAAATAGCCTGACACTCTATTTCAAGTTATTAAATTCCACTCTCCAGGGAGAAAATCACAGGTTCACACATAGATTCTTTTTTTTTCATTCCCAGCAACATGAAAACGAACATAGGTTCTACTGCCTCGTTTAAATATGTTAATGAGCACAATTGAATGGAAAACAGACAGTAACAACATGGCAAAATCAAACAGAAACAAAGATTCAGTTGATGTTATTGCTCTGAATACAGCTGACCTGATATAAAAAAAATCTATGAGATTTCAAAATGGTTTTTAAAAATAAATGCTTTTATTTTGCCAGCTTCAATGATCCCTGAAAGGCAAAAAATAAATATTTACAGATAAATTATAGCAGATTATTGCCATTTATGGTGACGCTCACATGCTGTGGCTTGTGTCTAAATGTAGAAAAAAAATTACGATAGAAAGTGTAACGTTGATATGTGCAGTGGCCCATTAGTGCACAACACAAATCAACTTTGTGCGCACATCCTGATTTAAATTTGTAAAGTTATATTTTTTAAGTTGTTTAATAGTGGATAAAAATTCAAAATAAGCTTTCCCTCTTTCATTCTGAAATATTTAACGTATTAAAAAAAAATGCAAGTAACACTTAAATGTTGCAAGATTGTTGGTCACATTAACCATAGCCCATCTAACTCTCATGAACAAATGGAACAGCAAGTTGAATGTCGACAGAAACAAGAATCCCTGCACTAAGCTGTCAATCGATAAAAAAAAAAAAAAATATATATATATATATATATATATATATATATATATATATATATATATATATATATATATATATATATATAAATAATATTTTAATATTTATATATAAACTACAAAACCTAAATAAATAAAGATAAAAAATAAAAGTAAAAAAAAAAATCATATATCCACATCTATTTGCACCAGAAATTCTCAAAGGTAACCCAATTTTAATCTATTGTAATAAATAAGCAAAAAAAATTAAAAAAAAAAAAATAAAAAATAAATAAGTTGCTGTGAATGGCTACCAAATAAAACAACTTTCTGTATGAGGCCAGCATTTGGATATTATATGTACTTGTAGTTGCATAAATTTCTATTTGCAAAACTATAGCGTTACCTTAAATATTTAAACTCTTCAAAGCATTACACAAAACCATCCTTGACTAGTACTTTCAGCCTTTGACAAAACTCCCATGAATCGTGCTGTAGAAGCAAGAAGGGTTATCTTCAAAACTGAAGGCGTAGGAAAAAAGGCCCATGGCAGTGCCTTGTGAGACATTTCAGCCTAATGTTTTTTTAATAAGACCTGTGATCTCAGTATTCTGATAGTGAGTGTGCGATCTTGACCTATATAACCCCACCACCTCTTCAAATGCTGACATGTGGAGAATGCTAAAATCTGTTTGATCGGTTTAAGGCGCTTGCTGAAGCACATTTCCACACCGGCCAATTAACCTGCTATTATAGTGCAGTAATTAAAACACTTTCACAGAAGACACCGTTTCATCTGCATTATTGTAGGATTCAAGATCTCTTAAGCTATTTAGTCACCTCTGAGGGAGTTGCACATCCTATTAGAGGATTTTAGACCGAATATCTGACAACCATTAGTGCTCTAAATTAAATCTCTCTGGCAAACCACTTGCTTCAAATGAGTCCAGGAAAAGCACCGCCTTGAGGTCATGAATACTGAAAAAGAGGAACACAAGTCGAGTTGTTTTCTGTAGGGGTGTCCACATCTGTGTGTGTTGCGCGACTTATGCACCCTGATGCAGGGGTGATGAAAATAACGGCCCCAGACAATAGTGGCCTATTCCCAGGGTGCAGCAGTGTAGTGTGGGAACACGCCGCAGCTAATGGAAGCGTGCCCTTGTTTCCCGTCTGTATTTTTTCTTCCCGTTGTCTCACAGCATGCGAGTGGCTGGGCTGGGCTCAGAGCAGTGCAGCACATGAATTATGCAAAGCTGTCAAAGCAAGCTATTGTCGGTGGTGGCCGCCACACTAAAGCTCAGAAAGGCTGGCCGGGGTGGCAGGGTGCGATGGAGCTGGGATGCTATGAGGGAGGGATCTGGGTTTTTACAGGATGCGTGCACTTAGTATCCCAGAGCGAACTTCGGCGTCTGTGGAGCCCTTCACAAAAGACACGCACTGCAGAATTAAAGATCAGGGAGTGCTGGAGTCTATGCTGATGCAAATATAAATATGAATTTTTTCAATTAAACTGTCATGAATTCCAATAATATGTTAATGTTGGAGGAGTCAACTTATAAATTCACCATTCCAAATGAAAGAAACGGATGTTAAAGTCTTAATCTTAGTTTTATTATAGGGAGTTCTGAAATGTATGGTGGAGCAGTTCCATATAATCACATGCATAAATAAACAATGCAGCAGCTATCGATGTTGACAAAAGCATGGAGGGTTCTCTTTCACAGAGAGAGATCTCACAGACCCACTCAAAGAATTTATTTCTTACAGTGTATTCAATAATGAGTAAGATTACTCACTGTCTAGATGGTGAAACCATTCCATTTATGCATTTTCGCTAATGCAAAGTCTGTTCTTGGAATTGGAAAGAGAGCTAGCAACATGTTTTATTAGGTTATTTAACAGTTTGCATTTTTATTAGGAGCTATAGTTTCTCTCAAGAGGCAACTCATTTAGAGTGATGTATGATGGACCCATTCTTATGTTTAGATCTAAATTTGGAAAGGGCAGATTTATTTCCAGATATTTTTAAGATTGGATAATGCACATTAACAGACTTCGCACAGTTGCGAATTGACCTTTTGCATCAGCCTTCTGAAACTAGTAGCTGGCAGTTTAGTTCCAACGTCTGCCGAGAGCAGGGGTGTTCAACTTAATTGCACAGGGGGCCAAAGCTCAAAGCAAACTTTATGTTGTGGGCTGGAAAGAATAAACATTTCTTGAACAGACCAAAACTAAACATTTTTTTTCCTAGTTCTATTTCTCTCCCTTACCTCTACTCCTATCAATTACCTCTTACCCATGCCCCCATTATTAGCCTTATCCCTTGAAACAGCGACCTAAATGAAGGACACCTATGAGTTGGGACCCAAGTTGTATGAGTTCTTTTTGAAAAAACACACAATCCCCCCCCCCAAAAAAAATCTGTTTTGTTATATTAATGTTTATAGTCTAATAATGGCACGTTATTACTGTAAAAGTAACAATTTGTTATTGGAGCAATTTAAATCACTTTTACTGACCTATACATGGATGTGGGGCATGAAAAGTCACATAACTAATATAAACCTTTTGTAAACAACAAAATTACAAACATTTATGGGTCTCATTTTGTTGGGTTGGCAGCCATCTTTCCTATAAAGAGAGGCTGTGGTGCACTCTGTTTTAGCCCTACCCTTTTCTCCAAAACTGCTTTGTCGTCATGCAGATGTGCAAAAAAAAAGGGTTAGGACCAAGAGGTAGGGTTAAGGGGTAGAAATGGGACTCAACCATAACATGCAGACACTTCATACAGATCCCAATTTCCTATCAAAGTCATAATTTCCAGGTATTAGTAGTATGCATCTCTTATAATTTTCAGGTTTCGTGTAGAAATGAGTGAGGCACTGCATTGTGGGACCTGTAGTTTGTGAGCTAGAAGTGCTTCATATCACATATTAACAGATCTATATAAAAAGTTACATATAATTCTACAAGGATTAGGATGCGGCCAATAGGACCTGACTTATTTGACAATGTGAATGAGTACTGGACATTGACAAACTCTGCAGATATTTAACATATTTATGTGGTGGAAAAATAAACTTTAGATGTTTTTTTTTCAATTGCTGCTAATCATGTGATTAAACCCTGAAAAACCCGTATCAGCTTTTCAGAAGTTCTCTTGAAGTAACTTTCACTAAAGAATTATTGTGTGCAATGTTCCACTTTAAAAGCTTGTTAGTTATCCTATCTGCTGGCACTGAGAGCTGGATTTTTTTTCAAAGCCAGATCATCTCCCCACTGGCCTTCCCTCACCAAGCTACCATCCCGTGACTCTCTGGATGAACAGCTCTGAAGCAAATTTCCATCCTCCAGAGAAGCAACTGGATACTGTTAAAGAAAGAGGTCTCTTTAAAGAGAAGAGTCTTCATAGTAATGACAATTGCTAGCCTAAAAGTTTGCTTGTAATGTAATGTATTATTTTTTATCCTGTATTCTTTTTATTAAATAAAATACAGATACATCTGATTGGACGTGAAGCAAAGATGCTTGTTTTTAAAATAGATCAACATGAATCACATGGGTGCACTTACTGAAAATTAGTTCTTTTTAAAATAAAGTTGCTTTTAAATAAAATTTGTTGGTCAATATGATGCAATGGTAGCATTTATTGAGGGAGGGGGTATTTTCTCAGATTTTTTTCTTATGGAAATGTGTTTGACCACTTTGCATGCTCCCTGCATCTTTTGCAGGATCTCATGCATGAAATGGCATTCTAAAAAATAGGAGTAGCAATTACAACTTGCTATTCATAACCTTCCTTTTTTCCATTCGATTGCACCTATCTTGTGCGGAGTTTTAAAATAATAGCCAACCTTCAAATTACTTACTAAAGTCTGAACGATTAATCATTGCTTGTAAAAGGCTTGATAAGTTTAATTTCAGGTAAGCACAGAGCGCTGAGCACAGGAAGCCAGGAACGCAATATTTGGAATTTAGAACTGCGCTTGTTGGCTGACATTGCAATGATGATCATCATTTATGGAGTTTGGGGTCAGAGGTGGAATCTGATATCTGCAGCTAGTCCCAATGAAATGTAATTACTGAACAAAGAAACCGGCGGTAGATGTGCACTTTCAGCCATCAGCCCCTCATGCGCACACCCTGCACAGAATAGCCAATGTGATTCAGGTAAGAAGGATGGGTCAGAAGGGTTGCCACCAATTTATTTAACCATGGGTGACTGCATTGGTTCAAAGTCATGGCGGTTTAGATGCCGGCATTCTCTGTGATTGTGACTCCATTAGGTTTGTGCAAGCGCTTACAACATAAATCTAGGTGGAACGACCAATTAAACAAATTTAAAAGTATAGGATTCATTTGTTTGAATCGATTTCATAAATACATCTGCTTGGTTATAGGCAAAATAACATGACATTGCAAATAGTGGCTGGTTTATGGAAATAAAAAGCTTTGTGTGCATGGGGATGGGTTGCTGCCGTGCAATCTTTTTCTGTCATGGACCCCCTTGCATATTTTTATTATTAGATCTAATTATTTTAAGGATTATTCTATTTATAGTCAAAAACACCAAGTTGGCAAAGTCACCAGAACACAAGGGTGAGTATTAATGGATTAATAAGAGTGCATTCTTGGTTAGGCAATTATTATTATGGAATACATTTTCTCGATAAGATAATCACCTCAGATCGATGTTTAATCACTGATATTAAGTGGCACACTGCGCAACTCAGAAACATATCTATGTGCCGCTCATGGCAGATCAGCACAGTGTATCAGACAGTATTATTAGCCATGTTTCCATTCAAAGATGCAAATTAAACTATGCACAAAACTGGAATATCACATTACATTTTCACGAATAAAGCACCGTTTCAATTAAAGACAATTTAAAGTTGCTTAATTAACAGACTTTAGAAATTTTTGAATGACCAAAACAACATTTTAGATGTTGTGCAATGAAATCAACCTGTTGGTAAGTCCATAATCTCACCCCAGTTCGGACAGAAAAATGCATTGCATTGCATTTGGATTTATTTGGTATTTATTCCATTTATAAGGTTATGCACATTTTTTTCATTGGATAAAAAGTTCCTACACAGTTGTGCACATAATTTTTTTGCACGTATTGGTGTTTCCATCCATAGTTTTTTTTTTTTATTATTATACAATATCTCAAAATGTGAGTCTACCTCGAGCCTGAGGTGCTGATGATGTTCTGTAAAAAAGCTCTTTGGTCACGGTAACTACCCTTGTTTGGTGATGGGGATGTTACGCAACAGCTAGTGCAACAATAAAGTCTTGCGCAGATGTCATAAATGCCATTGTTTTTAGCATTGCAGAAGACGAGCTACCCTCGCTGTTGAAAATGAGGATTTTAACACTTGAATCTACATATAAATAATAAACTGCTGTAAACATTGATGATGATATTGATTAAGCTATTAAAATATAAAAATGTATAATAAAAAAATAATACATATTTATTGTGTATGTTTTTTTTTACAGGTTACAAGCAATACAGTTTTAAAATGAGGGTCTAGAATATCAAGAAATAGTGAAATGCAATATTGTTTTACTCTTAACAACTATATAGATATTTTTACAATGTTGTAATCTTATTTAATTATTTTTAAAATTCATTTTCTTGGAATATTTTTATCCGTACTCTACATAAACTTAAGTGACGCGTCTGTCATGTTTCAAGTTTCAAATTCAGGAGCAAAAAATTGCTTCTGTTTATCAGCTTTACAAAAGTAATCATTAATGATATAGACTAATAAAATGAAATGTACCATCGTTTCGACATATGATTCGACAAGAATCATATTTTCTTTATTGTACCATTTTCGATATTGTTAAAGCATAAAAATGTAAATAACAGGACAGCCTTGATTTAAAGATAACAATAATAATAATAATAATAATAATAATAATAATAATAATAATAATAATAATAATAATAATAATAATAATAATAATAAAATTAATGTAATATATGGAATCGGTTATTTTTTTTTAAGTTTTACTCAGCAGTGAGTAATCATACACTCTGGAAAATCTTGGAACTAGATTATCTCATGCTATAAAATAGGAACATAATTCCTTAAATGGCACATAAAAAGTTGCATTATATATAATGTAATATTTTACTTATTATGCACATTTCTTTTGATAAATAAAATCACACAATTTTAAACGTGAGCAAAATTGCATTTTTATTTCCACATATTTTTCTTTTTTGCTGTATTCTGTCTTCATTTGTCAGACCATTTTATTCCTTTAGTCTTTTTGGTTCACTGGAGAACCTTGCATGGTTTATAATCTTTTTTCTTTTGCACATTTCATCAGTTAGTGCAGATGCTGAAGCTCCTCATTTCCACTAAATCATCACAAGTGAGGTATTGTCAAGTGACATCTTCCTGCCTGGTTGATTCTAGCTACAATATGGTTCCCAGTGGCCTCTTTGGTCACTGCTGAGTCTATGCTTTTCACTGGCCCCTTGGGTCAGTGCCCACCTGAGCGTGGAACTCTGCTGTGATTTATATCTTGGCTTCTCATTATACCCTAACTTCTCTAAATGGGTGATTTCTAGCCTATTGTTAATAACCATACCTTTATAACTTTAATAACTTTTAACCAATCTCTTGAAGAATGTTTTTGTTTTATTTGCTTACCAACCAACAATGGTTTTTTAGTGAATGAAATCTAATGAACACCAACCATGCAGACCCAGATTTGGGGGTACTGTGTATGTGCCTCCCTATATCTGGCTGATTTAAATTGATCCAAATACGGTGGCTGTGTTACACCATGATGGTTCAGTTGTAATGAAGGTTTGAGGATTTCTTCTTGTGTATTTACTGGACATAGTGTGACTATCATAGTAACATCTTCAGTTGAAAGATTGTCTTCCCCACTGTAACTCACTCTCGCGTTGATACGGACATGTCATTTATTCTAGGCCATTCGTATCCCATTATTGTGGCCGCATGTTGTAATGCTGACCTATTCGCCTCTGTTTCTCTCTACAGTGTTTTATCATTTTCATTGTTTCTCTCGTCCTCTTTATGCTGCTTTAAACTGACAGCAAGGTCTCTTGGCAAATGTGATTCTGTACTTGTGTCTGTGTGTAGTAGACTGTTTGCTAAGTGTGATCGACGACACTGGAGAAAACGCCTTGGAATATCCTTCTACTCGCATAATAGAGGAAGCAAGCTATTCTCAAGAGCTTTGTCCAACAATTTTGTCACAAACCTCCCAGGAAAGGCATACAAGTATATGTCTGCATTTTTTGTGGGGGTCTCATGACAAAGACAAAGCAACTAAAGTAAGCTTTCTAGTGCAGGTATCATTTCATCTACCATTTACTAGAAGCTGAGATGCTTTCTTAATTTTTTTATTTCAGTTACATTTTTCTATGTTCTTATATGTTATATGTAAAGTGTAAAATCCAGCATTCTGAAATCGAACTTGCAATGTATGACGTCATTAATATATATATATAAAGTACATAACGTACAAGTCTGTGCAGGGGGTCATTGCAAAGCATGTTGCTGCTTGTCTCAATAAATATAAAACTGTTCTTCTTTCATTTGTGACCTATATGTGCAAGTTCAAACTGCCAAGTTATGTCGTGCTTTGTGTTTTATTTATTTGAATTAATAAATGACTGCTTTGTGATTAATTCAGTTTTAATTAATAAAGTTCTACATTGTGTTTCATTTATTTTGAGTAATAAAGTTCTGTTTAATTCTTATTTTGCTTATTTTGTTTATATTAATGTTTTCATTTCATTGTTAGCACCCCTGAACAAAATTAAAATATCAACAGACTAACCAACCAAAAATTCAGAAGTTGTTGTATTTACAATATTATTAGGAATACTTCACTTTCTCGAAACATTTCTCTTTTAAATAATTGTTGAAGGAACAATATATTTAGAAACCACATCTATCTTGCATTCTCCAAGTCAATACTGTACACTGTCAGTCTTCTTTGGATTTTCTCTGTAGCTGTTTCCTTCTATCTCTTACCAGTGTTTGTCTCTCCAAGCAGGGGGAGTAGACCGAAGCGTAAAGAATAGACAGACCGACAACTGGAAAAGAGCAAACGAGAAGCGACAGAACCAAGAGAGAAGCACAGAGGAGCAGGAACACAGCATGCATTCAGCATGGAGGTGAAGGAGCGTCGGCCTTACTGCTCTCTCTCTCGGAGCCGCAAAGAACGAGGGAGAGAGTGGGAGAGGGAAGGTAACAGGGATGAAGGGGAGGGTCCCGGCAACCGTCGTCATGCCGGCTCATCCTCTGTGCTTACCCAGAAATCCTATAGCTCCAGTGAGACTCTAAAGGCCTTTGATCAACACCCGTCTACCCAGGGGCTTTATGGGCATCGTATGCCAGACATGGTGCCAAGGGACACGGAGGAATATAGAACTCCAGGTTAGTGCCTTTTTAATTTGTCATGTGGGCAGAAGATAACAAAAAATGACCAAGGTTTTTAAAGTTATTCCGTCATAACATGCAGTGCACATGAGTTTCGTCATTAAATCATCTCCATCTTCAAATTTTATTTTTTATAAAGATAATAAGACATACATTATATCACGTTATAAATATGAATAAAGTTTGGCTTAATATAAACTATAAATAAAATATGTATTTTATTTTATTACATTAAATACTGTTCGAATGTGTAAAGGTTTCCATTTTCCAGTTTTTACCATTTAAAAACGTAAATTACAATTTTCCTGTTTTTATAATATTTTTTTTCTGCAATTAAAGTCTTGCTTTCAAGTCATTCTAGGTAGAAATGTAGAAATTACACTTATTTTAGTTTTTAGTAATTTGCAGTAAATTACAGCAATTATGATTTTGGATTTTTTTACAGTTTTAAAACTGCTACACCCTAATTAACATACACAGAGCATTCTCTATTTGAGTTAAATGAGTGACTTTGAAGCAATTTCCAGTTCTGTCCTTATTTATTATATTTTTGCAATATTTCATTTTTCACATTCCACATTTATTGAGAATCTGCTTTACAGATCTTACTACATATCTGATCTTACGGGCAGCATGGGTTTCTTTGTGAAGCTACTTTAATTAATTAAAACATTGTGTTAGACTTTTTTTTTAAAGTAACACATATGGGTTTCCTTCATTTTAAATTCTTTTTATATGTATTATCGCCAAGCAGACACTAATATGCTGATGAATCAAGAGCTATTCCAAACATTTAATGAATATTTAACAGTGTTGTATAAGGAGCCACTTTCTAAGAGGACGAGGAAAATAATGTTCAATTAAATGTAATTTCATAAGAAAAACACTCAGTTGCTTAATTGTGCTTTATAATGCGGCCCATAACCTAAGGCTCCTTCAATTAGGGGACATCCTTAATTAGTTGCCCAGTTTATGCCTGAATGACACTACAGCCCAAGGAGAGGCATCTTCCTTGCATTTATGGACGTTTGCCATTTTATTATTCCCTGCTTTGGTTGGCTCAGTTTGCTGTGTTTTACTCAGGAATTGCCCTTGTGTTGTGATTGATGTCAACACTTGTGTTAAGTTATTTTCTTTTGTGCCTGTAAGTATACTCATAATCTAAATGTGTGAGTACTAGTTTTCCTGCGATACGAGCTCAGGGCTGTTAGTCTTGAAGCACTCGTTGCAAGTAAATCGTTGCAGGCCCTAGACTCTAGGTTTAAAGAAGTGGAGTGGAGGAAATCTCATTCAATTTCAGTCTGAAGTGGAATGGTTTCCGTTTTTGTAATCTCAAGTATCCCTTTGGATATTCTTGTGTTGGAAGAGTTAGAAATCAGTTTTAGCTGTAAAACAAATTCAGCTCCTGGTTTGCTGAAAAATGCAGATTTAGTGCATTAGTGCAACAGCAAATAAATGTAAATAACAAATATTTCTAAAAACATTTTACCATTTATATTGAGTTTCTTCTGTATATTGAGTTTCTTCTGTAAAACTCATAATATTATCAATTCAGCCTGAAGCCTACATGTCCAAGGTGTTTCCTAAAGGGCTGCAGCTCATTTTAGTTCCAACTCTGCATCAAAACAAGAGCCAGTTTATCTTCAAACAAGCCAAGATTACCTGAATTAGTCTAATCAGTTGTGTCCCATGAAGGCTGAAGCTAAACTGTAAAGGAATTGGGATAAGCTTTTGTGTTAGGCATTTAGAGTCACAATTTGGCCGAAATTTTCTCTGTTTGATCAAAACGAATGATTTAAGTGACAAATCTTATTTTTGAACATAAATGCTTTTACAGTTTTCTAAAACTACCAAATTCACTACCCTTTTGTGTTGTTCGTGGCTGTTAACAGCCATTAAATTACACTGCTGTCAAAAAGGTTGTTATAATGAAAGTCAGAGGGCTACGAATGATAAATGTGGGAGAAAAAAAGAAAATCTGGTGCCAATCAAAACCTAAAATTCCACAAATGCCAATGCTCTCACTAATGTTTGACATGTCCAAGAATGTGATCAAAAATCCAGGCAACAATCATTTTTCATAATAATTTCTTTTTCCCCCAAATCAGTGAAATCGTGTAAGATCTTGACAATTAAAAGGTAAAAATCCTTGGTAAAAAAAAAAAAAAAACATAGATTTGTGCAAATGAAAAAATTGTGTTTTGATCATTTTTACAGCCTTTTTATTAAGTGGCCTTTGACAGCCACAAACAACATGGAAGGGTATAGTGAATTTTAGTAATGTACACAGGTTAAAAAATTGTTACATACTGTTTAATAGTTTCTCATTTTATTTCTAGCTTTGAAATTTTTTTTTGTTTCTTGTTTTGGAAGCTCCACTATTTTTAGCTTTTCTCATTAAAATCATCTACACCAAATCATTTTATCTAACTAATAATTTAATAAATAGGCATTTAACATTCAAGTAAACTTGTATTTTGGTATGAAGAAGTAGCTTCAAAGACCCAAAGATGAATAACCAAGTGCTGCACAGACAGTTGTTTTAGAGACAGTTTAGAAATCGGCATCTCACAAGCTTTTCTCATAGGGGAGCAGCAGAAGATCACCGGATATTTCCAGTGCCTAAATGTCTCATCTTTACAACATGTTCCTAATGTTTCAGGTGTCTTTACAATCCAAGCATCAAATAAGCACACCGGCATCAAAATTAGTGATTCAATATTGCTAAAAAAAGACAAAACATTACTGACTGATGCCGATCCGAATGGAGGTACTGCACATTGCAGGAAGGAAGAAAATAAGGACTGGTGGTTATCATCTTTTAGAAATAAAAAGACAAGGCATAAAGCTTTAAGTTTTTTTTACCAAACAATAACAAACATTTTGAAAAACTGAAGCTTATTCGCTTATTCATTTTGGAACCAAACTTTTCCGATATTAAAAGAGTTTTAAAGAGTATTTTATGTCATTGAATGTCTTCTGCTTCCTAATCTTGACTAATGATTGGATTTTATTTAAAATCATATAATGGAATTAATGTTCAGCACGTTGTGCTGTTTGCTGTTTGCCATGCTGCCTGTATTAAATATGCTCTTTGAATCTTGTAGGTCAGAGTCTGTCTCTAAGGCAGCTTGGGATCTGTGGCCCGGCTCCTCGTCGAGGTTTGAGCTTCTGCGCTGAGACCGGACTCGCTCATCACACACAGCACACAGGAGCTGACCATCTCCAGAACGTTGGGGGGCTTTCACCTGACTGTGCCATGCTATGGGTTAAACCTCATGGACGGGATTCTCGGCTCTCTAGCCGGTCCAACTCTGCTCTAACGCTCACAGACACGGAACAGGACAACAAAGCAGATGCGGGAAATGGTGAGTCCAGTTTTATTTATAACATTGCACTGAGCACAGTTCCTAAACTGTAAATGTTGGGGATGGAAAAAGCAAACATGGTAAATACCTCTGAGGAAGCCTGGAGAAAGTCACCTTGAATCATAATTGGTTAGAGCTAACGATGCTCAACCAATGACTAGTTTATGTGACAAATTAATGGATTGAATGGCCACGTTTGAAGCCTTAGGGGCAGAGTGGGAGTCTTTAGGAGAAAATGCCTTCTTGAAGCATATATGAGCACACGACGGCTAGGGATTGCTATGCGCCTGTGCCGAATCATAGATGGCTTTGTTAAAGTCACTCAAAATGCAGTGTGGATCCATAGGGTGTTTCCGGGCCTGCGAACAAACGCTACTGGTTTGAAGTGTAAATTGGTGTTCACTGAAAAAAACTAATTCCATACGGATTAGGGAGAGCCTTTGAAAATGCAAACGGTCTATATAGGAATACAGTGAAGGAACGCACACCCTCGCACACAACTGTTTTTTAATGTTTTTATTAGAGTATGCATATTAGCTTCAATTCATCTCCCTGTTTTTGACCTATAAAAAGGGTTTGTGCAAAATGTATCAAATTGCATTCAAAATACTTTTGATTTATTGCTGATAGATTCACGATCAGCTTGGAAACTGTTTTTGAAAGGAACTCCACATGATTTTTTTCTGAACATGGAAACAAGGGACTTTAAGAGAGTGAGTTCCTAGTCACTGACTTCCAGTGGAGGAACTGCAGTGTCTTGTGTTGGGTACATTGATCAGAGAAAACCGCCTCTGAAATGCCTGCGCTCAGTTTACATGTCACATTAGACACTATTTACTGCAGCTAGTTCCTCGTTTTCTGTGATGGAGTGTTTAATACACTGCAATAATTCACTCTTAAGACGCTCTTGTCAGAGTATGCATTATAATGGGTAAATAATGAATAAACCAAGAGATAAACTTTACTGGTGGAAATTGATATGTGCAGGGAACTGTTTTTTGCTTTTGATAACTATTCAGTGTGTTTACTGTAGAAGCCAAATTGCCCTGCCGCCCAAGGCGACAAAAGGGCTAATCAGGGCTCAACCTAGTTAGTAACTGGATGGGGGACCAGATGAGAATAAGTGGTGCTAGAGAGGCCAGTATGGGCTGTTCATGTCGTTGTGGGTATGTGCAGATTCACCCCACATTAATTGGAGTTCCAAGCTACTGAAGCACACAAAGGTGCTAGCCAAGTACGTACCTAAGAACCCTTTTCTGAGAGGCAGTCATTTCAAAGTCTATCTAATTAAATTGTAAAACAATTAAATATTTTTTTTTATTTTTCAGATAAAAAAGCTGTGATTTTCCGATCAGCTGTGATTTCCAGCATCTATAATTACTTGCAATTCAATTTGTATTATGAAGCATTACTTTTTACATGCATTGTTTTTTTTTAAGTTTTAAAAAGCTGAGATACTTTGAATAAAATAACATAGTTTTAGAGAGAGAGAGGGAGAGAGAGAGAGAGAGAGAGAGAGAGAGAGAGAGAGAGAGAGAGAGAGAGAGAGACAGAGGAATGATTTCCATGTTCAGGCGTAATATTCTTGTGAAAGTATATGAAAGATTCCTGTTTTCCTTGTTTTTGTTATTAAAAGCCACAACCTCAAATTTGTTTTCTCTACCTTCTGAGAACAGAGTGCAAGATTGCATCATGTGAATCTGAGTCATTTTCGTTTTTTAACCATAAAAATATGGATTTTACATTTCAATCTTTCTGAGTGTGACGTGGGCTTCATAGTAACATTCACTATCGCTGTTCAATGAGAGACAACACAACTAAAAAGCATTTAAAAGTTGTTCAACTACTGTTTAAAAAGTTGCTAATTTGCAAAACTGAACTGACAACTGCCAAAAAATATATTTCCTCCTTGCAAGCAGAAAACAGATCTGGGGGCATGCAACCATAAATTAGCTAACCAAAATGTCTTACAATCTTTAACTGCTTCATTTTATTTATGTGCTTTTTTTGCTGGTGTTTTACCTATTTTGATAATTTTTTTTGTCGTGTTTTACACTGTCTTTGAGTGAAAGAAAGGTGCCTACAAATAAATGTAGTATTATTGTTGTTATTATTATTATTATTAATCATTAATAAGTTAATTTTCCTCTCTCACTCCTTTAAACCTTGTGTGCTTCATCCTCATCTGTGCTTTTTTTGTCCCCAAACTAGAAACCCCTGTTTCTTCCTCTCTTTTCTGAATGAATAAGAAGATAATAAATACAAATAAATAAAATTATAGAAGCAAACATTAACACATTTACATGAGAGATTACATACAGAAATATACAGCCTAAGGTACCAATATTCTACAATTATTTAAATGTGTCAAATACATTTAGAATTATTTGTAATTTGTAAAAAATATAAAATAAAAAAAAAAATATATATATGTATATAAAATTATACACCATTATATTTGTGTTTAAAAGTAATCCCCCATTAACCGATGTGTTTTACCCAACTAGTGGTAAATGGGCTCTCTTACAAAATGGGAGAAGTCTTTTTTTGGTTTTTAAATTTGGGAAGGACCTTTATCAAATATAAATATTTGAAACATTTAAAATACTGGAAGTACTTGCGGGAATATTACCTCAGATTATATAACCCCTTATTTCCACAATAATAAGCACAATCTGAGCACTGACATACCAGTGAGGAGAAGGCCACACATTCTCAGATTCACAGAGAGAACCACAATTTCATTTCTCCAGTTTTTGCCTATCTTTGTCCAGTGAACATGCTTTGACTTTTAATAAGTAGCATAATTAAAAAAGGATACTTTTTTGGATGTTGATTAATTTGCGAATACCTGACACGAGGAAGTTGTTTTAAGAGTAGACCTGATGAAATGTTCTATTCAGACATGTAGAAGAGATGGGTTTTCAGGTATTTTCTTTGATTCCTTGCTGTGGACTTGGATGGTGTTGAGAGCAGGCTGTCTGCTTCAGAGCACTCCATTATAGAATGAGGTCAAGTTTCTATGCACACTCTCTCAACTTCTTTATCCATCCCAATCTAACCCGAACACTCTCCAGGCTGCTATGCAAAACAGCTCTGAGCTGGATTTCTTACCTCCTCCAGAGGGATATGTCATTATTATGTAAGTTATAGATGACTCTGGAGAGAGTCTATTATTTATTGGTCAGTTGGGTGTTCTAATGCAAAGATTGCATTTTTCATTAATGATTTGTCTACATTTAAGCAGCAATGTGTGATGTAGTGCCAGTGTTTTCCCTCACTCTGGTACGAGGATAGAGCACTATTTCTAAATACACCTTTCTTGAAAAAAGACCTCACTAAAGGCCTTCCTCTGTGAAGAATTCATGTGAAGTCGGGACACAATGATTAACTATAACGATTAAGCTGCACTTTTAATGTATGGGATGGGTTTCCACAGAGACCTCATTGAGGATGACTGTAAATTGTTCTAAGACACATCTTTGGCAACTCATCTAAAGCAAGGCCAGAATTTCAGTGCTGTGAAAGGAGCCTCTTTATTCCTAATGTGTTCCACATGCAAATTATGCATCAAAAATACGAAGAAAGTGAACCAACTCATTCACACAAGTGAACTCAAATGAAATTGAATCATTTTGTCTGTTTAATCAAACAGTGGAGGCACAATCAGAGCGGAGAATCACGAGTATTTTTTTTTCTTGTATTTTTAGCGCACTGTTGCAACACTCTTGTTTTGTTGCAGTGTATTGCATCGCACCAGGCTTTTCCAACATATGCCGCCTTTGAAAGGGAAAGCAGCCGCTATAAAAATCATGTGTGAAGATCTTTGAAGCACTTAGCTGCAGGGTGAAAAGCACCACACAAAACACTGTCCCTTAACACCTGTTACATTTCCACCTTTCTTCTGAGAGCACATTGTTTTTAGAGAGTTTACCTTTGTTTGACCTTTATTTGGTTAAACTTCTTCACGCTGATGATCAATGGACCATTTTCTATCTAATTAAAACTCATTAATCATTCAGGGGCAAAGTTTTTTGTCACACTTTTCTTACTTTATCATATGTCTACATCAGCTATTTGAGTGTCTGAAATAAAAAAAAAGAGAAATAAAAAGCCAGAGTGAATGTGCTGTTGTCCATTTTTTTAGTCCTAACATTTTCTATACACACGGAATTAACCTGTTTTATTAAAGATACATAAATAAATGATAGACTCGTGAAGTGTCGTTGATGTACCCCTTCTTTTTACCTGAAGTGTGCTGGAGCAGGTGCAAAAAATGAATGTATAAGGCTCTGAAACAAACATCTGGACAAAAACCTGCATTTAAACTCATAAAAGGGCTTTTCACACAGTGATTATTCCGTTCTAAATACTGCTATGAAAATATGGAATGTGCGGCTCTGTCGCACTGACGGCATCAAAAAAGCCAGCTTTAACTAGTCATTCTCTTTGCAAAAAACCAAACC
Organism: Danionella cerebrum; assembly: GCA_007224835.1. Lineage (NCBI taxonomy): Eukaryota > Metazoa > Chordata > Actinopteri > Cypriniformes > Danionidae > Danionella > Danionella cerebrum. The sequence continues at coordinate 250,029 of SRMA01026003.1, read as the reverse complement.
AATACAGTTTTTCGTTGCCACCACTCTTTCAGTCAGACGTGTGATCTCCAGTTAGTGCCCATGGTTTTGGATCGATGCATGTTTTTGCACGAAACTTCAGATCGGTGTGTAGAGGCCTTAGCAGTATTGAGTATCAAAAGCCACCCAGAATCAGTGAAAACGATCACCTGATCTGAAGAAGTCTACTGGCTGAGGGGAAATTCAGGTGCAGAGGGGGAGGGATTGTTTAAAGGCTTAGTGGGACTTTTGGAGTGGAAGGAGGAGATGTGCGGTGTGATCCTGTCTGTTTTTCATGTCACAAACATTACAAATGGCCATTTTCTCACATCAAGGAACAGCCGGTGTATCGGTGTAATTCAATTTAAAATGTGCTACTCTGATGATTTTTGATTGATTTTGTTTATATTATTCAAACACAGGCCATGTTTTGATAAATGCTGTTATGCTGAATATTTAAAAAAAACTGGTTTGGGATCAGTGCAAGCCATCTGTAATCAGTGATCATGGAAGATTCTCGGTGGCTAAAAGATTTCAGTGTTGGGATTGCATTTGCTGTAGCGAGGGAAAGGTTTGTAATCTATATATATAACAGAACTGTGCTCATGCACAACTGCACAGTATCTGATCAAGACCCCTGGAGGGCCAAATGTAAATTTTGCCATATGAGCAATTCTCTGGTCCACACTAAATAAAAGTGTGTCTGTGCGAGGCCTGAACATGAAAAATCTGCCATCGTTTTATTGTCTAACCTTCATGTGGTTCAGAACCTTTAGGAATTTCTTTCCCCCATGATACAAGACACAATTTATCAAGAGAAGTGGCTTCTTTCTATTTTTTCTTTTGCGATTTGTGTCTGTAGACATTTGATGTCCAAACACAATCTACAACACATATGGAAATATGTTTTTACTCCACATTTACAATAAAATTCAATAAATCAATTTTCATATTATTCGGCTATTTTTTTTGTTGAATAGAACAAGAAAAAATGGAACTGCGGTTCATCATAAAAATAATTCCAGCATGTCAAAATAAGTACATACCACAAATACCTTCACAGGAGAGCCTGCCTTATTCTATCACATATTTGTAAAGTTGATAACGAACCCACAAAAATATGATATGTAGAAATGTATCAACGAGATTAAATAAATATACATACAAGTCACTGTAATATGGTTATATAGTATAACAATGTAAGCCTCCCTATGTCTGAACAACAACATTTATTGGACCTCCACTTCAGTCGTTAAATTAGTCATATTATGTTTTATGGGAATAAAGGGGCAAATATACTTTGTGTGGTTTGACATCAAAAACTTGAATTATTCATTTGGGTTAAGTTCCGTGGGACCTGCAAAACACACTGTACGTTTGGCTGAGTCATAAAGAAAACATTGCACAAGAAATGTAAGAAAAATAATAAATCCACAATAAACAACTGACAAAATGGAGGTCTCAGCAAACAATCTCCTCTAGTATAAACCTCTTCCAGTGTAAGCTTAGCCTTTACTTTGTGTCCTCTACCTGGAACTTAATATCACACTTTTTATTGACTTTTTACCTCAGTCTTTTTGTCAGCACACTTACTGGCCACATTAATAGGTACACCTTGCTAGTACCAGGTTGGACCCGTTTTATCATCAGAGCTGCCTTAATCCTTGGTATAGATTCAACAAGGTCCACGTTGACATGATAGCATCACATAGTTGCTGCACATCCACGATGCAAATCTCCCATTCCACCACATCCCAAGGGTGCTCTTTTGTATTGAGATCTGGTGAATGTGGAGTACATTGTCGTGTTCAAGAAACAAGGGATGATTTGTGCTTTTTGTTGCATTGATCTGCTGGAATGATCCATCAGAAGATGGTCAAAAAGGAATGGGTGCAATACTCAGGAAGGCTGTGGTGTTGACACAATGCTTTCATGTCGACGCTGTCCAAATTGTAGCTTCAGTTTCCTGTTCTTAGCTGACATGAATGGCACCCAGTGTGGTCTTCTGCTGCTCTATAGTTGTGGATACAGAGATGCTCTCCAGCATACCTCGATTGAGTGTCTTTTGAAGTTACTGTTGGTTTTCTATAAGTTCGAACCAGTCTCACCATTCCTCTCTGGCATTAACCCTCCTATCATGTTCATCTCCCACCCCTTACTCTAGTGTCCCCCGACAAATTTGATCAGTCTTTTTTTAACCACTCTTAAATTATTACAAAAAACTATTTTCACCAACAAATTTATATTGAACGTTCTAAAAACGTATTACAAAATCAACATAAAAAAAATAATAAAATGAAAACCAAAGACCAAACACAACATGAAGTCACGTGTGTGTTCATGTAAGTTCATGCACAAGAGTGGCATGTAACACTCAGGTATGAGTAGGCATCACATTTGCAGCATCTCAGGCTTGTTTTGTTGTCTCTTGGAGCACAGATTTCACAGCGCTTCCTTTTCTGCTCATGACCTCGTTAGGGGAGAGCTTACACACTCCTAACCAGACTGGCTGAGGCTGGTGTACGGGTAATGTGTTGGCGCCGCTGAACCAGAGCCAAAGTCTCCAAAGCCTTCCCCAGCTCTGCCCTGGCGTCATCTTTATGATATTTCCACCCTTGCTATACTTCCCCTGTTCTGAGGGGAAGAAGACCAGAGCAAGTGTCCATGTTGGACAGGAATATCTCCTCAGATGCCTGTTCTTCAGGTGCATCTCCCTCTCCATCTGTTGACTCATCCTCAAAGTCTGGATCAAATCTGTGTCATCCTCCACTTCTGAGACATCTCTGATTCAATTTCAGTGCCCTATCCAAAAACAAGGGCCATAACCTCTTGGACAGAGAACCAGCCGCTTGGTCATTTTGCTCAGGATAATAGGAGTGTGAAGCAAAAGTTATATATTTCTGGTCTGTGTGAAGATGATATGATGCATTGTTTCATCAGGAAGTTGGTTCACGTGGGAAGATTGGCACATAAGCACTGGATGTGTACCCACAAAAGACATTTTTCAGTCTGAAATGAGTGAGTGAGGGAGGGAGGGAGTGGGACTAAGTTGGCGTGGTGTATATGTCTTATGGATGGATATAGTCAGGATACCCATTATTTTCCTATGGTGGTCTCTTTTGATCGGGAACACCACAGGTGTAACAAGGTTGATTAAAACACTCAAAATTTAATGAATTAATCATTTTTACATGTTCATGTGTGGGGGATATCATAAGGCCTTGAGGCAATCAGATGTAAAACACTATTTATGAATGTTTTAAGTTGTGAATCGGCCAGAAGGATTAACAAAGCATTTGAGCCCAAAGATCTATTGCTCACTGGATATGTTCTCTTTTTTGCACCCTTTTCTGTAAACCCTAGATATGGTTTTTATGGATCAGCAGTCTCTGAAATTAGCACCAACAACCATGCCACGTTGAAGTCACTTAAATCATCGTTCTTCCCTATCCTGATCTTGGTTTAGACTACAGCAGATCGTCCATGACCATGTCTACATGCCTAAATGCATTGAGTTGCTGTGATGTGAATAGATATTTGTGTTGACGAGAGGTGCACCTAATAAAGTGTAAACTTCTTCACATCAAATGATAATTATCGGGTGAAATGCAGAGGAAAAAACCCAATTTCAGGTCACATTTCAGCACTTGGATAACATCTGCTAAAAAGCTAGAAGATTGTATTCTCGAACACCTATGTAAATGCATTTTTGGGAAACCCAAGTGGAGCTCCTAAATCATTCACCTTTCTCCTGGATAATACTCTTACAAGCAACTATAATAGTTTACAGATGACTACTTTTCTTGTATTAGACATATAATATTTGGGTCAGAGTTTAATGTGGGAAAACTTCCTTTAATGTTCTTCTTCCAAGCTCCTTTTCTGCTCAGGGTGATGTATCAGATATTGTTTTAGCTGTAAACCCTTTTCATTGCTGTTATCATTAATGATGATCCTTTTTTAATGAAGCACTTAAAGATAAATTGCATATTCAAAGACCCAAAGGCACAAGGAAGTTCCAAATAAGCTTCTTTTCAATAGCGGTAATAAAATAGTATTTCAGTGCTGCGCCTATAATAGAAGTGCATGTAAAATTGAGTTTCTTTCTGATAATAATTCAGTTATTTTTTTCATAAAAGTGGAAAACATATTTTCATATGGATTTCACAGAAGATACCGTCCAGTGAGCAAGAGTGTATTCAAGACTAAGTGAGTTTGTATGAATTTTTAAAGGAGCCATAAAAGGAATTAATTAATGCTGCAAACCTAAGTGAACTAGAAACAAGATCTACCACATGCACAAAAAGGGAAAAACCGCAATTGAACCACTTCTTTCAAAGTTTTTAAACTTAAAAAAAAAAAAGAAACTTTGGCTAATTTGTATTCCTATATGGTACATTGAGGCTTCTGCAGACTGGTTGAGAAAGACACTGTGACGAAAGTCATCAGTGTGAACAAAAGTTAAAGAATCTCTTCGTTTGGCCAGGAAATAGCCTGGAAACCCAGTTGCCCTCTGCTTTTGTCTAGTGCGGTCGCTATTATCAGAGGATAAATGACCCCATCAGGAGCTTTAGAGCCTGTGAAGCTTTCTATCGGTCTTCTTTGTGTCGATCTCTGTGTGTGGGTGTTTGCACTGTGTTTTGACATGACAGGAGTGTATATAGGTTACGTGTTCTATGCATCCGCAGCCCTTGAGGCCAGTGAGGATGTACTTTTAGTTCTTTAACATCATTATGAGATCAGAGAGTTTGATGTTTGAAGGATGGTTCAGATTTGAGAGTAGTTTCTTTTTGTCCCCGGTGCACTGTAGGATTGGCTCCACTTTTCCATTTAGCATAATGATGATGGAGAATCTGGTGCTAATGCACATTATCTATATTGACTGCAGCATTTGGATTGGACCATTGTCTGGATAATTTCTTCCCAGACAAAGTAATTTTGTTGAAATAGTTTTAAAGGAACATCTTGGCACCAGTACCAGGGATAGCAGGAAACTTTTTTCAGAGATGTAAATTTTTGTCTTATTAACAGGGGAAAATATATTTTCAGACAAGACTTTAATGTTTCATTTGTTGAGCCAAAATGGATTTTAAAAACGTGGTTCCCAAACACTTTAAATTTATAAAGTTAAAAAGCAAATCTAAGAAAGAGTTTAAATGAAAACTATGTCACAGAATTTGACGAACGCATGAGAACTGGTAATTCTTTACATCTGATTGTGGTCTGAAAAGTGGGTGTGGTTAAGTGTAGCGCCACCTAACATGTTTTAGCTTAATTTGCACTCAATTTTCCGTACACAATTTGTCACACATACCAAGTACCAAGATTAAAGTAATACTACTATAAGTAATGCTTAGTAATACTTAGTGAGGCTGCTGAGTAATACTACTTATACTACTATTTGTAGTACAACAGTGATTCCTTCTTGTTTTGAAGTGATTTTTACACACTCACAAGGTTCACTGCTCAATGCTTCACTCCAAGTCAAGGTCCATTTCAATCAATTCATTTCACCTTAAATGTCTGATATCGTCTTTGCAAGGAGATGTATGTGATAAACTGCTTGCTAACAGAGTCTTCTTTTAAAAAAGACAATTTGCCTTTTTGAAATGTTCAGGTCAATTTAATTAAACCAAAGGCAAATTTAATAAGCGAAAAAAAAAAATATTCAAAAAGAATGCCACACCTTTGCAAAGCTGTATTTAATCAAAGAAATACAATGGAACCTTGACGTGAAGAGAATTGACAAAGTTTTTTTTTTTTTCAGTCGAAAACAAGTTAATTGATATGACCCCCTCCAGACCCTCGAGTGACATCAACCCGATTCTCGAACTCGTTCCACACTCTCGGGCATAGCTGCAGTTATTCCGTCTTTTAGCTTCTCAATGTTACTTCGTAAAGGTGGTCGAAACACTGTATCTTTAACGTACCCCCTAGAAAAAAATCACAGGGGGTGAGGTCAGGGCTTCTTGGAGGCCAGTGATGAAGTCATCAGTCACGAGTTGCCTGGCAGCCGATCCATTTCTTTGGGTACCTTTCATTGAAATGCACTTCTTTAAATTGATGAAAGAAAGAGCTTCACTCTCCTTAAATTTTTTGCAGAGCTCTCGATTAAAAAAAAATTGTGGTAATCATTTTGACTCATCCTGTATAACTTAACCATTATGTTAAATATCACATTTAAAGTCACATTTACATTATTCCAACTGCACTGCACTGTCTTTTACATCTTTTGCACTTCTGCTTCTTTTTGCACTCTCACTGCATTGTGCTTCATTTTGTGCCTTGTATTTTGTGTGTGCCTCATTGTAGGTACTTTTTTTTTGTACACTATACATTTATCTTAAGTTTGTAGTTATGTTTTATGTTGCGGGGTGAAGAGTAATGCAATATTATTATGCAAGAGTTACGATTATCTTACAAAGAGTGTCCAGAATAGCAGATTTGACAATAAAGCTGACTTTGACTTTTTGACTCTAAAGTTAATATTTAAACTATATTTTTTGTGACCGTGTAAACTTTGGGTACTATGTCAATAAACGCTGAACATATTAGTTTGCTCCAAAGCTTGGATTTTGGAGATCTCTTTCATATCAGCCATAAAACAAGGTTTCTAAGTTCACAAATTTGTGCAAAACTCGTTTCGTTGCAAAATGTGTGTTTTTTTATTTATTTTTTTTTTTTTACAAAATTGCTGAACTACTGTATATTGGGAAAAACATCATTCATGTCAGCTAGTGATTCTTAAGCAAATGTGTGCAAGAGAGACATTGTGTTATTGGAGACATGTTTGTATCATTATTCTATGAATTTATATATTGGCAGTGAGAAAAACAGGAAATTTAAAATGATCATTACTCACTCTGTAATAGCCAAGAATCAAAATACACTTACAAAACCTTCTTTTTCTTTCTATTTTTTTTATACCTGTTTTTATTTTATGACAATTATGTAAATTGTTATTGACTTTCACTGCAATATGTAACAGCATCGCTCAATGCATATCATATCATAAGAAAACAGACTGAAAGTGTGTGCATCTGTGTGTGTTTGCTTGTCTTTGCCCATGTTGGCTGTCCCTCATCTGTCCTTAGAATGCTTAACCAACCATCTGTCGCGTCTGTGAACATTTCTCCACCTCTCTTTATCACATCGAGGTATTTGGTTCATTGGAGCGGTTTACAGTAGCTTGTTTTCCATATGCATTTCCACTTTTCCCCTAGAATGACCATGTTTACATCCCTACAAAACTTGAACTCTCTTGCAGTGCAAAAGAACTGGGCACAACCTCAAGATAAGCAGCAAGTCGTTCAAGTGTACTTTTGACTTTTTTCTTCTGCAGACAAACTTCAAACAGAAAAGCTGATGAGGCTTGTGTTTGATGCCTTCTCATTACTCTGGGTGGCTGGAGAGTTTGGTCTGATAGTACAGAGTGATGCAGGCGAAACGGGTCACACAGAGTGCCAGTGCGGCTTTAAGCTTCATAAGCAGCACACGACTGATCGGGATAATTATTATATGTCAAACTGTCTCGCTGTCTACTTTTGCTATTACAGTTTAGTAACAGGACCTTACCTTAAAGGTTAAGTCCAGAGCTATATATAAAGCGATTGATCGGCTTATAGAGGGATTCGTTTTTGATGGTCTACAAAAATATTCTGTGCTTCTTCAGGGTTTTTCTGGGTCCCAAAGCACAGATATAAGGATTTGTGCAGCGTTGCCTCACATCAATTACAAGTAGAATATTAGTGTGGGTTCTGTTACACTTGTTCTGCTATTTGTAATTCTTGAACTTCAGGATATTTTTTATGATAAGGAGAATATTCTTTATTAGAAAATATTTCTCTTATTGTAAGATCTGGATATGATCGAAACAGCCGTGTTTCACTCACAAAAGAAAAGATTTTGACAATATTAAATTGTGTCATTTTTATTGCAATCTCAAAAATTGAGAGCGAGCAGTTTTTTATGTTTGAAACAAAATCTAAAGAGTTGAGACAGAATAAAATTTCCTAAATTCCCCCAAATAGAGCAAAGAAAGGGTCAAAACAATGTGAAAATGGAACAAAATAAAAAGAAATAAAACAGGAGAACCTTTACTAACCCTTTTAAACTGTTCCAAGCTCTTTTTGTTCCATTGTACTTTAATGTGCTAGAAGTTTGAAAAATACAAGCCATATCACAGTTATTGTACTTCCAAGGTTTTTAATCACTAGATGGCACCCATTTTCCACCTGTAAATGAAAACTGGCGTTTGCACATTTTCTCACAATTTTAATTTGAATTACGTCATAACTCTTGGAACATTCCTTTAAAACAGAAAATATCAAAACTAATAACACTTTTGAAACCTACACATTATATTTTAATTCATTAAACAGACGGGTCGCATTATTCCTACTTAATTAAAAAGAGCCGGTGTGATTGGCGCATACACCAATGTGTCCACAGACTTCTTAGGGTTAAATAAGTTTTCAAGCTATCCTTCAATTTCCACCCATAAGTCTAGCACCACCCACTGAACAATTAGATTAATTGCAAGTACAGCTCATTTCTATGCAGAGCAGGTGTGCTGTCTGACCTGGAAGTTTGAGGGCAGCAGACCTGTGCTGAACAATGCAGAGAAAGTGTGTTTTTGGAAGTCTGGAGTTAAATGTTGCTTTTGGATGGCCAAAGAATGAATTTATTTTTATTACCAGTTAAATCTATCAGCAGTTGGTTAGCAGGGGGAGTGGGGAATGCATGACTTATGGATGAATGGGGGAAAATGATGACCAAAAATACAAGGTGATTCACAGAAACCTTTTACAATTAATATTGCATTTAGAAAGTTATTAACAGTGCAGTGCTGGGAGGGCTCAAATACTTATTAAAAATGCTTTAAAATTGCCTAATATGGCAGCTCCATTAAATATATGTTACGACAGATCTGCATAGCACTGGTCTTAGTAAACAAGTCACGAAAAAAAAAAACTAAATGCTTATGCATTTGCTGTTTGTCTGATATAGAAACAATCTCTTTTATCGCATCAGAATTGCATGAGATTGCATGCTATTCCAAAGCAAAACATCAGCTTTGTTCTTGGGGAAGAGTAATCTTCCAGTATCTCTTCTACTAAGCATAAGCATCCATTCCCACCAAATAAGTCAAGCTTTGAAGGGTTTAAACATCCTATAACCAATAAAATCGAATAAGATGTTTGCAGTTCATTTGATGGAGTTATAGCTATAAAGCTCACAACACAATGCATGCAAAAGATCCAGCCAAGATCAATCATCTAGACATGTTTAAGGTTTGAAGAGTTTGGTAATGTGTTGTGAGAAGCATTTTATATGTGGTAATAAAGAAAGCCTCCTTTCCTTTTCAACAAGTGCCCCTGATTTATGTTGAATGAAGTGCATTTTTGCTTGAACTGGCTGAAATAATTTCTCGTAATATTTTTGTTAATATGCTTTATTAATCTGTGTGATGGCTTTCAAAAAACAGACAAATGACACTCACAAAACCACAATCAAAACATACCCCCTTACCTCCATACTAAAGAGGCATATGACCATATTGTAATTGCTCAGAGGGGCCTAAATGTTTTGTGGGCCTAAATGTGTTAAAAAATCACCAAATTTCGTGCACACGTCAGAACTAGTACGAAATTTACATTTGATTGGGGTTTGAAAAGTGGGGTTTGGAAAATAGCTCTATAGCTCCACCTAAGGTGTTTTAGATTATGGTGTGGTAAAACGTTTTAGTTGGCAAATGAAAATCGGCACAAATGTGTAGGGCACCAAGACATAAATACAAGTTACGTGGGTTGTGTTTCAAAAATCGACAGGAAGTTAGTTATTTTGCAAAAACTATTTGGCAAGCTTTGACAAATTCCTCCTAGAAAATTGTATCTGATCATCTCCAAACTACATCAGTCTTATCTAAAGGCTTATAGGATGTTAAATTGCTAAGATTCATAGACTTTGTTAAACTATGTATGAACAGTGACCATCGAAATCAACATTTTGCTATAAACAGGAAGTTGTTATAATTCATTGATACAATATTGTCATTGATATCGTTAATAGTCAACGTCTTAATACATCTAGAATGTAAATTCTTGTTTACACCACCACCAAGTGGTCACAGGAAATACAACGTTTAAGATGTTAAAGTACTTATTGTTTCATAACAATTTTGAAATAAGTGACTAAAATATTAGCCGAACTATAAAGCGAACTTGGGGCTCATGTCACTTTATGATGTGGTTTTCATGATTTTAACAATTCTTGCTTGAATACATTTCCTAAATACGGATTGGTTGTAGTGCATTGTGCAGTGAAATGTCCACTGAGAGGCAATAGTGGCAGTGGTGTGGAAGTCCTTTGATTGCTGCTCGCAGCTTTATTTTTATTCAAAGTGGTAAAATACTCTTGTAAATAAAGAGTTTTTCGTGGCACAATTGTTTCTTGGAAGATATAGATTTTTGACAGTGTATGTGAAAAAAAAAGGTCAGGACCTCAACTACCCACTACAGAGGACACTGAGATAAATGGAGGAAGTGAGGGGTTGCAACCGATTTATCCTTTCTCCACATCGTTTTATTGGATCCCCGTAGGAATCAGATTTAGGGGTCAAGAGCCTCTCATAGGCTATTTCTCAGACATCCCAGTCCATTGGCTTTTTGTCCTGGATTGCAACCAAGGACCTCGAAAATGGACTTCAGAATAGACCCTTAAATCACATTAAACATCGAAGGTACCAGCATTACAGCATTTTATCCAATTCTCAATGCAATTTGGCTTTACTTCAGCATGGCAGCTCAAAAAGGCTCTTTTCATCCATCAATGTGAATCCATAAATGTACATCATCTCAAGATCCTCTGCTGGATAACAAACTAATGATGATGGTGTGATCTTCCTGCTCCTTCCTCAGCCTAATCTTCATCCCAGCCAGCGGGTTGCCCATGATGCCATCTGGATGTTGTTTGATTGCAGTGTGGTTTCAGTGCCGCCTGACTGGATAAGGCTCCTTTCCCGTATACGGTTTACCCGTAGTCTAATTTTACCAAGAGCTGTTTCATTTACCCAAACTAATTATTTCTTCACATATCATTCCATCAGAGAGTTGAAAGTAGTTTATGCTTCAAAGGAAATGAGGTTAAACCTGTGTAAAACGAATAAGACCAGATGTCAATGTTTTGGTGTAATTATGCCTTTCTAATTCAATGAAAAAGATCATGCAACTTTGTTTAGCAGCTTCGAATAAATCCTTCATCTGTTAAACAACTGGGCAGCTGTAGGGTTGTCTAGAAAATGTAAACACTATCAGCCAGTTCTTTGGCTCTGTAATGATGGGCTCCAGCCCAGCTTGGCAGAGAAAATGCCGAAAATCACAAATCACATTTTTCTGACGCTCTGTTGTACAACATTCAGACTGCCAAGCTTTTGTTTTTTTTTTCAAAGGCATGCTCCATTCTGAAGCAGAATTCTCTTCAGAATCCTGCCAGTGTAATAAAACAGATGGTTCTTAACAAATGCTGCAACATATCCACAGTCTAACGAAGGACAATACATCAAAATCTGTTTTTTCATTTACATTTCACCTGCATTTGAAGAAAGCAGAAGAAATTGTAGCTAAAATATTGGCTGTCAAATGATCATTCAGGGTACGTTTCAGACAGTGTTAAATATTTAAAGATTTATGAACTTATGTGATGGACTGGCAACCTGTCCAGGGTGTACCCCCGCCTCTCGCCCTGAGCTGGAGATAGGCACCGGCAGACCCCCTTGACCCCAAAAAGGGAATAAGCGGGTTAGAAAATCAATGAATGAATGAATGAATGAACTGAGAAACCCAATTATTAAAAAAAAGATATTTTAACATATAAGATGCTATGGAATGATAAAAACACTCTTAAAGTTCTATTGCTTCTATCGCGGTTGCCAACTCCCAATTTCATACAGCATGAAGCAATCTCATTGCAGGAGTTTCATGCTTGATTATAAAGAAAGATTTCAAACTCAAGCTAAATGGCTAATGTTTGGGCACAAACTTTGATGTTGGCTTGTAAAAGTGCCATTTAAAGTATCTAATATGAATATTATTAATCAACATGCATTTCTCTTTGATCTTTGATCTTAGCTGAGATAGTGATATGCCAAAATTGTTGCTATGGAGGGGTGCAACCCCCATGTCTTTATCGTTTACCAAAGCTGAGATAGAGTTCAGGAAATGTGGTTGCTAGGGTAAACAGTTTGGTTGCTAGGGAGCCGCCAGCGATGTCATAGAAAAAAACTAAACCAATTTCAGCTTGGAATTGGCACGATTGTGATCATGGCAATATATATATATTTTTTTTTTCAGTGTCTGTTTTTGCCTCTTGATGGTTACATACAACTCAAAAAGCAAATACAAAGAGCTGGAATGTGGCTGATGTAAACTTTTGTCAAAATTCGATTATGGCTTAGGACAAAAGTAGGGTGAAGTTTAATTTTCCAAAAATTACATTTTCAAACCAAACTCTTCAGATAGTGCTTGAAATATTATACTTACAATTGTTTTCCTATGCATGATGGTTATTTGTGTTGAAGACTACTGAAGACTGACAGTAAGCTGGACAATCATATCTTCTGATTTAATCCTATCTCAAAACATTTTTTCACCATTTTTGAACATAACACCATCTCTCAACAATATCCCCATCTTACAATTCTGCCAAAGACTTGGGTTAAATACTTAAATCTTGACCAAAATGTTTGCCCATATTAAACTTCAGCACCTATAGCATTTCTCTCACGTTTCCATCAAGATAAACAGCAAGTGTTCAGTCACCAGTTAGTCCAGCTTAGGGTCATTACACAAGTTCACCCTATATGTGAACAGTTGTGATGAATGGTGTTTGTATTCTTTGAAAATACTAACAAGCAGTCGCTGGAACCACTGTGTAACTCTTGTTTGTGTGTGTCGTACAAAATAATGATGTACTGCTGCGCCTCTTTTTATTAAATGTATATGATGCAGCTTTATAGTTTGTTCTATAGCAATTTAGAAACACACTGAAGGACAGTTTGTGCTGTTGTGGGTTGTTTGTTTTCTTTAAAGCTGGAGTGTTTTAGTCAGTGCTACTGCCGTTTGGGACTTCATTAAATTTGCTTTATGGTGGATTTACTTTCTCTTTCTCCGCTGTGCATGTGATGTGACACGAGCAGTTCATGGCTGAGAGTTACTTCCAAGTATAGCAGCAATCTATCTCAGGATGTGATTTATTTTATGGGGATCCAAAAATATGCAAATTCACAGTAAACAAAGTTCCAAATTAGAATTGATAGAAAGCACGCATTTATGTAGAGGAAGGTGTTTTATATATTGACAGATTGTACAGCATTTTGAGAAGCCTTTAAGGCTTCTGGTAGTAATAAATCAGGTAAAAATAGATTGTACACTGGTTTCCCTCAAGTGAAATAGCTGTGATTTCATTGTGAGCACTATACTCTAAACAGAGCAATTTTCTGGCATTTTATCAACCACGGGATTAGATTTGAGTTGATCCCTTTAAATGTAGTATTTCGCTTAGATGCTAGCATGTAATATAATGAGAATGATCAGATGGGCTGTCCTTTTCTAGAAATTCAAATGAATCAATTTTAGACAATGGAACAATGGCTTTCACACATTTAATTACAACATTGTCAGCGTTTTGCCAAAATAAGAAAGCAAACGTAACGAAAATATCTGACACACTTCAGGGCACTGGTGTTTGCAGACTGTGGATGACTGAGAAGTCATCCATGAACAGGCATCATTCTCAATAAAAGCACTGCTTTGCTCAAGAAGAGTCCATTTTCTTCCCTTCAGTGCGTCTGTAGACGTGGGTGCTTCAGTATGTTTGCCAGGTGCTCGCTGACAGGCCTGTGAATAATGTAGCGGGAAGATAGAGAGTTCTTGGAAAGAAAGTCAAGTCCCAGGACCAAACATTAAATATCACAATCCACTCTTCCTGGGGACGCCAATGACATTTTATCTCAGCTGGTAATAGAGATCCAACCTTTAAGTGCTGAGTGAGATAAACCATTATTCATTATCTCCCACTCTCTTAATATCCTCGTCTTACATCGTCTACTTCTATAGCAGAGAGTTATAATGCTGGACACTAATTTCTTGCTGCCTCGCTAAAATGAAAGCGTTCTAGATTTCAATCCAACCAATAAAAGGAAATATTATCTGCATAGTTCATATTTAAGGCTAGGTTATTCCTGTCATGCTTTTATAATGATCACATAGCCTATAAAAATCCCAGATTCCTCAAAAATCAATGTCTCTTAGGCACAGATTGTATTGTGTAGTGAAATCTCTCAATGCCTTAAGTCACAAGGCTGTGTATCACAGGGGGAAAAAAAAACCATTAGATCCCCAGAGTCCTTGGCGAGGCCTGCTGTCTGAGGAAAGTTATTGTCTCAGCAACCTGCTGTAATGATTAGCCTCAATCAGGATATTGAACATAGGTCGATCTGGAAAATGGCAAGGGCTCAGAAGTCAACGTGTAACAGCTTCAGGTCTCTGCATTGAGAGATCGACCACACTGCGCAAAGGAATATTTGAAAAGTGCAACAGAATCCCTCACCTTCATTGGTTAATGTGTGGAAAAGCCCCTGAGAAATGTCTTAAAAAGTGATACAACTGGCAAAAGCTGCAGTTTCAAATTACGTTTGTCATAGGAGCTTTTCCACTTTACTCAGAAAAAAATTCTTAGCATGATTTTATAATGTTTTATCGGAGTAGTTGACCTTTAGAGGTTGTTGTTTTTTTACTACTGTACTCATAAATGACCAATAAAACTTTTTTCTTTTTTTATGTGGCTGTACAAGATATTTGTTTTTGTACAACCCCAGATTTGTTTAGCATTTTTTTTCATTACATTACACAATAATTCCACAGTAAACCTGAAAAATCTGAGAAAGTTGAAAAAAAACACAAGCCTTATCACAGGTGTTGTTGCACATTTCCTCACATTTTAATGTGAATTACCGTGCAAATTATGTGTCATAACCCTTGTAATGTTCGTTTAAAACCAAAAATATCAAAGGGAATCACCTTTTTGAAACCTATACAATATATTGCAAATCAATAGGAGTGTTGCATCATTCATACTTAATGACTTAATTCATGCTCCAGTGGGCTAAAAGATTAAAGCTGCCGTTTTAAATTAAAAATAATTTAATTCTTTCTATTTTGCCCTTTGCATCTAAGTGTGATCCTTTATGTTGTAACAAATGTTAGATGAACATCTAACAATAAGAAAATGTTAATTTACCAGAAAGCAATTTTCAATGTTAAGGAGGGCTGCAACTAACGATTATTCTCATAATCAATTTAGTTTGAATTCATTTACTGTGAGATAATCAATGGTCCGCGACAGACTAGTGACCTGTCCAGGGTGTACCCCCGCCTCTTGCTGAAGTTAGCTGGAGATCCAGCAGACCCCATGACCCCGAAAGGGAACAAGCAAGTTAGAAGATTAATGAATGAATAATGAATGGTCAGCTGTGGTTGTGGCTATTTTACCGCACAAAGTGTTTCTTCACACCCACACATTTAGGCCTTGTTCTTGTTTCAAAACAGTCATAATAACTACAACAGTGCAAGTAATTACATAGTGACTTTACAACACAAATCGATAATGACATTTGTTATCGCCAATTGCCATTTTTGATTATTATCGATGACGTCAATTCTTTTCTGCTGCCCTACTTCTAATGTAAATGCTTTCTTGTATAGGAAGAACATGCAAACTTCAATAAGAAATGCCTCAAACTTGCAGTGTTCTTACTCACAATATGATTGTTGTGTTAAAAAATGGCCATTGAAAAAAAAAAAAACAAGAAGTAATTATAGCTCAGCCAAACAATGTCAGATTGGGATCAAACTCGCCTTTGTGTGTTAAGATACCAAGCCTGTACACCTTGATATAGCAACCTAAAATATCAGCTATAATCCCACCAGGTGGCCACAGGAAACACAGGAAATTTGATTTTGTCATGATTACCTTCATTTTGTGTAATCTTTAGTGAAAATACTGTATCTTTTATCTTGCTTTTATACAGTACTCCTTTAAGATGCTAGACTGATGTATATATTTCAAGAACACATTTAAAATTGTAATCCGCCCTTAACAGCTCGTGAATTTGTGTTAGGTCATTGAGCACTGTCAAATTTCGAAAGAATGCATTTCCTAATTTCAATATTTGAGTTGTTTTAGATTAATCTTAATTAAGAAGCTAATAGAAGAGCACTAGCCTGATTGCAATTTATACACAGTATTCTAACTAACTGCTACACACTGCTTCTCTTCTGCAACAAAAATGCTAAGCCTTATTTCTCAGCCGTGACCTGTTTCATAGAGAAAGTAACACTCAATTTGAACAATAGAATTACTCCCGGTGACTTGGCTTTGCTTGTATTCCCCTGCTAGTTTGAATTGGTTTTCCTGTGAGAGCAACCAGAAAATAAATCACAACATGTGTAATAAATTGTAGTTGCATCCTCATCTATATTTGAAAAGATCCATTTTTTCGCCACTGAAATTCAGTCCCACCGCTGCCCTGTGTCTGAGTCTAACTGGTACTGAATAATGAGACAGCTAGATCTGAACTCCCTGCTGCTCTGGTGTTCATTTCTGAGCTGTGTTGTGAAACATGCTGCTAGATGAGGGGTATTCTTTCAAAATCATTGTGACTTCTAAAACATGGCCTTTTGTCATAACTAGCAGAGTGGTACTCGGACCGAAATGGATGCTTCCATACCTTTCGATCATGTATGTCCAGTTTGAATTGGTTAGATTGCTGTGAAAACCAGGTGCAACGAAAAAGACCCCCTGGGTGGAATCTGGCGTGTCTCGCTGCAGGGGGGTTTCATCTCTGATGCTTCCATCCTTGTCAACACTTTGCTTCAATCTGGATTTTACATGCAATGGAACCCCTGCTGTGACCCGTAATGTAGATCAGATCGCACCAACACCGACTCAGTCAGCAAAATCTGCACTTTTGTTTCATATAGATGCACGTTACATCTCAGCGTTGTGCTATATGCTGTTGCTTTGAACTTAATGGATTCATAACGCACCAGTACTTCTGCTCCTCCCCACGAAAGCTAAATTCAAACCCTTCATCCTGACATCCATCCTGAAGCTCCTGCATCTCAAAGAGAATAGCTCGACTGGAGCTTACTTCATTATATGTGTGCATCTCAGAAAAAAGAAACGCCTCCTTTAATGGTGTGAAGGCATATTGTGGATTTGATTATGCCTGCCCTCAGAAGACTGACAAGGACAAACACATATAAATATAAATGCTGAATAAGTGAACGTGGAGATGAGGAGACACCTTCAAGGCGAAACTCTAGTGTTTTCATCAAATGAACAATTTAATCGAATTTAAATCAAACATGCATTTCATTGAGCTTTGTTTATTAAAACATCACTCTTTAAACTCAACTCTTATTCTAGCCGTTATTCGAACCATTTCAATTCAAAACCTTTTTGACAGGAGGGATTTGGGCTTAATTCCTGCAGATTTATGGATATTGTGATTGTGGACTTAAATAAAACCACTGCAGTTTTAACAGTTCAACTGGATCCTCTTTTTACTTCACTTGATAAATCTGGTTTGTCATGTCCCTCTGAAACCATTGCTGAAATGAGGCATTCTTCTATTTCATCTGGCATGCAACTCCCTTAAAACTCCAACCATTACACGGATCTTGATAAAACCCACCACTGATCCATCCAAGACTACCAACCTATAACAAAACTTCTATTTTTAACTAAACATTGATGTGTTGACTTGCCACACACATATAAAACTCTCTGTATGAGCAGTTTTGGTCTAGTTCCTGCCCTCAGCGTAGTGTGCAAACTCTACTGCTGAAAGTCACAAATGACCTTCGACTTGCCTCTGATTCTGGTCAGCAATCACTCCTGGTTCTTCTAAACCTTAAGGCTTTTAGTAAGGCTGGCACCACCCTCCCTTGATTTCATTCTTATCTATCCAACATGCCAGATCCAAATCACACATCAACATGTCTGGAGTGCCTCAGGGTTCAGTGTTGGGTCCTCCTTCTTGTGCACACTTTCTCTTTCATTGTTATGTTGAGGACACAGAACTCCATATTTTGTTAAAAACCGACCCCTGTCTCTTGTTGAGAACCTTGATGAATTAAAAGATTGGTTCTCTGTTAACTTTCTTTCACTTAAAAAAAATAATCTATCTTTAATTATTAGTCCAAAAGTCCTCCACAAACAGGCTTTATGCAAATACCCTTGATTCCATCTCCGTTCTCATTTCAGAACATTTCTTTTGAATCTCATATGCATTCATCGCTCTTCCATTCACTTGTGTAACATTAACCTCTTTTACGATGTTTGTCACTGCAAAATATTGTAATTCACTCTTTTTTGTGTGTATTCCAAAATAAACAGCTCATTCAAAACTTCTCCAGAACCCCTCACTCTGATCACATTGCTCCTGTGCTTAAGCAGCTCCACTGACTTCCAATTATAAATGAAGTTAATTATTACCACTTTTATTACCACTCAAGGCTCTAGACCTTCCTACATTGCTGACCTTCTTACTGTCCACCATTCACTTTTCACCTTTGTCCTTGGTCCTCCAAAGTAAGGAATTAACTGGGGCTGTGGGCATTCAGTCTTGCAGCCCCAACTTTGTTTAACAAATTGCACAATTGCTCAAGTGATCTCAGTTGGTTAAAAAAAAATCTCAAAGCGTTTTTGTTTTTGATGCTTTCTCCTGCTAGTCAGTTCTTTCCATCTGTGATATTATTTTGTGCTATGTTGTGAGGTGTCCTTGAGTGTATTGAAATTCACCCAAGAAGTGGTTTATTTTATCTGTTTTTACATTTCATATTTGTCTGTGTTTAGTTTTTCTAGACTGTTTTCTTTTTTTCGCGGCGTAGTGGAGTGTAAGCTAGTCATGTGTACAGTTGTGTGTAGGGCGACGGAAATCAACAATGAAGGCATTGGCCACAACAATAACAAATACATTTCTAAAAACTAATAAATAAAATAATAAAAAATCTAATGATGTAATTATAATTATAAAAAAATAATTATAGTATATATGTTTTTTCTAAATACATGCTTTGGCATATATTAAAGGAGCCATTAATAGAGACATTTTATGTTACATTTCTGAGCTTATAAAATGATATTAATAAAAAAAAAGATTCTGATTTGTTTTTTTTTTATTCACAGACAACTCAGAAAAAAAATAGGTATACTGTGATGATCTCGAGTTTCACCTTTACACTGGCTCTCAGCTTGGCGTCAACATAATTGGTATGCACTTGCGATGATGTTCAGGCTGAAAGAAAAAAGCAGTTAAAAGCATAACCTTTTATTGTCCACATCTTTTTTTTTTTTATAAATGACATGGTGACATCCATAATCAGAGTTATTTGAGTTACTCATTACCATGCAAAGCATATCGTTTGCCAAAATTCCCTGTTTGTTTGCTTGTATTCCTCATAGATCAATGTATTCAAGCTTAGGATCCACCCTGACTCTTAGCTACTCTCGAAATCCACCCACTGAAGCCCGATAAAGATGTTTGTCTTCTCTAAGATACATGCGGCAAAGAAGAATAACAACACCCTATGTTTGTCATTCATCTTCTGTACATCCTCACAGCTCCCTTTGCTGGTGGTAATGAGGTGAGTGTCAATACGTGTGTGTGCTCCGCTGTCACTGTGGGCTTTCAGGAAAAAAGCCTGGCAGTGAGCGGATCAGTGCATCATCCAGCCGGACTGGCCCTCTGATCTGATGCTTATCCGTCTGACTGGCTGATTCCAATCTATCTTCAGGTCCACAGCTCCAATTACTCTGCTATAGTGCACAACATATCTGGAGTATAGAACACTCTAGAAAATGAGGCCTGTTTGCATGTGCTTTGAGAGTTTTTAAATGCTCTTCAGTGCTGTGATTAATGCAATAAAGATAATCTCTTGGGGTTTGTGTGCTATGAAACATATGTCGGCTTTGTTTGTTGTATTCCCTATTCATCTCCGGATTGTTACGATTGGAGAGTTTCCATGAAGGCATTTATCTTATTCAAATGGCATCCATGCCCTAGATACTTGGCACTCCAGAGTGATAATGTCAGATCTTCTCTCAGGTGTTCACTTCTTAAAGTCAGAAAGCTCTCTTTATTTGTCTCAAGAGAACGCGAGCACTTGCACGATCGTTCCTGTGGCTCAGGCAGTTGAGCACCAGATTGTGGGTTCGAACCCCAGGGAAAACAAGAGCTGACCAAATCCCTTCATTCCTTGACATCTAAGTCTCTTTTGATAAAAGTTTCAAATACATGAATGTAAATGTAGCATTATAATGTTAGAATATAACATATTTTTACAGTGAGAATGAAGGTAGATTATAGTTAGGGGATTAATTAAAAACATATTTCATGAGGCCTACTCTTAAAAACATCTGATTATATGTCATTAAGGAAATACAGATTGACGTCTGCGGTCTATTTGTGGCCATCCACTGCTCACACTGGGGAAAAAAAAACACAGAACTTACTTTTCTTTTTATTTAATTATATATTAATCATACATTGTATTCGTAAGTATTTTCCTTTTAGTTTTAAAAAGCTTATCATGTAATTAATATTTTTTTTTATTGAGAAAAAGTTTTGTAGAATTGATTTTTCTTTTTCATTAAATCGATTATTTAATATATGTATTTCCTTCATGCAAATCTTTGGGGACATATTCCTTTGTGAAACGTGATGTTGTATTATAATGGTATATTGGGGTGATTTGGAACGTTTCTGTTATCATTATGGTATAAAAAAAAAGTTACTCATCCAACCTCCAATTATTTTAGTTTTTGTGATATAATTCTTATTCTCTGAAAAATGGCCATGAATTCAGAAAATCTGCCAAAAACTTAAAAAACTTATGAGCACAGCTATACTCTTTTTTTTCAAAGGGGTCTGCTCTGCTGATGTTATGCATCATCCAGTGGCCAATTATGAGTTATTATTACAATATTTTGACATTTTAGGTGACTATTATTTAATTCTAACAGTGAAAATATATATTTCACTGCAAGGGGTAATGCTGCACTTAAGGTATTGTTACTATGTTGTTGCATTTTGTACAACACCTACTATGAATTGATATTTTTTTTGATGATAATTTCTCTTAAAAATGTAACATACAGCACATTTTCACATGCCAGTAGGTAGAGCAGGTACCTATTGGCTCATTTGAATGGTCTGATGACGTCTCTTTAACGTTGTCATATGATTACATCTGAAGTGCTTCTTTTTTTTACTGGGTTCAAGCACCTTGATTTTTTATTTTATTAAAAAAAACTATTATTAAAGTGATCCCAGAGCTCCTTCCAGGGTAGATAATATGGTGAAATCTTTTGATATTCGTTTCCTCCATGCAGAGCTTTGAGGACAGATTGCTTTGTGAAAAATGATTGGTATTATAATTAAGCATTGTTGCAATTTTGTGAAGTCCTGTGGAATGTAATTGGGTTTATTTTGCTATTCATTCTTGAATATTTGATTATTTAGTTCACAAAGAGCATTGCACATGTGAAGAGAGACACAAACAGCCTGCTTTGATCTTTGTGGTAAAGGTTTTCAATCATCATAAACCACTGTACTTAACAGATACCGTGTGCTGTTTTTAACTCAAAGGTCAATTTTTTTTTTTATTGCAGCTTGAACGTGCAAAAAAACAGCTCGATATTTTGAAAGCAGACTCAATGGAAATTGTGTGATTGGCTGCAGTGGCCCTACAAGACCTTTATGAAGAAAATATGTAGTTCTGGTTTGTAGTTGTAGAGACATTTGTTCACCATTTTTAAATTAATACATTTTCAGTTCACCTTTGCTAAAGCTAGGATCTGTTAGATTTAATGCTTTCCCCATTTGTTAATGTCAAACGTCTCTTAAAAGATCTCAGTTTTGCTATAATAGATCATTAAACGACCAGCTCTCTGCTGTAAATCAGCGGCTGTAAGTCTGATAGATTTCAATTAGCCGTCTCTGTGTTTGCATTAACTGAGAGTCAAATTGAATTTGACATCCTCAAATGATGCAGGGATATCTAAGGACAGACAGTGGGAGGGAAGGAATTCCTGCTGTTAGATATTCTCGTTGTTTGCAGTGTGACACATTGAGGTTATGGCTATATGTGTGTTTAACTCGTCATGATGAAATGGAATGAAATTATGAGCTTTTGCTCCGCATAATCAGATCCAGATCACAAGAGCAGTGTGTGTCTTTAGTCATTTATCATGCTTTTCATGTCGATCCTGCAGACGCGCCGATGACCCAAATTTGAAAATGAGCTTCTGATTATTGTTTTTTTTTCAATATATTGTTTCTTTATTGGGACATGTTTTCTTAGTTTACTTTATTGCTTTTATTTGGTTATTTTGGTTATTTTTTTCTATTTATTGGAAAAGGTTTGCGGCATTCTTACAAATGAATCATAATTGTTTGATTTGTTACACTTAATACACTCAAAGGCTTAATACAATGGCAGAATTACTAAAATAGTAGCACCAACATATGAACACCTGCTGAGTCTTTTATGAGTTATTATTATATTTTCAGTCATTTATATGATTCAGTAGGTGCAGTGGAATGCTGATAATTTAATTCCATGACATATTAGAGGCAATGCTGCACATATGGAAACATATTTATTAGGTTTTCTTCTCCAAAAAATGTTATGACATCACAAACGGCTCCCTAGAAACCAAACTGTTTACCATAGCAACTGTCAGCTTTGGTAAATGATGAAGACATGGGAGTTGTTTATTTATACAACTTATACTGACAAAATGACCTTTATATTATTCTAATGACCCCTCCATAGCAACCTGACTTTACCATAGCAACCATTTTGGCTCTCAGCTAAGGAAAGTCAGTGAAATGGGGGTTGGTTTACATTACTCATATTGCCTTAGGGAACTTTGTATGATATCACTGACTCTTCCATAGCAACTAAAAATTCTACCTTGGTAACTATTCAATTTTGCTAATAAAACAGCTTTTAAATGACAATTTTTACAAGTCAACAACCACATTTTTGCACAAACTTTAGCCATCTAGTTACTATATACATACTTGTTTCATATGCTCTTTAGTTTTTACCAAACCCTTATACTAAACATTTACGTCAAGTCTGGTTTAATTGTTTTGATGATATTTGCTCATATAAATGTATTCTCCGGCACCTATTCGAGATGCCAGTAGGTAGTGCAAGTACCTACTGACTCATTTGAATGATCTGATAACATCGTTCCTTGTCAAATGATAACATCTGCAACGCTTCTTTACTTTGTTCAATTTGATCTGGTAATCAACTAGAGCTGGGCAATATGGACGATTTGCTATTTCATAAGATTATTTTTTAATCCCTACTTAAAATCTATTTTAAAATCTACTTTTATTAATAATAACAACGCTGTAATAATATCGACATGCTTTTGTTCTGCCATGGCAAATGAACTGGTATTACTTGAAGGGGTCCCCGATGGCACAAGTATTCCTTGCTTCAGACTACGGGGCAGTGATGCCCCTACAGTAAATCCACTGGTAGACGACACTGCCCATAGGTCATGGCCTTTTAAGTCCGCAAACCAATGTTTATTGTATGGATTATGTACGTTTATTTTCCAGTTGCGTAATATTACGCTCTAGGATAAGATATGTTCTAGGCCTTAGCCTCAGAGAATGCATATAGTCTATATGGCATTTCTCTTCTGCCATGCTTTGGCCTGTCCTGTAGGTCCAGGTAGGGAAGACTGTGATTTTAACAAGAGCCCAGCATCAGGGCAGGTGTGGCAGTGATGGATTGAAGTGCTTAGCAGAGCACTAGCTGGCGGGACAGAGAGTAATCGCTGTGTACAGAGAGCTGGCCAGAGTAAGCAGAACAGATACATCAAGGCCAAAAGCAAGGAAGAGTCGAGCGGGGTCACATGAACGCAAATCCACATATATTTACAGATGACAGAGGTCTAAAATAATCGAGCGCTAACACAAAGCTAACATAATAGTCCTGTTGCAGCTGTTATGTACTATACTATTTGTCTGCACAGACCTAAGTTTTGATTTATGAGTCAGGCCACAAGGTGAGGTGTGTAGGAAGTGATGACTACATCCATGTACACTCTGCACCTGTTTGCACAATGGCGTTCATTAATTTATTGGAGGTTAAGGCTGCAATTTGCATGATTTCTTTAAGTAAGCATTTCTTTTGTACGCCTTTAATTGCTTAGCTCATTTTTTATCTGGCTGCTGTCAGAACGGCCTTGGTACTTCCATAGTCATTAATTTTCATGATTGTATGTGTTTTAATTTATATTTAATTCATGGGTCATCAAACTATGTATTTATGATGTAAACAAGTACATGTTTTTCTGTCATAGACCACAGGAGCTATTTAAAAAAATTTTCTCATGTGAACCGAGACTGTGAAAAAACAATATTTATGGGATTAGAATTTAAGGTCAAGATTCAACCAGCGTGAGCAAATTTGATATACACTTATTTAAATAATTGGATGGATGATGAAACCTTTAACTTTATATCAATCCATACCTTTCATTAAAAGGTTAGACCCATGCGTGAAGATGCCTTATTTGGTATTGGTAGGCAGTTGTCATCATTATCAGCAAAAAAAAAAAAACGTCTGTAAAACACAAAATTACTAATTTACTGGTTCGAGGCCAGCCAGTGACCTTCCTGCTTGCGTGGCGCTACTCCAGTTTCCCCCAGAAGATCAGAAACGTGCCTAAAGTACATTAAATTCCCCTTAGAAGTGAATGTAGATGTTGCCCTGTAATGTACTGGTGATCTGAGTGTAGTGATCACAAGAGTTCCTCACCCCTTTCGTGAGAAGTACGGGCTGATATCTTGTGTATCAGTGGGCAATCATTCCAAATCAACAAGGATCAAATAATTCTTTCTCTCGATAGTTTTTGAAAACGCTTTGTTTTGTCGGTCCAGTGTTCAGTTTGCAATTCAATTTACTAATTTGCTTTGCCAAAATACTTCTATTTTGACTTATTTTTGACATTTACTTGTATTTTCTAGACTCTTTATGTCAGAATTGTGAAAATCTCAGAATCTCTTTGTATCTCAGATTTTTGACTATCTCAGAACTAAAGCTTTATATCTCAGAACTTTGACTATATCTCAGAGATACAACTTTAGATCTCAGAATTTTGACTATATCTCAAAACTACAACTTTAAACCTCAGAATGTTGACTATATCTCAGAGATACAACTTTATATCTTAGAATGTTGATTATATCTCAGAACTACAACTTTATATCTCAAAATTTGTGACCTTATATCCCAAACCTCCAACATTATGTCTTAATAGTTTGAGTTTATCTTTTTTGCAACTTTATACCACAGAATTCTAACTTAATGACTGGATTTTTAAATTTGTATTTGTAAAAAAATAATCCAGAATTCTGAGAAAAGCCACAATTATACTGTTTTAATGTATATTCACTGTAGGAAATGGGCTTGAATAGAATTCTGAATCCATATGCAAGATGTAATCATTTTTCATTTTATTTTGCCACACATTTCAATACATATCAGAACATTGTGACCTCAGTCTTATTCATCTGTTAAAAATCAATACATTTTAATCGCCCTATTCATTTTTTTAATGCGATGAAGTTCTTTTAATCAGTAAAATAGCACACAGCTAACAGAAGTATTTGGAGCCTCACACTTTGAAGGATTAGCCAGTCAATCCAATCAAACAAATCTAGGATGTTCACTCACTCTGACCCATTTGCTTTGAATTATCCCCTGCTAGATATGGTGGAAAAAAGAGCATCTTTGATCTAATGAAGGGACACTCATCCCAGGAATACGCCTCTGAATTTGTCCGCTCACTTTTGGTATATCTGCGAGCCCTCACCAAGGAATTCCTGGAGTAGGGTGAAGGAGTTTGAATAATTAGGCCTTGCTTTCAAAATCTCTGTCTCCTCCTCTATCCTGCTTCCTCCTTTTAGTGTCATCCATCATTCAGAGCTTAGAGCTGCCACTGGTCATTATACGCCTGCTCGGTTCACACCACATGCACCGTTCCAAGAAAATCCAATACCCTACTTTGATCCTGCATGGGTTTCGCTTTCTGAAAGCAAGCCTCTGCAGGTCACAAGAAGACTTACAAATAGTTTTTGCTGAAATCAGATTCACATTTGCATTTCAATGTAAACGAAAGGAGTGAGAAATGTAAATGAGGTAAAAACATGACCATATATATAAAAAAAGAAATAAAATATTGTGCATAGTTTCTTTTGATCAGAATTTGTCAAACTAACACAACTGAAAGGTCAAAGGTATGTATAACCAAGAATGTGGTTGCAATATGATACGTTGCATTATATCGTGACACTTTAAGCAAAGTGAGACATTAAGGTATTTCCTATTTTCACAAATACCCAAGCCTTATTTTACCAGAGCACAATAAGCTCTACATTAATTGTCATTTGGGAGGAGTTTCCAGAACATGACATCCGGGTTACCAATTAAGACATTAACTCATGCCTATCTAATCCAACCCAATCATGGATTCCATTACATTGTCCAAGCCCCCCTCCCACCCCCCCCCCCTTTCCACCCTAACACTTCTCTTGTGAAGTATAACCCTGGAGGCTCCTGTGCCGGACAGTCAGCCTTGTATGTTACGTATCGGGCAAAGCATGCCTATACTACAAGGCAAACTCATGAACATTTTTTTTTAAATAACTACTTTGCATGAACTTTTGAGTCAATTCAAGTCGAGTCAAAATATTTTTATTGTGCGTTTATGCAAATGCTTCAATGCAGCTTCACAGAAGGAATAGCCTATTGTAGATTAATTGTTATATAGACAGAGGAGCTTTGCAGAATGTATATGTTATATGGTAGAGATCATGTTCTGTAAGTTAAATGCGGAAAAACCCACACTCACAATTCTAATTCACATAGGGAGCTACATGAAACCAAGCGTTTATCCTGTGTGTGTGTGTACCCAGTGTGGCAGTAACCTCTTAGGCAGAACTAACCTGAGCATACCAAGCGGTAGCACATTCATCTCCATGTGTCCCACTGAGTTCTAAGGATCTCAGGGAAATAGTTGGCAGGAAGGGCAAAAGATGGTGGGAGTGCTGGGATGTTAAAAGTTGAGAAACTTAGGGGACCAAGCCCCAGAAACCAGGCTCTGAGAGATGTGTAGCCCAGCAAGTTACTCTAACCTGACCCACCAGTCACGGCCAACATGTCAAGTAAAGTCAATGTCTTCTTAACCAGTTGCAATGAGTTATGTGCAGTTATTGTTAAAAAGTATGCAGTGGCCTGTGATGTCCAAACATTACCATGATTCTCAAAGCTAAGTGAGGAGAATATAGTGCAATCACTTTTACCTCACTGGAAGTGGCATGTTGAGGACGTTCTGGCTCTAGGCTCTAGAGTTTTAAGCATGTGACTAATGCTTCATTGTTTCTATGAATTGACTGCGATACTTTGCCAGCACATGTTGAGTTTTTAGTAGTTTTGATGTGTGAGCTTCCTCTACAGCGAGTTGAAGGGGATCCACATAAACACTATCTGTCTGAAGCTGTTGTTCGGAGTGGTTATGTTATGTGCGCTCTCACTGTACTTGGATTATTTCACTTTGGCTCACAACATACGTTGTGTCTGTTTGTAACGGAACATCAAATGACGCTGTACTTCAGCTTTGTTCACTGAGACTTGAGCTGCAAGAAGTGTTTTGTGCTCCATTGCTAGTAGTAAAAGGGATGGCATGTCATTTTAGTGTGTGCTCTACTCTTAGTATGTCCTTTGTTCTCTTACTGTCCCCACAAGATTTGCTCTTACGTTTTAATGAATCAACAACAATTTTATTTTTAAAGGGGTCCTAAACTGAGAAAGCAAAAAGCTTTGAATCTTTTGTACACTATGGAGCAATATTACCACTTTTTCAAAACTTAAATGCCTATAAAAATATTACATGCCCTTTTAAATACACGTACTGGCCAGTTTATTAGGTGCACCTCTCCAACTGATTAAAACAAAAATCTAATCAGCCAATCACATGGCAGCAACTCAAAGACCATCTGCTGCAACACAAACCGAGCTTCAGAACGGGGAAGAAAGGTGATTTAAGTGCCTGAATGTGTCTGGTCAGACGAGCTGGTCTGAGAATTTCAGAATCTGCTGAGCTATTGGGAATTTCACGCAGAACCATCTCTAGAGCTAGCACAAATTCCTTGTTGAGGCCAGAGGTCAGACTAGATCTAGGTATCCAACATGAGAGCTTTGGGCCCATTAGTACCAATTGAGCATCTTGTCAATGCCACAGCTTCCCTGAGTATTTTTTGTGACCATGTCCATCACTTTATGACCACAGTTTCCCATCGTCTGACAGCTATATTTTCTTCAGGCAATCAAACATAATGATGCAGAATGCCTATTTACCAATAAAACGGTAAAACAAAGTTGGCCAATTTTATTGTAACCTACCAAATAGTGATGCACTGGAGTATGGTGCTGATGAGTATGGTACAGGACTGTGTATTCTGATGTTGCAGAGTGTGTTAAACGCAAGTTCTGCACTGAGCTTTTTTGGTTTGGCCGGTTGTGAAGTTATTTCCAGAGCGCCCTGCTACAGGACGACTAGAAGTAGCGCAGGATTCATTATTCAGGAGCTAGTGGAATAGTATACTGAGCCAAAGTCTGTGAGGCCAGGATTACCTCCATGCTTTCCTCAGACCTGGGGAGAGCTTAAGACTTGAGTCTCTTCCCCGAGGCGGGAAGCTAGACTTGTACAAGCCGCCGGAAAGTCTCCTGGTGATCTGCAAGCTTGTGAAGTGTAAGAATATTGAGTGAAGGCTCAGATTAGCTGGTGTTTAGATTTTAGGAATTGTTTTACAATATACAATCGTTTGAAGCTGAGCTTTATCTGTAACTCTGGGACCGTAATACGCTTTATTTGTGTGATTGCATCCAAAAAAGTTAATGTTATACTGTACTTTTAGGTCCCTGGTCAGCATTATTAAAAGATTGAGTTAATTGGGGAATGAAAGAATGATAAAATGAATTGAGACAAATATGTTCAATTCAAATAGCAGAGTCAAATAACTTTCACTGCATTTAATGCTGATGTAAGTATACAAAGTGATCATTTACAGGAGTTAATCAGTTCATTTATTTTATTGGTGTTATTTGTAGCTTCTCAATTAGTTTGAACAGGGATAGTCGATGGATGAATGCATTCCTCACGAAGCAAAGAGGATGATAAATTAGGGCCGTTGGGGTGCAAAAAGCTCTGTCAGTGCTAACTCGATTTAATGACTCAGAATCAGTGGAACTAAAATGACTAGCTGTATTTTAAGGACAAAGCAGTTTCTTGAGGCCAGACAGAGTCCAGAATCTCCATCACTCCCACCCAGACACCAAACACCTTAACATCAGGGTCATTCAATTCCCCTCTCTGCTCTTCAAAGTGGGCCAAGTGATTTGTTTTCGCATGTATTTAAGAAAAAGCTTCAATCTCATCTCTGGAGAAGTTTAGCATTTAAATGGGTTGATCCAAGCACATTTTAGCACAGCTGTTTTTGAAGCATCGTGCTGATGAAAAATCAGAGGGAACGTGCAAATGCGTGACCTTTCCCCGGCTGAATTGCAGGCAGCGGCTGAAGAGCTTGTTTTTGCTGACATCCTTCTTTCTTTGATGCAGTTTTGTATGACTCTCCCAGGTTCTTGTTGAGCGAGAACATCACTTATTATTTTAGACTACGATAACAGGGTCACCACAAGCCTACATTTGGAATCTGAAAAAGCATTTGAGATGCAGAGGAAAGAGAATTTGGCAATTACTAGTTTATCATCCATTCGTTTTGCAATTCCAATGATTGAGTTTTTTATGCTATGATACCTTAAATGCACTCTGTTAATAAAAAAGCAATTTTTTATTGTATTTACTCTGATGAACAACACATTTCTAGTTTATTAAAAGCAACTGCTGCAGTTATGGTCTACACAGCTATTGATTATTGTATAAAGTTTTACTATCATGCAAACGTGAAAAGAATGCCTGATCAAATGCTGCTAAAGTGCCGCAATGGATTTTCCTTACCTTTTATGCTGGTAAAATATACAAGTATTGACAACACTTGGCGGGAAACCGGTATCTTGCTGAATTAGCTCATTGATTGGCTTCAATCATCACTCCATTATTTTTCAGTCAAACATGAGTTCACACTGAGGTTGCCATCCTAAGGCAATGTGAGGCAGTACACATTATTAAGCATATACGCCGAGGTGTAAAACATGTAACATAATTACATTGCAAAACACCAGGGAAATGTCTTTGTTTAATTGCTAATAAAAACATGTGAGGGTCAAACACAGTGGGAGACAACAGCAATCTGGAATATTTAGCTGATTTAATTAGGCAGTGACCTGCTTTCTGTGTTTTTGGTTTGTCGGATGTGAAGCGTGTTTATTGAATTATATTCAATTTTTTTTGTGGGAAACAACTAACTGATTAATTACACATATTTGTTTAGTTTTAACTCATCAGCGCCTGTTAAATAAAAGCAAACCATTTCATCAAAAGCATTTAGAAATGGTAAAGAGAGGTGTGCTTGTGTGTTGGCTTGTGGACATATGTGCTGACCTGACCACACTGCTCTGCAAAGAAGAATAAATAAAAAAACAGCAATTATTGAAAATATACAGTACAATGATGAGTGACAGTTTTTCAACCTCTTTTTATTGTAATTAAACTCTATAATGACAGCATAAAGGTGTTCTCATTAAAGTGTCTTGAATAGAAATTTAAAAATGTTTTTTTTTATAGTCGTTCATATTTCTTCTCACTCAGTATGAAACTAATTAGACCAGACTAATTTAGACCAATTAGGTCTCACGACTTGCACAGCAGAGCTGGGAATTAAAGGGTTAATAAGCTGAACTCAATTCAACGGGTCTTTATTAAAACACAAAGATCAAAACAGAAACCTCCCTTGATAGGGGAAAATGCTAACGACTAGCTGGGAACTAAAAATACAAAGTTCCCAGTGCCTGGGTATAAAAAAAAAATAATCTCACGTATTAATCATAAAGGGCAATGAACAGCAGCAGAAAAAGATTGGCACTCACTCAAAGCAAGGAGAAAAGGTATAATATACGCACAATCCCACAAAACAGGGACAAAGAAGGCACAATAGGGTGAGATGGAGCTGCTCTCACCAACGAGAACAGAGGCAACTGGTGAGACACTAATAAAAGCCCATGAGAACACACATAGAGAGCCAGGAACACGTGAGAGGAGCATGCGTGGAGTGTGAGACCTAAACGGAAGCACAGAGACGGAGGAAACCCCTGACATTAGGTGAAATCTGACAATTTCCTGCGGCTGAAAAAACACTGAAAAACACTGATATAGAAGATTAGCATTAAGTTAAGGAGGAATCAATGTGTTTATCATTAGTGAGCATACACAGACTCCCTAAATGATTCAGATCCATTTGGGGAATTTTTTCCAAAAGTTTCTAAAATGATCAGGTCTGAAAATGTGTCATTTTAATGCCACTCAGTACCATCAGCCCACCCATATTCTGTCAGATAGAGGTTGTAAACAGTAGTCTGGTGTGACTGATCCATGACTTCAAAATTCTGTTTGGTGTCCTCTGGTGCTGATGTACTCCCATCAAGTGAACCATTGAGGATGCAATGGTGCATTTTTTTTTCATAAAAGAAATGGCTCGAGAACTTGTGCATGTTTCACCCAAATCATTTCAGTGCAGAATGCTTTGTGAGTTTGGAAAAAATACCGTCCATGACGCAACCTCAGCTCTAGAAATAGTGGGTTCATTTTATAAAAGTATATTTTTTTCAGTTTGAGGTTTAAACTGGTTATCAACATTACCATAGATAAATATAGCTGCAGTTTGTTCCACGATCTCAACTACGGAATGAACCTTGTCCCCATTGGGGTAAATTTGTTAGTCAGAAGTGTGCATCAAACTGGTGCATTATTCCCCTAACTGTAAATTAATAGGGGGTAACGATATATCCTGACACAATATATCCCAATACAACAATGTCGCTATAGCAAAAGGAACTTTATAGAACTTATGAAAGCACCTATCACTCAGAATACGTGAGACATTTTGATCTTTAATGTTTCATTCCCTGAATTCACAAACTGTGTCACTGCCCCCAGAGGCCTGGATGATACACATTAAACTAGACTCTGCCATTATTTTCTAATGACATTCTAAATATTGCATCAGTTTCCAGTAAATAGGTGTGTGAAGGGTTTCATTTCATTTCTTTTTAATAGATATTGTGACATATCGTATCGTGGATGTAATATTGTCATATGTATCGTATTATGAGAAGTGTGTATCATCACTATATTTAGTATAGGACCCTGCTTCATGGGGAGTCCGTAATGTACTAAAGTAGAATTTGTCAATGCTTTTGCAAAATTATTACCTGTTTTATCTCATAAAACAGCTCTGTTCAAAATGTATTACGTTTTTGGGAGTAAATGAGGACCTCTAAACAGCAGTTGTGTTTGTGGGAGACTAAGGTTTGTGACTATTCAGATTTTGTGCGTGTGGCTAAACTCATTAAACACTAAACATCATCATGTTTTACTGGTTGTAGAATAATGTTTCTATTTATATTGAGTGTTTACAGAATGTGGGGCAACCTTTGACCAATCAGGTCATTTCATACAGGTTTGAGATTCAGGAGCTGTAGAAGTGTTGTGTAATTGAACACATTATAGAATTCATCCAAGTTCACCCTCTTGTACTCTCAACCTCAATCTTTACAAATCCCACTTAAAGAAGTGCATTTTATCGCATTGCTCATTTTTTTTTCCTGTCAGGAACAGAATAGAGACTGTACCCTGACAAAAGCTGAACTTTGGGTCTCCGCAGCATCTTGACAGATCTAGTGCTGCTATGATTTGCCAGCACTGGGGTCATGGCGAAGCTTTACATTGGTAACAGACTGCGGTTGTCAGTTTCAAACAGAATGGCTTCAGGGTGATTGTGTCAAAGGAAATATATCTTATTTTATTCAAAACTCCTTGCCTCACATAACAATCTTTAGAAAACGGCCACAATGTTGCTAAAAAACAACAGCCATTCAAACTGAAACAAATCTACCTGTGGAGCACGTTTCTAGATTAATACGTCGTAATTTAGACCAAAGGGCTGGAATCAAGTCTGAGGAATAAAAAACAGAGGAATGAAATGTTTCTCTGTTAGGGTTCAGGTCCCAGGGAAACCTTTCAGCTCGCGGGCAGCATGACTTTGATTAAATGCATGCGCTCCGCTTTTACGCTGGACTCTCAATGCCTCCTGAATAGCTGGTCATGGCGGGTAGGCAAGTTTCACTATTATGTTAGATTTATAGTCCTATCCTGCCAGCCACTCCACAACTCATACTCTCATAGCGGGTGGGCTCTGGCCTTCTGCTCTTTCATCTATTGAATATTTCCTAAGGAGAGATCACTCTAAAAGCAGGAAAAGCAGGGATTACTGGTGGTTTGCAGCCTTGCATTTTTCAAAAGGTTTTTTTTTCTGCTAGTTTTAACAAAAACACTTAAACACTTTGAAAATAAAATTGTGAGACTATTATCTGCAATTTCTGTTTCATATCTTTGCTCACCTACCTAAAGCTCCTGTCCACTCCGGTCTTTAGCTGTGAGTCTCTACTCTTGGTTTCCTGGTGGTTGACTGACCATGAGTCTCACTACAGACAGCTCTCTATCTTTTTCTCTTTCCCTCGTACAGATTTAGATCCGGTCTTGTATCTATTTTTTTGAGTTTGTGTTTTTTGAGACTGCTGGTGGTTTTGTTGCTGATTGTGAGCATTTTTTATGAATAGATGGACTAGTGTCTGGGTCTATTCTGTGCCTCAACATAAAATTATAAATAAGTTGACTGTGAAGCTCGCACTTTAGAAACAATACATTTATGGTATTTATTTGATTTACTGTAATTAATATTAATTTATGCAGGTAAAACTTTATAAATATTCAAAATGTTTAAATAGTAATGAAAAAATGTCCTTGTTTACATGAATGTGCAATCGATTAAATCAATGAAATGTGTTACAATCATTTATGGTGTTGCAGTGATTTATAAAACAACCTAAATAAAATCTATGAATTTATTTTGTATGATGTAATATAGAAAATAATGATTTTACATATTTAAAAAATGCTGAATTCATTTAAAACAATTGTATAATTGTAAAACTCTCTTGCATAAACAAACAAAAACAATATTTTTGTTTTATAGTTCCAATATTCCATTGTAAATAAACACATACACAATTTTTTACATGTGGGTGAATGCTGTCAACACTAAATCTATGATGAAGAAAGATAGAAAGAGAGGATAGGTAAAGAGAGAGATAGAAGGAGAAAAAAGGAAAGCATGAAAGAAAAGAGACAGATAGCTTTCTTCATGTAAACATGACGAGAGAGAGAGATCGAGGAAAAATAGAGTAGATACAAAAGGATGGAGAGAGAGAAAGAGAGTGAAATAGAAGAGAGATGGATAGATTGAAATGAGAAAATGAGAGAGACACAAAAAATAGAAATACAGATAGAAATACAGGGAAATAAAAAGAAAAAAAGACAGAAGGATATAGTGAAAGAGAGACGAAGAAAAAGAGGAGCAAGAGTGAAAAAGATAGAACGAGAGAGCGAAAGAGTGAGTGTGTGCAAAACAGAGGAAAGACAGAAAAAAGAAAGCATGAAGCAGAGTACCTACTACATAATTAAACATGCAACTATTTTCCTGGTGATTGAAACGATAAAAGAACATAAACAAGCTGTTCTTGCAAAATAACTTCTACTGATTGTAAAGATCTCGTGTAAAATACGTTAAAAAATAAAGTACTGTATTTGAGACAGAGCGCAGTAAAAGTACAGACACAAAACTAGAAATGTACTCGAGTAAAAGTACTAATTTAAAACCGGCTCACTAAATTACAATTTCTGAGAAAAACTTCTCAATTACAGTAATTTAACTATTAGAAATTGGTTATTTTACACCACTGATTTCAACTATAGAATTACATTTTTGTCTTGTTTCATGCAAAGATACTTGACAAATCATTTAGTTTTGATGAGGTAAAGCTTTGTATCCTGAAACCAAATAACAAAATCAATATCAATTGGAGACTTTTAAATGAGAAATATTATTTTGAAACTTCAGGTGTTTTTTGAAGGATGTTTTAGGTAGTTCCCGAATTTCAAGTACAATACAATTCTGGTTGACTGTTAACTGCTGGGTTACTCCGGAGGGTTATTGCCACGGTGACATTTTCCCTCAAGTGATTGGATGCGAGACCGACTGCCAAAGTCAATGGAAGGAGAGCTAAGCAGGAATGCCTAAATATAGGGTAGCGCTCGGCGCGTAATAATCAAGAATTGTCTTATAATCTGCCTTCAAAAGAGCCGGAGTGGCTGAAACAGCTCTTCAAAGTGATTTCAGCAAAATTAGACATTCAAGCTATGGATATTCTGTGTTAATGACATTCTCATTGCCTTCAAATGCTTCTTACAAAAAAAGGAATTTATAATAAATAATATTTTTAATAGCTTCTTACTAAGCATTTCACATTGCTCTAAAACATGCTCCTTGTGTCCCCCTCAAAGGCTCTTATTTATCAGCAAATACATGAATTCAGTTCTCTATTCATTATTTACAGAAAAGCAATATAACACCTTTTTCTGCTGCTATTTGCTCTCATTTATCAAACATGACAGTTTGTGTTAGACTCTTGTCATGGGCAAGGGATATGTTTTTATTTCTTTTTGCTAAATGATAGATGTTGTGAACAAAACTATTTACAAAGGCAATCTGAGAGCGGAAAAGACTAATTGTTTGCATTATCTGCTGAAAGCAAACAATAGCCTCCAGTAGATACATTATTTATCATTCTCTCCATTACTGAGCAACAGCTTTTTCCTAAATATCTGGTAATCGACTATTTGTTAACAAAGTGAAAAAAAAAACAGGAATATAAAAGAATATAAATTAGATTTATATTCAGATATTCAATTTAGAGCTCAGAAGAAAATGCTCTTTTGAAGGAAAATGTTAAATTAAAATTCACGGTTAATTTACTCACCCTTGGGCAATCCAAGATGTAGGTCACTGTTTCTACCCTTACATCTAAAGCTAGGAAAGGAAAGGACAGTCTGTTTAGTTTAAGCATGAGTTCTTAAGATTATAAGTAATGTTTCATAGACAGAATTACCAGTAGAATTAAGAAGATAATGGGGGTGTGATGTCAGCAAACCATCCACTATTTACAGCCTGCTGCAGCATCTTTCTAAAATCACACAGAACAGGCTGACATTGGACAATCCTGTGTCAGTGGTTGTAAACAAGGTTAAAATAGATAATACATTGTTTCATTGTAGATAATTTAAATTTTAGTTTTTTTTTTAATACTTAGTATTGGTTTAATTTAATTATGTATTTTTGTCAGGTGCAATATACAAAAAGATCCGTAAGATTGTATTCCCCTGCATTTGTTTTTCCCCAGCCTTAAGGGCAAAAAAACCTATTGCTGATATTTTTAATTTGTCATATTTAAAGATATCTCTAACTCCCTGATTACTAGTCAATTAACAGTTGGAGATATCTCTAATTAGAATTCTGCCTAGTAAAAATATGCTTAGAAATATATTTTGCTACAACTGTGACTAGTCGAAACTCATTTGTAGATATCTGCAAATATTGTACTGTAGATATCTGCCTAAGTATTTTAATAATTTGACTGCTTTTAATAAACATTTTCATTTTGAGTTTAACAAAACTACACACGCGTTGACAGAGCTGAAAGAAATGATTTTGCGCATCTACAAAGATGTGAACTTTAGGCAACTCGAACAAACTTTTTTTTTTGTACTGGATTTATATTACTTTTGATGCTTTATTTTAAATGGATGCATCTGTAATATCAGTAACTAGACCAGTAAAAATAAATTTGCTAGGATGGAAAGTACAAAAATATCTTGCATACTAAAAGGCGTTTCCTTAGTTAGATACTCAGCATTGTCATCCTTATGTGAGCATCGTAAATGTACTTTGATATTTGCAAATTTGAGATTTTTCGTACTGTTCATCCGATGGTGTGGCCTGTCTCCAGTACAATACACTTACTTTTGTCTGACTTACTGTCGTATTCAAAGAAAACCCATATAGGGCTCTACTGCTTTCTTTCAATTTTCATGGTTTGCTTGATGGCACGGTCAGCACATGTGTGCTCGTAACGTGCTGTAAAGTGTCCCCAGGTAAGGTGAAATTGCTAGAATTATGGGTAAGTTTGTTTTATACACAAAGTGGTCTCCAATTAAATTGAAAAAGGCGAAAACAAAGATATAAATTCACTTGTACCAAAATGTTTTTCAAATTGCAGTCGTCAACTGCAATAATCTTGGTTGTGATGTCTGTCTTTGCCTCTGATCTTCTTCTCAAATCTTTCAATAAAAGTCAGTGCACAAGTAAAAGTAACTTCTGAGAACCCAAATGTGTATGCAAAAGATGTCTTTATGTCTATGTCCAATCAGAAAGGCCAGAATTGTGTTGTATTGCACAAGGACTGTGATTAAAGAAAGTTGATTGCTGCAGATCTGCAAGAAAAGCCTGCCAAATGCCTTAACATTCTGCTCATGCTGTGTGTAATCATTTGTTAGTGTGGGGTGCCCAGCCATGCTCCGATTGAATCAGAGCATTGACTCTTTATCTAGATTCAAGGAAATAATTTGTTACAATTTTCTATTAAGTTCCATTCAAAAAGGCACAAGATATTTAAAGGGCACATTAAAGGTAATTTAAGTCCACTGTCTTCTGTAATTGCAGGCTTTCAAACCTCTGTCTCTGGTTGTTAGAGGCATTTTTGAATGTAAACTGCAGGGAAGTTTAATGGTGTTCACTGTGTCTGTGCTCGACACAACACTACAGTCTTTGCACTGGCTGACCTCTTTGTGTCAGGAGGATGGAGTGCACGGTGGACCACGTTACTTCTCGAACACTTTGTCTAATGCAGCTGTCACCGAGGCCTGTTTTAACCCTGCCATGAATGCGGCAAGGCACATGTCATCATGATTTCTTTTCTGGTTTGGACATCTAGAGGTTTAGAAGAGTTGTGGTTAGTGTATCATGTGGATGAAGGAATTAGATCAGTGCTGCTGAACTTTTAAAATTACTTCACTTTCTAGGGGTTGCATTCATTAAAGAAGATCACATGCGTACATTGTAAAGGTCAGGTGTTGCAAGACATTTTCTTAGAAATTTGTAAATTGGTCATTTGTGCAAGTACCTACCAGTATTCGATGTATTAGTTTAGAATTTGGCTTTACAATTTTTTTTGGTCCTATCTTTCAAGTCTTTGTGTAATCGATATGATATGCTTGTGCCAATCATGACACAACCCATGTGGTTAATTTTGATTTCAAATGTAATGTGTAGATTTCTAAAAGGTTATTAATTTTTATCTTGTTGATTTTAAACAAACAATACGACAGTTATGGCACATACTTTGCAAGGTAACTCAAATTAAAATGTGAGAAAATGAGTCTTTCAGTTTCATTTAACAGACCCCAAATCGATTTTGAAAAGAAGGGATAACCCTTGAAAGTAGGGGTGAGACCTGTGATATGGCTTGTGTTTTTCAAAGTTGTGGCACAAAAAAATAATATTATTATAAATTACTAGACATAAACATAAACACCCAGAGTCATTTGAGATAGATGCTGCGGGTTTATGTGCTACCACAACAGTTTACCACTTTTGTGTGCATGCTAAAACTTTTTAATGAACCCTTTATACCTCTTGTATACAAGGTCCAGGAATTAAAAGCACATAAAAGTGAACTGAGGCACAAACATAACTGCATTAGATAGGTGGATATATAGGATGCTATTTTAAAAGCTCATTATGTTGTTTATTAGGTTTTATAGAACAGGGTAATACACTTAACCGTGATTAAATTCGCAATCTGCACATTTTGTAATTCCCTTTCAGGTTGGAACTGCTCTGATTGAATTTTGATTTCCACAAAGGGTTTCTTAATGAATTCCCAGAGTCCTTTGATTGGCCAGCTGACCCAGCGCACTATGACAGGCCAGATCATCTGAAGTGTTTGTGGAAATAATTTCCGGAGTTGGATTTGTTGACCTTTTCTTGCAAAAGCACATACCAGTTCCAACAAAGTAGTAAAAAAATTAAACAAATAAAAATAAACATCCGATGGTCCTTAAAAATGATTCACTGAATGAAACTCACTGAATGTAGACCCTTTTAAAAACATCCAAAAAGTGTCAAAAAAGCTGTGAATAAATTTTATTTCTTTTCAGGAGAGGTCAAATTTCGGATGAAGAAAAATAACTAACATTGGAAAAAAAGCCTGTAAATGCTGAATTAAGTTGTATAATCTTATATTTTTAACAAGTTATTGGTCATTTTCCTTGGTCTTTCTTTGTCATACACTACCAGTGAACAGTTTTAAAATTTTGTCTATATTTACATCAAAAAGAAATTGTAAACTGTATGGTTTTTGGATACGCTCTCATCTACACTAAATGGTTTCATTAATCATTTTCATTGTTGTTTACAACCCACTTATAATCAATATAAACATCATGGTTGTCCACTAGAGGACATAAAACTACCCCTATGATGAACCCCCCAAAATGTGTGAATAGTTAGAACTTTTTGAATTGTTGATTTTTGAACTATTTGCATTGATTCTACAATAGCAGAATTAGCTTTAAATGGGTTTATTGAGAGTAGGAGAGAGAAATGAAAGGACAGAGGAGATAGAGAATGAGATTTCAACATGTAGGCCTTCTATCTATGAATGCTTGGCTATTTCAACATTTCAATAAACTTTTTTGAAAAAAATGATGGAAGATTCATTCAATGCAGCTTTTCCAAGGTTCAAATTTATGAAATATATTACTTTGTCTCAGGATAATGGCACAATATATTTTCATTGTGTCAATAGGGGTTTTGACTGCAGCAGTGTGATACCCTTCAGTGTAGGGTATAGAGGAATTGTCCATACTATCTTGTGAGAGATGCACCAGGAACATGGGGGTGACATTTCACTGGAAATAAGCAGCTAGAATTTGAGAGAATATATAAATCTTTTTTTTTTTTTTTAATGCTTTGAAAGCATGTCCTAGACACCTGCTTTTTGTTCTATTCAAACATATTTTTGTTCAGAACTATAACAGTATCGGTGTGATGGCAATGTGATTGCAAACTTCTGGCTGGTTGTGTGTATTAATGGGATTTTGAGAGAGACAGCAGTGCAGCTCTGAAAGATCACCTCGTATTAATCCAATTTAATCCATTTAATTTACTATCAGAACAAAAGTACTGGAGCACATTATCATTTGTTCAAAGAGTGATTACATGATTAATGTGCTACTTCTGCTGGTATTACTAAGATAATTATGTTGGCTTGAAAAGCCATATTGTTATAGTATCTCCCCTAGACCATTCGAGCAACAACCACCAAACTTTGTCAACACACCCAACTGGTCTGACTCTTGTTGCAATATATTTTGGGTCTGGTATCACTAAAAGAATTCTGAGAAATAGCTGAGAATGCTGAGCATCCATTAACGTAACATGGGATCACATTTTGTAAAACTGTAACTAAAACTCATAGAACCCCCAATATCACTTCAATTGAGAAGGTTACCGGTCACTGTGCAAAAGTAAATAGTTCTAGAAGGGGGTACAAATTTACCATGGGCTTTGAAAATCAGTAAGAAAATGCAACATAAATATTATCAAAATAAAAGATGTGTAGTCGAGCTCTGACATAGTAATAGCAACCAAACTGTTTCCCCTAGCGACCAACTCTATCTCAGCTATGGTATATGATAGATATGTGGGGGTTTGTCTCAAAAATGTGAAGTGACAAAAGCAACATTTAATTATGTCACTGACTCCTCCTTAGCAACCAGGCTTACAATAGCAACAAAATTGGCATATTTCTGCCACAGCTTAGGAGACATTTATTGAGAAATGGGTGTTTTTACATCCAATATTAAAGCTTGTGAGCAAACTTTAGCGATCTAGTTTGCAGATTTCATTTTACAAGACAAACCAATAGATGGCCATTGTGTTCTTGTTGTCTGTGACAAATTTATTCACTGTATTTGTTCCATGAAAATTGGCAATCAAAACATTACAACATAAGAAATGTTTTACTTTGTTGTAAAATGTTCATTTAACATGAATTGAGCATACTGTCATATACAGTACTGTGAACAAATCAGAGTTGGATCTTATGAACCGGAATGTTCTTTTTGCTCAGTAATGAGCAATTACTAATTATAACACTATCATGATTTTTTACTTTGTGTTTCTTCAACTAGTCACCTTCCTTTTCTTTGTTCCCTTTCTTGTCATTCTTTTTTGTCCTATAATTATTTAGTTCTTCTTCTTTACTACATACCTTTAATAATCTCTAGTTACACATATACCGTGGTGTACTGTGCTAAATTTGGGTACAGGGAAACAAAAAAAAAATGCATGACGTAAAAATTTTTTAGCTAAACCTAAAAAAAAAAACAGTGGTTTTCAGTAAATGATTTATCAATTACTTTCAGATTACAACAGCAAACATTTCTTCATTT
Organism: Danionella cerebrum; assembly: GCA_007224835.1. NCBI lineage: Eukaryota > Metazoa > Chordata > Actinopteri > Cypriniformes > Danionidae > Danionella > Danionella cerebrum. The sequence goes on along the minus strand of SRMA01026003.1, from coordinate 208,290 downwards.
TAATAAAATTAAGGATAACGATTCCTGCCATTTTTAGTGGGATAAGTCTAAGTCACATTGAGATGCAGCACATTCTCACAGTAAAGAATGGTAATGAGGATTAGAAGCAGGGAAGACACAGTTTTAAAGTGCTCCTGTGGAAATGGCTTGGGTAAGAGACATGAGGGAGCGTCTGGAGAGAGAGAGTCCAAAAAAGAACGAACCAAATCTGTCCCCTAAGAGCCAGATACATGGAAAGACTAGAGGAGCTCTCATTACTGAAGCTCTTGTGAAATAAATGTCAGATTAAAATGCCAGAGGACACAGAGTGGTAGTAACTATTCTTAAGTGTATTTCTATTCTGTCAGAATGATGGATAAGCATTATTCCTTCTGTATTAAGATTACAATAAAATATGTTATTGATGATAAAAAAGGTCATCAGAATTTGCATATCAATGAATGTGGTTAGGATTTGGGTGTGCTCATTATTTTGTTTCATAAAAACTAAAGCGTTTCTGATGTACTTTAATACGTTTGCGGCTAAGGGGTTTTGTCTTGTTTGTGGACTGTGCTATAATATTATATTTTTCTTTAATACATTAATAATGGCTTCAAAATACATAGTATTTTTATGTTGATTAGTTTACAATTCCTAGAGCTTTATTCATTCACTCCACATTCACACTAGATGTGATAAGTTACCTTTGTAGTCCATGAATCGACCTGTCAGGGATTAAACCCCCAATTCAAAAAAATGTAACTATTTGATGCAATTCTATGCAATAAAAAAGCAATTTAATGTTTGATTTTAAAATTTGTGTCATTACCCTATTTATTAATGATTTTCTTGAGCTTATCTATGCATTTCTTTTTAATAAATTGCTGGGGTAAACAATCTGGTCAATGATGTCATTGAAAATTCCCTTTGTACTTTGTGCCATGTTGCAGCATTTTTTGAACCTGAGATCTGCTGGTTTGGTTGCTACGGTAAACAGAGTGGTTGCTATGGGGGATATAACTTAAGGTTCCCAATGTAACTGTGAATGACACAAACCAACCCTCATATCTTTATCATTTAGCAAAGCTGAGGTAGATTTCAGAAATTTTGGTTGCTAGGGAAGCAACCAAAGATATTTTTTTTCTTGAAGATATTTTTATTGCCTTCCCCCATTTATTTTTTAATGGCCATTATACGTTAATGGTAAATCTTCACGCCCTTCCAGAGCCTGGGTTTCAAAAAAACTTTTGCACAGTGCTTGGTATTTTGTTGTGCCTCCACAATTGATGTGAATTTGAAGTTTCTATGAGGTTCTCAGTTTAAATGACAGCTTTCCAAAGTTTAACCCCATCTTAAGTCAATGTAACATTTCCCTGAATTCTCAGCGATTTCCCAGAATTCCTTTAATGGTACTAAAGATATAGTAAGCCTAGTCAAACTAGTTTGGAAGTCTTGACAAAGTTTGGTCACTCTAGCTCAAACCATCTATGAGGAGAGGCGTTAGAAATTTTTAGTCAGAAGTATTAACAATACGTTGGCTTTTGTAAACAATAGTCTCAGATATTTTCCACATCACATAAAAAATGCTCAAGGCACAACATCAAAGGGACATTCAAGCCCCTCCAAGATCCTTTTCTTCGATTGATGTGGAAAATATTCATGATTAGGTGTCAATGTTATTGTCAAAGTTTTTTGAAAGTTTAATCAATTACAATTTTTCTCATTTATCAATGTATTTTTGCTTATTTCATTAGTTGTTTTGGCTCAAAACTAATTCCATACAAAGCTGACTTTTTAAATTTAGATATTTGAAAAATTTATAGAAATGGCATGGGACAAGCTTGTGCTGAGTGTTTCCAACGTTCACCACATGCTTTTCTTTCCCCTCTGTTTTTTCTATGAAAAGAATCTGAGCAATATAGAACTCATGCATTACAACCCTGTCTCAGTGTAGCGTGTGATAGCATATGTTTAGACAGCCGTCTTCGGTGGAAGCAAACCTGTCAGCACGCCGCCAGGACGGGGGACTCAAATAATCACACAGTGTCATTTTAGGGGGCAATTACCCAGCTTGGAGTGAAATGAGAAAACCTGTTTTTTTCCTGCTGTCCTAATGGAGGTTCCGGTCATTAGTTAAACGAGAGTCTCTCTCTGCCTGTAATCAAACGTGAAGCGTTCACTTTAAGAGCCCATTATGAAACATCTGGTCCCCGGCAAAGGCCTGCAGAGACTTGTGGTTACTCAGTTGCAAGACAGAGTGTACCACAGTTACAATTGCGGCTCAGTTTCAGGTCTAAGTTTTATCGAAGTACATGCCATTTTGCTGTAAATAAGCATGGGTATAAGCAAAGAGTTTTATTGCACAAAGATATCCAAGCTAATTTAAGCTTCTATCTACCTACATTGGATTTATATAATTTTGATGGAAAATTGACAGCTAGTGGAAATACAGTCGTGTTTTTAGGGAGAAAAAAAAAAACATTTTGTAGGACCAGATCCAATTTAAGCCTGTCAAACCAATTCTGCAACCAGCCTCACTAATATAGGCTCCCACTGTGCCTTCTCTCCCTACAGAGCAGCTATCCAACCTATCAGGAGCACCACCGCTGCCTCCTGCTCCACACCAGCACAAGCAGCACCCATCAGTCACCTCTCTCAACCAGGCACTGGCCAATCAGCCATCGGAGCTGCAGAGTGCATCCGAATGTGTGCAGCTGCAAGAGAACTGGGTCTTGGGCAGCAACGTTGGCCTTGAGAATAGGTTTGTGATTTTGTCCATTTACACTGTGACTGCAATCAATTGTAGGAACATATGGGGTACAGCCAATGACAGCCAATGACTCAGAAGTTACAGAAATGCTTTACTCTCGCTAGAATTGTCAAAATAATCAAACAGCATGATAATTACCGTAGTTGAACGTGCACCTTGGGCTTTCACGTTGTCAATTTACATTTGGAATAATGTTCACAAAACTCTTTCATCTGGTTTGGTTATCGCAGAATTTATATAATCAATGTCAATGACTTAATGTCAAAACATTACATTTAATTTGCAAATGTGGAGCAGTTTATATACTGCTTACTTGGAGAAATTTGTACCAATGCTACTAATAACTATCCATTCAGCCTATCTGTGATATTATGCTTGTTGAACGGAAAACCCTTTAACTTTCAACTTTACTCAGAATATAGGCTTGTTACAAAGATGTATTATGCCTTTTTCAATGCATTAAAAGTTGGACCCATTTAGACTAGCACTGCACCTTTTATAACTGTCGAAATGATATAGTTATAATTTAACTTCTTTGAATCAAATCATTATATCAGACTCCCCCAAACGTGCTGTTTACCCCTGTTCCAAGTGATGCATTTGCAGTTAATCCTATTGGTTAGTCGGCAGGGGAGAAACTAAATGATGCAGATAATCTCCTCAAGCTTTTTTGAGCTCCACAAAATGATTATAGGATTACAAAATGTGAACGAAAGACTGTAAATATAACTACCAAACTGAGGACCTTGTGATTTTTAAACCCAACAAGAATATAGTAACTAAGGAAAGGCTCATAAAGCTAATCCACTTCATACACACTCATGGATAAAACCAGCTGAAAAACAGTTATTCCTAAACATGGTAATGTATTGCAAAACCTTAACCAGAAGGCATGAAAGTATTCAAATCTACTAGTATCTTGTATCTCGTTTGAATTGGCATCTATTCAGATAAAAGCCTCTGCACATTGATCCGAATTAAGATTCGCACAAATCTTCGAATGGCATGCAATATAGTTGGTCGCTATATATTTATATGCAATATATATATATATAATTTATGGTGCAATATAATCCCATAAGTGCAATGTACAAATGTGTAATATAACCTCTATACCTTAAAATATATCTCTGACTGCTCTTATTTATACTGTTTTACATACATAATTATATCTCAGCACATATGTATATCTGATATATATATATATATATATATATATATATCCTATATATTTATACAACTTTGATATCTTCATGTGGCTTTATACAGGACCTGGGTCCTAATTTCGTATCATAACATGGAAGTGTGTTGGTATGACAATAAAAATCCTTGAATCCTTGGAAAATAAAGGACTGTAAGAAGTGTCGTGACACTGGAATTGGTATTTCGCCATTGGATTGGTACAAAATTTGCTGCTGTTCGAAACCCACAGACATTGATTGGAAGTTGAGGAAATATAGGAAATGTCTCTTGCGAGTTTCATTCTTTATTCACCTTGCTTTGTTTGAAGCAGCACATGATGAATTTCGTTGTTCTTCTCTTGCCATAAGGCTGGATAAAGTTCTTGCAGTTGTGTTCAATTCACTCTGATAACTTTCATTTAACATTTATGTGGAAATTGTATTTAACTCATTTTGATTGAACAAGTGGTTTCATAGCTGACTTCAGACAGGAAACAGGGAAGAAATAGCGCACCACAAATCGTCTTTTTTATTCACATTTCATCAAACAGCTTCCTGTAATCAGCCACCAACAGTAAAAACTACTCAACATCTAGGATTTTTCCTATGTGTTCTTTGATTTCTTCTCTGTCGTTGTTGTCTTCTTTTCTGTTTCCCTGTGTGGCGCTGAGTGTATGTGTTGTTCTGCAAACGCCATCTTAAGAGTAAGAGTTAAGAGTTCCTGTTGGTCTGATTTAGTGATGAAAGCTGTCACAAATATCTATAGTCTCTTTGTCTTAAAAAACAGCTGTAGATGTACCATGTGATTCCTTGCTTCAGGTTATCAAGTTGACCTAACTTCAGGCACCACTCAAAGTGTTTCTCAAGAATGCATGCCTCGACGTTTGGTAAATTCAATCTATTTGATGCCTCTACAGGTGTGTTTACTTTAAAAGTCCATGCAAAGACAGAAGGTAGTGTACTTAATGCAGTTAGAAGATTAAATATTAGATATATTCTATATATATTCAGATTTATGCATAGAGACTCACAAACATCTCCAAACTTTTATTTTTACTGTTTTGTAATCAAGGGTTTCAAGTGAAAAGACTAAAAAGGACTTTGTTTAAAATTTCTTTAGGCTTTGATCATTCCTAAGAATTCTATCCCAATGTATAAATAGCATTATGCTGCATAACCAATTTTCCACACCCTTATGCAGATTTATATACGCTGAATTCAGCACTTTCTCTTGTAAATGCTAAAGGGAACTGTCCCAGTAGACTGGGTCCAGCAGAGTACCAAGAAGAATGGGAATTTATTTTGGTAAACAAAAAGTTGTCATTTGCAAACCAACAATTATATGAGTTAGATATGCAAATGTATGGAAGCAAAGATTTACACGTCTAGGTATTGAATTCACTAGGCATTTAGAGCATGGCTATGCCTGTAAAATATACAATTTTCTTACCTATTAAGATTTTTAAAATATTGTAGAGTACACATTTAATTCAGTTTATGTTTACAGTGAACTCCCTAATAGTTAAAAACGACTCAATCTGAATGTACATGGATGACCTTCCATTCATGAGTGAAAGTAACAGTAATCTTTCAGTTACACTTGAAACTTGTTTTTAGACATGTGGTTTAGATTTATTTTTGAGACTGAAATGGTGACGGAAATTCATTCAAAAGATCTTTATGTTGTATGTGCAATTATTTCCGTACACTGTATGTAAAGAAAGTAATTACCGAGTGTGTGCTTGTTTGCTGGAAAATCAATGAAGTGTACATATAGCATAAACAATGAAGCCGTTTCATCTTCAACGAATCAATCACAATTCGTTTCGATGCACAATCTGCAATTCATTCTGGCTTTTCTTTGCTTTACCCATAATCATGGACATTTATTATTATTTTCTTAAGCTTATGACATATGACACTTGGCACTGTGAACACTTTACCTTTACTTCACCAAACCTGGCTGTACTTTAGAAAACATGCCTTTAAAGGTTGTCTTTATATTTCCTCTCAATTCACCAGATATTACAACGCACGCTCATCAGTCTAATCAGAAAGCACTTAAAAGTATAAACAGAAAGTGTGTTGGATGATTGCATTTACCAAAATTGTTTTGGTATCACAAAGACTTTTAAATTTCTTAAATTTCTCTTTCTTTTCTACCGACCCAACAGGTTTTTCAATGACATGTGTTAGTAGCTTGCACTAAAATACATTTTTCAACCTTTGCTGCATAATTTGTGAGGGCCAAGCACATGATGCACATCATGATTTCCTGTTTGCTGGTAAACCATGTTACATTTTATTTTCTTTCAGTAGCGCTTGAGCAAAAAGTCCTAAAATCAAATGTGACAATTTAAGCTTTTACAAAGACTGTGATTGATTCCAACAGAAGTGCATCAAACATTTGAATAGCTTATAACTTAGAAGGGAGTCTTAGCTGATCACATGTGATAAATGAAGGATGAATGCGAGGCAGGAAGAGGCTTTACTTCTATTTTTTTTAATTAAATCTCAACATTCTGACTGTTCATTTTGTTTTTCTGAATGTAAATGTTCCATTGTTGTTGTTTTCACTTATTAATGAATTAAGGTTTGTTTTTTTTCTCATTCATTACTAATAGAAAGTCTGGGCAAAGCTTGAAATAATGTTTTGATCTTCTGTGGACCACAGCTGTCTTCCTTCATTGTGGAGGATGAAACAACAAATAGGCATAAAACAAAAGACTCTGGAGAGTGGAGAGAGAGAGAGAGGGTGGGGGGGGGTGAAGAGTTTGTGATATGAAGATGAGTGATGCTTTCTATGCACATCAAGTGAAGAATCTTTGTTGCATGTCTAGATCTAGGCAGAAACAGTTTCTTCTGGTATTAATGATCCCAGTCAGCCTCTTTACCCCCTCATCTTTGACTTCTTTGTTTTTCTCCATCACTTTCTACTTTTATCATTACTCTACCTATCTCCGTGCGCTATCTTGAAAACTTTCCACTCCGCTGTCTGTCAGAAAGACTCAGATCTTCACGTGTCAAAAGAAAGGGACTGTCCTAAAACGGCAGTGGCGCAGAAACCTCTAGGGAGCGTCTTAAAATACCACCGTTCTGCCGCATGCAGGAGAGGCACCTGCCGTGCTGAGACCCCTACTGAGGTGGCAGATGCTTCTGCCTCAGAGAGGATGCTTGAGCACTCAATGGATTTGAGACGAGCTATGCTATTATTCCACTTTTTTGACTAATTCTCAAGTCAACGTGTTAAAAAGAGGCTCTGTGTCAGGCTTGTGCCAGCACAACCCCCTTTCGGCTTTAAAAAAACTAAAGATTTTTTTTTATCTTCTATCTTTTATCCGTTTCATAATCAGATGCCATATTTAGATTAAGATTAAGTTATGTTTGTCAGTGTTTCGCTAAAAAGTCACTATTAAGAATGAATGGAAAAGGGTATCGAAGAAAAAAAAATCTTCAGAAAGAAACATCACAGAGAAATGGGGGTTTGTTTAAGTTATTCATAGTAACAACTTACATTTTTAAGGCATCATAGACTATTACCTAGCAACCAGACTGTTTACCATAGCAACCAATTTGGCATATCTTTGTCTCAGCTTAGGAAAATCATAGGGACATGGAAGATGGTTCAATTAAACTCATATTTCCGTGGGAAACCTATTTTGCCACTGACCCCTTCATAGCAACCAGACTATTTACCATAGCAACCAGACTATGTAGCATAGCAACCAATTTTGCAAATATTAGTGGAAATATGAGGAAAATATTAATGGCATAGGGGTGGTTTGTTTTACTCAAATTCAGATGGGGGACATTAAATTATTCCACTGACTCCTCCATAGAAACTTTTTTTTTACCGTAGCAACCAAATCAGCAGATATATATCTCACCTCAAAAAAGTTCGAAACCTTGAGGAACCCCAGCTGAGAAAAATCATAGATTAATGGGGAAAAGTTGACAGCACCCATAGTCACAATGGGCAAAATAGTTTTCTGCAGAGCTTCTACAAGCCAACATCAAGTTTGTGTACAAACTTTGGCCATCTATTTAATATTAAAGCTGCATCTCTTTGAAAAAGTGAAATAGAAATCAACAGTGATGCACAATAATTAAAGAAACCATAAAAATCCAATGACATTAAAAAACAAACAAGAGACAGAACATGAAACAAAAATAGGTTTAAGTTGATAGTAAATAAAATAACTGTTACAGAGGACCTCAAATCTAAAGATACCGGGATGCATCTGGGTAATTTCAGATGGCAGACACTGGGTGAATGCAGACTGCATGGGTGACAAAGAGAGGACAAACAAACTGTAATGTGATAAATCATGTGGAAAGACAAAAAAACTGATGATTTTGATCACATGCTGAAAAACAAATATTGAAACATGCAGCACCACAAACCATACAGACATAGAGAACCAGAGAACACTGTAAATAGAGAAATGTGCTCAAACTTGGACAGACTCATAACATTTGATGTCCGTTTGAAATATTTTAGTTGTGGTCTGCTCTATTTGCAGAGTGTTTCTCTATTTGTAAACATTAATTTGAAGTTCTGCATGTTTCTATATTTGTTTGCAGCACACGTTGCCAAATACTGATAAAAATTATATGTATTATGCACTCTTCTCCCATGGATCTCTATTACAATAACATCAGGGGATGCATTGTTTCAAAGTTGAATTTAAACTCAGCTTTTTAGCTTTTGGGGTCACTACATTAACCTTTTTTTATCTTGTTTTCATCCTCCAAATCCTTTCTTCTTTGCAGCTTCCTCTTTCATGTTGCAGCATTCCTAGTGTCAACCTAATGACAAGGAAAGGTTAGATGCAGACAGAGAATCCATTCTAACAAGAGCAAAAATCTCTTGTGGGTGAAGTTACTTTTTAGTCATCCTAATGCGAACAGCACTCTCACACCATACAATAGAAGGAGCGATAAGGATTAGCTTAGTCATTTTCTCTGCCTGGCGTCACAGTCCCACTAATCAATTACAGTTTGTTTAGCCTCCAAACGGCACACTGTCAGTGTATTTGTTAATCGTTTGTGAAGGCTTTTAAATGTGCCTCATTCAGTGAGCAGTAGTCCGGAACCTATCCGAGCCCTCATGAAAGTTTGTGTGTTTTCAGTCATGGCAGCTCATAATCGTGCAGAGTATAAAGCAGACATTTTACAATAGAGCATCCCTGAAAGAAAAGAATGCTTCTTAAAGCAGGTTTTCAAGTTTTAACAAAAGAACAAGCGTCTGAGTGCTGCTTGACCGTTAAAGCACTTGCAGGATTGGCATTGGTATTTTATAAATAAAAAAAAAAATAAAATAAAAAAAAAAACAATTCACTACACACTTTTTATTTCACATGACTGTGTGTAAATTTACACTGAACATTTCATAGGCAAACAGTAAGAATTTGCATAGGGTCAGATTACATGTATTTCCTTACATTTTGCATTTAAATTTAGTAAGTATTGTCATTCTACTTTTGCATTTTCACATTCCAAATTAATCTTTTCTTTCTGTCATTTTTTTTCACTTTAAAAGGTTAAGCTGAGCACAAAACATGTTTCCTCTCTTTTTCTGTGTTGCTAAACATCAACTACCAAAGCAGTGTTAACGAAAAGCACAAGAGTAAAAAAAGAACATTCGATGCTGATGCAGCACATCATTATTATTACATGGGTTATTATTTTGTAGCATTAGAGAACTTTTTTATTGCTGATTCTTTTTTGTATTGAACTTGTTCTGAAAGTTTTGAGCTATGTTGTTGTTTTATATTATAATCTGAAATCTTATTCTTTACCTCTTTAGACACTTCCTGCTTAAAACAGGAACAGGAAGCACATCTCTCTTCACAAATCCCAATCCTGGTTATACCATGGCCACCGGGGCAGTCTATTCTCCCCCAGCTCGTCCCCTGACCCGTAACACACTGTCAAGAGGAGCCTTCAAATTTAACAAGTCATCTAAACGATGTTCGTGGAAATGCACTGCTCTCAGCGCAGTGGGCGTGGCCACCCTGCTATCAATCCTGCTCTGCTACTGTATAGGTAACTGTTTTATTGTATGTTTGTCAGCCACTTCCTTTTGCTAAACCTACTGAATAGCACTCACAAATATTGTACAATTTTAAGAGTATAGTATTTTTATTTATTTTTTGTGAGGCACCACTATATGGTCGGACAATCAGGATTTTTTTTTTTTTTTCAAATTCGTGCTTTATTTTTATAATGGATACAGTGATCAGTGAGATAAATGCTTGTAAAAGTGTGAGCTTGTTTAAGAGCAGAGTAACAGTGTGTATGTGGGCATATGAAGACCTGCACCATTCAGCAGGCACACTGAAGCAGACCCTTGTAACCCCAAAAGGGAACAAGCAGGTAAGAAGATTAATTAATTAATTATATATATAAAAAAAACAACAACAGAACATCAATAAAAGTCAATTTTATTGATAAATGTCCAATTTTTTGGCTGTGGCTCCATTTTTAATCTTTGAGTAGAGCAAAAATTCCCAAAACCTTGCTTTTTTTACATTGATTTTTTTTTAAGAAATGAAGACGAAAAATCCATGGTTCTTACAAACTGTTTTGTAGCTGTACGACCCAGAATTAATCATCTTTTAATACTAGTATTAATTTTAACATACTGATTTTGTAGCTTGCTGAGAATTCCTCTTTGTTTGGCAGATTTGTGAGTATATGGCATCGCTACCAAAGGTTCAGTGTCCACATCTGACATAGATCTGTACCTCTGTTTACTTTGTGACTGATTTTTAGAAAACACTTCTAAAGCATTTACACTACTGAGCATTTTCGCTATTTATTTCACTATTCACTAATTATCCAACACCTTTTGGTTTTGGCTTTTTTGGAACATTGGTACTAATGTAACTAGTATTGGTCCTAGTATTACAATTGTGTACAGCATTGACAAAATTCTTGAAGAGTGCTTTTCTTTTATTAGACATTCTTGATTGTTACACATAATAAGAAGTAATAATGATTTGTTTAATCAGCGTGGATAAGAACTAATAAAACAAAAAAGAGAAGGTGGAAATCCTAGTTTGCGTGTGCGTGTGTGTGACTGCTATTACTTATGTGACCTAGAGGATCTCAGGTGTGTGCTTCTTTATCATGCCTGCCCAAAAAAGAGATGGAAAATAGCTCATCAGATGGAGTTTTTCTTCCTCAACCTTCATCTGTGACCAAAACACCTGGTGCTCTGCTCTAAATAGTTCCCATATCACTGAGAGATACACACAGAGATGCTGAGAAAAAAATAAACGATTTAGTGATTAATAACTGCAGAGTGGTAAAGTTGCAAACACTTTTTTTTAACTCTCGGATTTTGTAACATTGTTTTCCCACCATGAGTTGTTTGCCGCAGTGGGAGGCTCCTCCTCCCCTGCTGAAGGTCTGTTCGAGACATTCATCCCTCCAAAGATCAAAACAGAGAGGAAGAGAGGTGTTCGAAGAACTGCCTCCTCAGTACGTTCCCTTGCTGTGAACTTTGAAGGAGACTTTTCCCAAGCTGTTTTTGCAAGTATTGGAAAAGAAGGAAAAAAAGGCATTTGCCTACATTCTATCAGCAGCGCATGACTAGAATAGAAAAGTGAGATTAAATGAGAGAAAGTATGGTGTTATATAACAGACAGGCTTTCTTCTTTTTTAATCACTGGAATCCAATTTGATTTGGTCTATAATAGTTGTTTTCAGCAATCTGGAGTATATTCAAAACAGTGTGCGCCAAGACCCCATGAGGCGATAATTCAAAGAATATTTTTTTCCCAACAGCAAAAAAAGACATGAGGCAAAATTTTAAGCAGGCTACAACTAATGCCATGTTTTCTTTCCATAAGCAATTTGTTTGTATCCAGACATGAACAAAGGAGAGCGCAAATAACCTTCTAGAATGGCTTTCAACAGCCTTTAAATGGTTCCCTTTTGGAAATGTGAATGTCTCATGACATGATATGCGCTTGCTGTTCCATTTCATGATCTTGATTGCCTTCTCTCGCAGCCATGCATGTACTTGGCCTGAACTGGAAACTGAAGGATGTGGATAATCATGCCTTTGAGAATGGACAAGCCAAACCAGTGACGTTCCCGACCAACACTGTGACTGCAATTTCTGCAGATGGTACGTTTTCAAGGCCAATATCCATGACCTTCTGAGCATAGAGGACTTGAATTTCACATCCCTGTGAGATTTTACAGATACATCATTTCATGTAGGCTCGGATGGCATTTTTTTCAGGTAGCATTCTCAATGGCAGAGAACCTTTTTTCCCTCTATTTTATGGAGAACTTACATAACAGTTGTTTGAAAGGCTATTTATGAGTTATATTACCAGCCAAAACATTTTAAAAAGCTTGCATAATTTTATTTTACAGAGGTCCTAAATTGACATAATATTGGAATAAAACTTTAAAAGATTACATGCCCTTGCAAAAAATGTTGCGTGATCCCTCAAAAATCTGTAAAAAACAATTCATGAGCAAGAAAAGTGGCTCAGACTTACAAAATGTACTTAATTTTTATATATTTTTTAATTTACACTTCAAGGCATAGGTTTGTTATCTACATATTAGGCAACTCCACGGGTACCAATCATAAGCGTTTCAATCCACCTATTTTTGTGAGCATTTTGGAATAACCCTGGATGGAATTGGATAAACTTGTTATCCAATAAGAAAAAATGTGCATAAATGACGGCAGAAGCACATTTACTGAATAAATCCCAATGCAATTCAATAGCTAAAGTGGTTAGGGATTATCACCTTCCAGAACCCGCCTCCAAAAGAGAGATGACACGACTGCATGTATTGCATTTCATCTACGTGTTTTAAAAAGCAAGAAAGTTATAATATAAGTATATAAGTTATTATACACAAAAAAAGCCCTTTTCTTAATGCAGCAACTTCCATTTTTCTTTTGATAGTTGGAGCTAGTTTATCAGGAAGTGATGATTTGGTTCTCTTGGACTCGTTGGATGGATATATAGAGTACAATAGTAAATATGGCATTATTGGAGTCATAATGAGAAAACAAACAATTCTTTGAGGTTTTGATGAAAGGACAAGACAAGTTACCATAACTGTTTCCTCTTAAATACTTTATTGATTCTGGAAACAGCTGTAACCTCCTCTATGAAGACTTCTTATGATTAACTGACCCTTTGTTTTCAAATTGTTTGTTTTCTCCCAATCTGTAAGTCACTTTGGATAAACGTAAATCTACATTGTCAGTAAAAGGATTGTTGTATGAAACATTGTTGCAGCAAAATGTTGCAACAAAGCCAGATGACTTAAATTTTAATTCACTAATAAATACTATTATTCGGATACTAATAAATAATCTTTATTAAAGTGCTCTGTTATGTATTTTTGCATTGCCCTAAAAAAGATAGTTGACTTGGTGTTGGAAGCACACAACTACCGGTAATCGCTGTACTTTTCCTAACACAAAGGGTAAGTTTAGATGAACAAGTTACTGGAATGGTCTCCGGATGTATCATTAGAGTGAATCGGAAAAACAGTTACAAATAAATGCATTCTATAAGGCAATTAAAGTGCTTTTTTGACCAATTATTTCAGCATGTGGTTGGAGACTACAAAAACCACAACATGAACTTTTTGAACCCAAAATGGAGCAATGCTACCCAAAGCATTATGCACTATGGCTACAAATACTAAAAATTGTGTAAATATAAGATATATTCTATATTGTATCTATTCTGCGACATGAATCAACCATTTAGAGCAGGTAACCCCTATGATACAATCTTAAAAAAAAACCTACCTTTTAAGGACTGTATGGCTCTAAAAATGTGCTGTAAATATATATTTTGAGTTGTGAAAAATGCTTTGTCTAGTTATTGTTTTGGAAAAAACACAAGACAATATTGTCTAGGTAGCAACACAACCAATCACTGCAGTTTTTCAAACGCAAATTATAAATTATCTCTTTGGATAAATGACTTGCTGATGGTCTCTGGATGAATCATTACATAGCACTTTGAAAATAAGTGAATAAATCCATGTTATTAGAAATTGAAAGTACTTTTTGACCTTTTGGACATTTCAACATGTGGTTTGGGTCCTCTAAACAATACAGTCAAATGAAACACTGAAAACCACATATTAAAGCATTACGACCCCCTGGCGGTGCTAATGAATCTAAATATTATTGAGTCTAAGTGTTGTCTTAAAGAATATGTGTCAAATTTGGTAAACAAGAAGTATATTTTCAAAGTTATTTTCTGGGTTTTTACTTCGGTTTTGGAAACTCACTCCAATAGACTTTTTGTATGTCAAAATTCAGCTGACTGCCAAGAACGAATCACTGGACGGATGAATTAAATCTTCTTTGTAGAGTCCTTTAAATCACATGAAATATCTAAGAGGGGTTTGTTAAAGTATGATGCCTGGAATTGTACTGGACTTCCTGTTAATTTTGGAAATTTACTCATATAAACTTTTTAAAGGTCTCTTACATAAGTAAGCCAAATTTGTCCTTTAAACACAATCTAAAATAGCAGAATAAAACACCATAAAATGGGATATTCCATGTTGATACTAGATGGCGCTATTACTGACACTATAGGTCGCTATATGGATTTGTTCAGACATGGACTCTTAAAACTCATTGCAAATTTAAACGCGATTGGATATTGCATGGCAGTTCTGTGGCTATTCTGCAATGTGACTCAAACAAGGCCAGCTAACCATGTGCTGTATCACTTTGGAACACAAGTGGACCAATCCACCCTCAAAAGATATGTGAAAGGATTCTGGAACTTATTTTTCAATTATTTATTTGATTCCTAGGGCACTTCAAAGAAACAAAAGAGTTTCACTTAAGTAGAGATAGTTTTCAAAGAATACAAGCCAATGTGTTGGGCTTCTCCTAATTACCATGTTTAGAAAGCATCCTCTTGATTCAAGTCAAAAAAAACATTTCTACACAGTCTTCAGTGCAAACCTGTCATGCTGCATTGTGCTCTTTTAATTGACTAACTGCTGTTTTGTGAAGTGTCGAATAAAGAGGTTTGTCAATGTTGTGTCAACTCTATCATCTGCCATCTGAATGATTGCCTTTGGAGAGTATAAAAGAGCATGGAAAATGCTCGCTGCAAGTTTAAGAGTAATGTTTTATATTTAGAGGCTCTCACAAGAAAATCTTTGAGGAGATCATTTATCTGTGGAAATATAGAGAGAAATATTTAAACATCCTTTTGAAATACTTGACTTGAAAGAAGAACACTTTTTGTGGCTTGGATGGGCCAGTCGCTGGCAGATGTAACCAGGCTGAAATGAAATGGATTGAAAGGGAATAGTAGATAACTGGAATTGCCGGGATGAATCAGTGTTGGCGTTCAAACAAATATCTATGCACAGAAAGTACTGTATACAAGAGTAGCAATGAGTTCAATACCATTCTGCAAAAGAAACAGCTTCTGTTTGTGAAGTAATGGACTGTATGCAATTGGAAATATTGACCATCATTAGATATGCTAAAGATGCTAATTACAAATGGTAAAGACTATTAAAAAACTATTTATTTAACATGAACAACTCAAAAGTTGCTTCCAAACGACATAAATGCAAACTCAAACATCAGCAGCTGTAGTATTAGATGGCCTTACATACGTTAACTTCGTTATTTACGGGATGCACTTTGTAACGATTCTATGCACTTAGGTACGATACTATGTCCACATTACAATAGTTATTACAATATCAATCAAACATGCAAAAAAGAAAAAACTAAATCAAACCTTAAGCCTTACAAAAATGTAACTAAGTGTTGTTTATTTTCTATTTGAGCATGTAATATCATCCACCCTCTAGGGGGCAGCTCTAAAGAGTGTGCACAATGAGCTTGAAGCATTAAAGGAGAAGTTTTCTGAGAGAGAAACAACGTTAATGTTATTCACAGTATTATAAAGTTCTATTGTTTATCAAAAATGTTTATGGCTGTTTTCAGGCTTTTTGAGGAAAGCTCAGAGATGATAAATCTCAGCAACTCTACAATAAAACCACGTGCAGCATCAGGGGAAATGTCACATTTTGTGCCATCGCGTATTGTTACTGTATAAAGAATATGCTTTTCCCACTGGGTTATGAGCAAGACTGGTGGCAAAACACATAGCGGTTAATATAGAAAAGAATCAGACTTGATGGTGATCCCCACAATTTTTCAGATGACTATCTTTAGAGATTTTGCCAGTAAATGGATTTTCATGTATACGATTCTGATTTACACAACGGGAAAGTACACAAGTTTAAAGGCAGAGAAAACCTAGACACCTGGCCGTGCTTTGAAGCAGATTTTTCAATGACCCCAAATCCAGGTTTTTACTCCTGGATTCCAATTATTTAAAGAAGTTTTCCTTTCTCCCGAAATTAGCAGTTTGTAAAATGCTCTCCCTCAAGTCTTTAAAAATCACTTTCAAAGCTTTCTCCATTAGCACATTTTAGGCTTTCCATGATCAGGGTACTATTATTTCATGTGCACACCCTTTAAAAAAATACTTACCTGTAAAAAAGGGGAGAAATACAATTTAAAACTGTATTCATTTAACTATTTTCATTTAAAGTTCTTCACAGGCAGTCTCTGGATATCTTATCCAAAGTGATTTGCATGAAAGAACAAATCTGAGTTCTTGTTTTTTCTGGAAGTCACACTTTAACATTTGGCTAACACTACAGTCTACTAACTGATACACAGGAATATCCCAAATCCATTTAAATTGACCCCATGCAATGTTTGTGATTTGTTTAAATTATTTTCTTTTATCTCTTTTTTGGCAGGAAGGGTAGGAATAATGCTACAATATAATTCCACACTGGACACGGGCCAAGTGGAGTTGGGGCAACAGGTAGCACATGCCATACCTCCAGGAGTTTTCTGGAGGTCCAGACTTGTCATCGACCAACCGCATTTCCTGAAGTTTAACATCTCCATCCAAAAAAATGCCCTGATTGGAGTCTATGGGAGGAGGGGGCTTCCACCATCACACACCCAGGTAATATTATTATCTTTCAGTGAGTTAATTGGTGTCAAATATACGGTAGCACTTTTATCAGATTGTGCTGTGTTTATGAATTGTGTTAAATTACGGTTCATTAATCTAAATAATTTTCATTTTATTTGTTAAATTTAAGGTCTTACTTTGTAAAACGTATTATATTTTTTCACTGTAAATTCTATGTTTATTACGTTTTGTGAAATACAGTCTTTTTCTGTTGCCTTTATACAGTATTTGTTGTTAAATTTACTGATATTTGTAAAATAAAAAGTTATCAAGGAACGTTTTTTTTTACTCTCTTGGGGATGTTTTTGAGGAAATTTTGTAGAGCAGCAGTAATACGGCTCGTCTGCAAGTATTGAAAATCAGTAAAACAGCACATCACCAGAAAGCACAAATCCAACTTTAATCATTTTCCAAACAAAGGGCTCAAACATTTCTCCATGTCTTGGGGTGCCAATGACAGCAGTATCTTTCATGAGCGCTAAAAAAAGCTTTTTTTTTTCTGTTCAGTCAATGTATCCCAAAAGCACTTACAATAAACCAAAGCAAACATATTGAGTCCTGCTTCCAGGCATCATGCAGGAAATAGTTCAATAAATCTATTTATTTATTTGGTGGATGTGAAATGTGGGTATTTCAACACTACAACACTTTTGATATTTTATAGGGGAATAGCAGCATATATCTAAAGGTTTTCAAAAGTGCATTTGATTTGGATATATGTGTATTATTTCTGGCTACAGCTTAGTCATGGCTGTCAAATGTATTTGTTTGTTTCAGTATGACTTTGTGGAGCTGCTAGACGGCAGTAGGCTTATCACTCGAGAGCATGTTCAGGTGGATCCAGAGCTCAGGGACCACCTGGAGATTCCAGTCAGCATTCAGCAGGCGGGATTTATCCAGTACCTGCACACCGGTGTTTGGCACCTGGCCTTTTACAACGATGGCCGTACTGTAGAGCCTGTCTCATACAACACTTTACTATTAGGTGAGGTACCACACGTAACACAACTCATGTGATCACGAGTGTAATGGAAAATTTGTTCTAAATCAAGTGAGAAGTCTTTGAAAGAAAGAGTTAGAGAAGATTCAACAGAAACCGTGGCTTTATTTAACTTACACGTGTAGACATGATTCTGATAGAGAAACACAAGGATGTTTATGATGCAATTTGATGTATTTCCTGTTCCGCCTCAAAGATCAAACAAAAAAGAAATATTTTTTTTTTATTACATATCATTTATGTCTGGTTATTTTGTGTCTATTTCTGCATTTCTTTGATAAAGAATGTGATTTTGTGGCCAACCTTTTGTAATAGGATGCTCAAAAGACAACTGGGTCAGTGTAACAAGCTTTTATAAGTGGCTTCAGATGCCCCCTTTTTTATATTTCTGTCTTGTCTCAAGTGCCTGAGATAGTGCTGCAGTGATAATGAGGCGTGCAGAAGCAAGCCTTGAGTTGCTGGCTAATCAATAAGTTTGATTCTGCCGCTATCTCTTTCTGTCAGGCCAGGAAATATGGAAGCCAAATGACTAAATCTCTAAGCCCTCAGCTGCTGAGCTGTTTGTTTTTTATCTTAAAATCTGTTTATGCATATATTATTCAATCATAAGATGGGTCAGGAAAGAAAACCACTTGATCTTCAGTTATTTTTACAGTTATTTGTTCATTGGTAATTCATAATGAAACCTCAAAACCATTGGCAATAGTTTTCAATTTAAAAGTGTATAGTGTTTTTTCTTCTCTTACCTGAGAATACAGGCAGAAATATAAAGCTGTTTAGAAACCCAGTTAAAATGGAACACATACCTTGTAATGTTATTATGTGATCTTGTTTGTGCAGACTCAGTGATGGAATGCCCACACAATTGCTATGGCAATGGAGAATGTGTCTCAGGTTCATGTAATTGCTTCGCTGGATTCCTTGGGCCATATTGCTCCAGAGGTGTGTGTGGGGTGTGGGGCTGTAATGAAAGTTTTTCACTATCAGGAGTAATCTTGTGAAAGTATGTCTGGGTCATATTTACCATCAAAAGAAAAGCAGCAAAAATATCTACAAAATAAATTGAATTGAAAGATTCCTTTGCTTCCCTTTACCATGGTAAATAATTGAATGTGATGTAAATAAAATGATTCACGTGATAAACATCATTTAAAAATACTGAAAATGGCAAATCCAGAGTGTATTTTTTCACATTTGAAAAGCACATAATCAATTTTCCAAAAAAAAAAAACACAATACTTGCTGGGTCCTGGTTTGTCCATTTTGTTTTTTTTTTTTAAATAAAATTCCATAACTCCATTAAACCTAAAAATGGAGATTGAGAAGATGAGGTGCTGAGGAGGTGGAAAAATGCCAGCTGTTATCTGCTGCAAAAAGTTTTAAACAGAAGCGTTTAGATGGAACAGAATCAGGGCATTTTCCAGCTAATCGCAGTCACTAAAGTTCACCAGAGACGTCCACAATTAACCGGCTGGCGGAAGGAGAGACTGCACTGTTTCTGGCACTGTATAACCAACCTATTCTGGAACCAGCCACTTGATTCAGTGTTGATGTTACTGTATTTAAAACTTTTTCATAAATTAAAATCAAAAATATATTGATGCAAAATTGTATTGAAATATATCTGTAATTGTTTACATCTGTAAATGTTATGTTTGTATGACTTTAAGGTGCTTGGAAAAAGTGTGGAAAATTTTCAGAAAACTTGATTTTCCTCAAACAACTCTGCACCAAGTGGCCAGTCAGTAAACTACTATAGATTTTTTTGCTGCTTGATGCAAAATGTACCTCTCAGAACACAGTTACTGCTGAGTTTCTGTTGACCTCTAGCTTCTCAAAAACACCTCACAACTTTTTTTGTATTTCCCAAAACCAGAGTAATTTTAGAGTCATTGGAATTTCCATGGGATAAGTGTGATCAATGTTGATTAATTTCAAAGAATGGCACATATACCTGTACAAAAAAATGTGACAAAGCAGAAGAAATTTGAGTAAAATATACATTATTATAATTATTTGCAAAAATATTACTGTAATGTTTTTATTCTACATCAAAAGCAAACCCTTCTTGTTATTGTGTCACATAAAACGTTCTACTTCATTGCCCTAAGTTTATGTTTCTTTCAAACAAGTTGTTTCTCATTAAATAAACTGCCTTTTTCTTGGATTTACATCCAAAGTGATTTCATGGGTTTACACAGAATTGTCAAGGAAATAGAAGTTGCCCACTGAGCAGCAGTTCTGTTAATGCCTGATTTCAGAGGAGAACAGATTTAATGACTGGAAAGCAGTGCAATGTAACTCATTAAACAACTTGTTAAAACTGACGTCTGCAGAAAAAAAAACATCCATTTATACAGAACTTATTTATCCTTGACATCTCCAGAAGACACTTTTACATAAAATGAGAATAAAATTGACACATTTTCACCAAACACTGAGAAACGAAGACTCTTGGTTTAGATGAGGCTTGAGCTCTGCTGTAAGTTGGTGGTGTGGGAATCCCAATTTGGGAAAATTAAAGAGACAAAAAAGAACAAATAACCCTATACTCCATGTTATATATACGTCATTCATGCCCTTCCCCTTAAAACAAAGACTTACCATTTCTTGCAAAAATTACTGATCATCAAATCATGAAAGATACCTTAAGCACATAATAATAATCGAGTAGAGCACATTTTAGATGTCTTGAAACACATGATATCATGTCTTATCAGCAGTAAATATGTGAATCTCTTATGTGAATATATTTCCATATCGACCAGTATTTCTAGAAATTATTGAATTTTCAATGTGAAACTTAAAGCCCTTCTGGCTGAACCTGACACCCGCCAGGTATACTCATAATGTGAGTGGTGTGTTTAAAATGACATGGATAGAAATAGCATTATTTTAGATATTTTAGATTTTAGATAACCAGGAGATTACATTAATGAAAATCTAATGAAAATCTCGAATGAGATTAATGAAGTGAAGTCACCCTGGATATGTCATTCAATATGCTTATCTGTGTTTCTACTTTTATCCATCTAGCTTTAATTTCTTTGTCTCTGATAGCGGCGTGCCCAGTGCTGTGCAGTGGCAATGGCCAATACAACAGTGGCCGGTGTCAGTGTTACAGTGGCTGGAAAGGGATCGAATGTGATGTGCCCAGCGGTCAGTGTATGGATGCCCAGTGTGGGGGTCACGGCTTGTGTGCTTCAGGCTCCTGTATTTGTAATCCGGGCTTCAAAGGCGACAACTGTGACCAAGGTAACTAGAGAGAGTTCCCCAAAAAACCCACAAACATGCAGCTCATTCTTGTGGGGGAGGACAGTCTTACAAAAAATACCAAGCTAATTACATGGATGAGTGTACTGACTTAAAGGATGCTTTTTGTTGTGATAAATTATCCACTCCATTTAGCTGCATCCAATGAATGAAATTGATTCGACATATGGGATTGAGATAAGGCAGACAACCAAGAAAATAGCCAATACACACATCAAATGTTTCTGTCTTTGGGTTCCTTTCATCCTGCTCTCTTTAGGAGAATCCAATTGAGTTTATTGATCCTTGTTCAATAGACTTGGGAATTAACACTTTAGATGTCTATACGTCCAGGTCACTTGAACAGTGCTGTAATTGTCATTGAACTGAATAATAACCTTGGGGCTCGAGAAAGTGAATAACATACATTAGAAGATCCTCGCTGAATAGATTTATTCTTCAGCTGCTCTTTTTAAAACTTGGACTGAATTGTAGGTGTCAAGAAAAAGATTTTGATTATAACAAATATACTTATTAATTACTAGCTTTTTCTTGAGTTGCTGGGTTGAAAATTGTTAACATTATCGTTAACTGTCGTATTTATGTGCCCGAACCCAACCTGAATAAAATAAAATGAACAAGACAAAGGACTGAGAATCTCGCCACCAAGTGCATACAATACAGTAGAAACAATGGCTGAACGTTGATTATCCCGTTTATGTCATGGTCACTTGCCAACGTAAACATAATAAAGTTATTAATAATATCTGGACTGAATACATCGCTGAAAAAATTAAAGCAGGTATTTAAATTTTTTGTCATTTACCTACAAAAAATACTTGTCTTCAAGGTGGTTTACCTGAACTGACGCCGATATGAGTCAATCACACCAATTTCTGGACAATAATCGTTTTGGGGTTAAAGGTTTGTGTGACTTTATCAAACTTCCTGTGATCCAAAAGTCCGGCTTTTGCTCAATAAATGACGGACTATGTCTATGAGAATGCTAAAATAAACCAGCAATCCTAGTTCAGTTAATCTAGAAAAGTTTGCTGCAGCCATCTCGTTCTCAACTAAAGCCGTGAGTTACTGTGGTTACCGGTGGATTGATATTTTAAGTGAACAGACTGAACCAGAGGAACTTGTGCGATTGAACTAAATGAATCAACGCCTGCCAGCCAAGCAGAATCCAGTATTCAGACCATGACATAAACATTTTTACAAAAGGTAATCACTGGAGACAAGATCTGACTGACTGCGAAAAGTTGCTAATCTTGGTGCAAAGACATAAAATACAAGATTAAATACTGAAAAGTTTTATATAGGTTGTAAGTGCCATCTTCTACAAAATATATACATTTGAGATTGTTGTGTACCGTTACAAAGAAAGCCTTGAATGTAACCAAAATTTTTTTTAGGTTTCACAGGAGCTCACAGAGTGACCTATTTGTGGAAAAAACAGTCTGCATGCTGACGTGCTTGATATACACATGTGACAGTGAAAGTGATTGGAATGTCTGAATTCTATTATTTTTTTTGTTTGTTTTTTTTATATTGATGAATACTGTTGGCAATACAGTGTAACTTAAAGTCCAAGAAACCTATATAGTCACAATTCCAATGAGTTTAAAACAAGTATACCTTAATGTAAAAAAAATGCTTATATTGTATTTGTGTTATTAATGTGCAAGCTAAGTGTAACTTAAAACCCCTCTTTGATAGCTGAGTGTTGAGGAGAGAATAATCAAGGAATTTCAGACTAGCAGTAGACCAGTGTTTGCAATTCCCTTCATCATAATCGGAGAAAAGATCACGGTTAGGTTTCCAAAATTGCAAGGACAGAATCAAGGTATTACCTCTGTCTATACATCCTTCTTCCTTAGGCTGCATTTTACATTTGAAGCAGGAAATGTAGACACCTACAGAATAGTTATTTTCAGTGATGGGATTTTTATGCCTGTTTCCTGAATCTTCATGGTGTTCATAAAATGATTATTTTTTTACTAGAGTCGAAAAGCATGGTTTACAGGATAGCCTCTTCATAAATCGTCATGTGTTGAAAATATTGTTTAAATAGGAAATGCAGCCGACTTCAAAAGAATTTCGATCACTTTTTCTCGCCTAGGTAGAATTGAGAGGAAACTGGTGATTCCACATATAGATCAAACATATCGTGAAAAGAACTTATTTTTTTTCACAGCAGACTGCGTGGACTCATCCTGTTCGGGTCATGGCTCATGTCTACATGGTCAGTGCCACTGTACCTCGGGCTGGACTGGTTCCAATTGTGAGACACTGCTTTCTATGTGCCCTGAACACTGCTCTGGCCATGGCACATTCCAGACAGAGACCAAAACCTGCAGCTGTGAATCCAACTGGACTGGTCCTGACTGCTCCACAGGTACTGCACATTTAATAATGTCTTATGTATGTATGAAAAGGTCATAGAGAAATGGGGTGTTGTTTCTGTTAATTATAAAATAAGCTAATCATAAGATAAATGTTTGATTAATATAATGTAACCATACTGTTTACTCTAGCAACCACTTATCTATCTCAGCTTAGGGAAACCATAGTGACGTAGGGGTTGAATATTTCACTAAAAGTGAGATACTATATGATGTCACTGATCCCTGTTTAGCCACCAGACTGCTTACAGTAGCGACCATTTTGCCATATCTCAGTCCATATCTCACTTTAGAAATGTCATAGAGACATAATTTTTTTTTATTACATTAAGAACATTCTTTTAAACTGTACTTTTACAAGCCATTATCAAAGTTTTTAAACAAATATTAGTTTTAATTATTATCAAGAAACAGTGTAAATGTTTTATAAATGTCTCTTTCCATCACATCTAGAAACATCCTTTCCAAATTAAAATAAACTCTATGCTGTTTTCATGTATTTCCATACACAAACCTAAAGAGAAACTCTACGCCTCTACTGATTATAACCAGCTCTTTATTACTTTCCTATTGTTTTTGAGCTGAGTACTGGACCACTTTTAACCACAGCTCTGGCCATACATAGGAGCAATGGGAGTCCACTTGCTTGCACAGTTGGGGTTTTGTCTCTTCATTACCTCCTCTCTTCCACGACAATTAAATAAACTTTAATTAACGGGTGTACAGCGTGGATCGACCCACCTCCCGCTGGAACCTGGAAGTGGTAAAAACAGATAAACACCTTACCGCTAATGAAAAATTGATTACATCGACTTGTGTGCAAAAAAAAGCTGTTTGAAAAAGAGGAAAAGATTGAATGAATCAACTAAGCAGCCCTTTACTCCTTTAGAACAATTTAATATTCCAAAGAGCAGGCACAACCTAATCAGACGCTCCAAGGTCTTGCAACTGAAGAAAAAAATAATAAACTCCTCTTGAGGGGAACCAGGAAAGGTCTCACCTCTACAAACCCCAGGCTTGCCCCCTTTTTTGAGCATGAGATATATGCTTTGGTCAATTTTGGCTTTCATACGTTATTTATTTGTCATGGGGGCTTTCTTCCTGCTTGATAAATGCATGCCTTATAGAAGACCAGTTTGGAAGTTACCTGAAAGGTTGCCTAGGGCAGCAATGGAAAGCTGTGTAATTTCTCTGCAATGATAAACGGGCACCAGCATGGCCTTATAAAACCGAAATTGCCCTGAGCGATGTTATTTGGTGGGGTTTTAGCAGACATTGAGCTGATGGTTCTAAGGATATAATGATTAGTTCAAATGAAGGTGAAAAGGGCTAGGCCAGGTCAGAGTACCCCTTGTTATCTAGTATTAGATGGATTTAGATGTGCAGTTCTGCCTGTTTTCAACTTTGAAACCAATTCTTTACTTCTCTACACCATATTCCCTTGCTGTAAGGTCTGTTTTTTAATGATATTCTCATTGATCATGGCTTTTTCTTGTGGTCTAACAATGTTTATTGCTATCCTCATAAACCCAATGCATTTAGTTAAGAACATGATAGTTAAAAAAAATCCGTCAGAAATGTAAAGCTGGACTTTAACTCATCACTAATTTAACAATCAACAAGAATGTTTTTTGATGAAAGCAGCTTTGTAAAACTACAGACACTGGTCACAACGCACAAGTCCTGAATATTTTATTTTCTTATTATTGCGTCTCATCTAGGGGGCTCCAATTTTTTTTGAAAAGTTGGTTTAATTCTGAAATTACTAATCAGACTAACAACAGAACAAAAAAAACAATCAGCAATTATAGTTGAAGGAGATTCATATATAAACTAAAGTTCAAAACATTCTTCCACTAAAGAAACAAATCTCCATAGACAATACCAACACAAACAGAACTAAGTAAAGAAACAAACAGATCCTGCTTCCCTCACTAAAAAAAAGAGGTACTTTGTTTCTGTCTCTAACAGCTATGTAAACTACGGTACATAGCAAAGTTACCCAACAACAGATAAATACTTACAATCAGATAGAAAGCAAATAATCCAACAAAGTACAAAAGTCTCTTGCAAACAACAAACTAAATAAAAATTGAGTCAACACATACACAAGCACAAGTGTTTATCCAAAGTGGTGATTAAATTAAAGTTAACATCCTCCCTCTTCCTCCAATCAAGATGACTCTGGATCATTGGAATCAGTGGCAGGATGTCAACTTCTCTGCGTAGCTGCGGGACTTCTTGAAACAACAAAGATATATAAGGAAAGATATAGTACATAGTAACCTGCACAAGCATCCCATAGAAACAATGGAAACCCTGGTATCCAATCACCTAATATTGAAATCCTTCAGATTATTCTTCCACCCACTTGCGATCACGCAATCCTGCATTAGATATTAATTAAAATAGAGTATAATAGGAATAATTCATAAAATCAATCATCTTCGCCCCTTAATAACGTGAAATTCTGCAGCGATTCTGATTTATAGCTTTGTCACATCACTAGGACTTAATTTGCTAACTCCATTTGCTCCCTATTACCCACTGAATATATTATAACATTTTACTGATCACATAGAGGACAACCCACAGTCGTGCTCCCTGCTACCTGTCTGACGCTCCACTCATCCTCATCTATTCAACCCACGGTTCCGCATATTACAACAGGCTGAGGTTATTGTTACTAACAGGGGTCGACCAAGTTATTAATTTTAAGGGTTCACTTTTTCCACAACCACTATTTTTTTAAAACTCTAACCTTTTTTCTGTGTTGATTTTTATCTTATAATGTTTGTGAATAGCCTTGACTCTGATGGCATCTACGTATGTGTTTAAACTGTATGTGTAAGTTTACTTTGTGGTATGTGCATGTGCACCCTCCCTTGATAAAAATCCAAAGCATTTCCTGTTAATACGGTCATGCAACAGTGTAGAATTAGCTGGCTGTAAAAAAAGGTTTAATTTATTCATTGGTGCCAGAATTATTTTGACCACAATATGCATAAATGATTTTTTAATTACCTTTTGTGTTTATTAAAAAAGTCAATAGTTTATTTATTTACGTGCTGTCCTGCTCACTACACAGTAAAATCCTAAGAGTTAAATTAACTCTACTCGGAGTATATTTGGTCCCACTCTATATAGAGTTAAACCGACTCTGAGAAAGAGTAATTTAATAATCTATTTTTCATCATGTTTTTCCAAATCTGCATGGGAAATGCAAACTAAATATTAACTATTCAGAGAGGGACCAAGTCCACTCCAGAAAGAGTAAAAACAGACAAAAATAGACTGTTTAGTTCAAATAGACTTATTTAAATAACTCTCCTCCAGAGTTGGTTTAACTCTATATAGAGTGGGACCAAATACACTCTGAGTAGAGTTAATTTAACTCTTAGGATTTTACTGTGTAGTACATTGGCTTACACTCAGAGACTTATTTGTAAGTTTTTCACAATGAGTGTCCATTAAACTGTTTAGCCTGCCAAAAAAAAGGATTGGAATTGAATGGAAAGGAAAGGAAGGAAAGGAAACTAGCATAAAATAAAGGAAAGCAAAGGAAAGGAAAGTAAACTAGCATAAAATAACGTTAACGGAAGGAAAGGGGAGAAAAAGAAATGAAACTAATGGAAAAGAAAAGTAGTGGAAAGGAAATTATTGTAAATGGAAATGAAAAGAATCGAACAAAAAAAAAGAGGAGAGAAGGACCAATATTTTAAATTCTTACAAAGTTTGGTGGCAATACAGCGCTTTTACTGAATCCCCAAAACCACACCATAGTACCTGGTTAAAATAGAGCCTTTAAGAAAACACATCTTAGTGCAATTTAGAAAGAAAGTGAAGAAAACTTGAGATTTCAAACTACTGCCTGTATTAGAGCATGAAATGAAGGTGAATGGGGCAATCCAGCGTCTAATCTTCTCTTGTTATCTGTCATCAGAAGCATTTAGATGGTCCCACTTATTACTGTCATGTCAGAAACTCAAAACGGATCTTTATACTTAATGCTTTCAGAGATGAACCCCTATCTCAGTGAGATTGGTATGAATCTCTGCTGGACATTTTAATGCTTTCTGCTGCCTGATGCATGCAAATGTAATTTTATGATCTTGTCGTAACCTGTATGTGTTGGTCTCCAAACAGACATGTGTAAGCAATCTTACTTTGTTGATGCTTTACTTTCATATTAATAGTTTTCAGCCCTTTGGGAAATTTTAGTACATCAGTAAAATGAATATATATTAAAAACTGCATAATGAAGTAGTTATAACACAAAATGTGAACTCAAGTCATCCTAATGTGGTATGTCTCTTTGGAATAGCAGTGCACATAAGGTCTGTTGATGCTTGCAGGGTTTGATTAAACCTCATGGAAGTAATTAAGTATTAAGTGTACACTCCAGATTCTGGACTTGGCATGTATCCGTATTTAAAATTCAAATCAACCTTCCATGTTGCCTAGAACTGAACAATTAAACCAAATAATGTCCAACACATTTCTATGCTTCTGAATGAACTAAAGTAGAATATATAACAATTTATAAATGAATTTTAATGTGCTAATGTTCACCAAAAAACAGAAATGTCTTCCATTGTCATTTGATAAAATAGAATCGTGCACCAGACACTGAATGCTTGCAGGAGTGTTTGTCAGGGTATGCATGTGAGTGTGTTTGTCAGCATGCGAGTGTGATTGTATTTGCTGATGGAGGCTCTGGAGAGCTCCCGAAATGTTAGCAGTCACAGCTTGTGGGATGACAAGTTCAGAGCTATTGTCCACTGGCTTTAGCACAAAACTATCAAAGGATTACTGCCAGTTTTGTTTCCAAGCGTTCAGAAACAATCCAGCAGTGAGAATTAGTCACCCAAAGATGAATTCAGCCATAGCAGTTTTAAACCATCTTGGCACTGTTGTAAATTCGACGAAGTGTCTTATTTGTTTTGCCAAAGCAGATGAGTCAACATGGCTCATTCTTCAATAGAGATACGGAAAAGCAATGCAATGGTAGTCTTCTTTGGAGGAACTAAAATATTTGCTTGAGCAAAATGTAACACTGATTTAATATAATAGATTTAATGTAATAATTAAACGTTTCCAGTTTACGACCAACACTTGGTTCATTGAGGATGTGTAGAATGGACAGAAAGTGAAAATGAATTAGTTCTTTACCTATTGTTGGTGTATAAAACATTGTCAGTAAAATAGACATTATGTTATGCAGCAACAAACACGGACCAAAGTGCAGTGAAGATGAATTTTAATAACAACAGGCAAACACGTTTTATCGGTGTCAAATGACGAACTGAGATTACAAACTCTTCTGACGTAGGAACTGAAGATACACCAACAAGGGCAGGGAACTAATGAGGAGTAACTAGGAGCAGGTGAGAGAAATGAAGAGCAGGTGTAACACATAATAATATTGACCTGGAGATAGTTGCACCCTTACGCCTCTGTACGGTGAGCAAACAGGATACACATGCATGTAATCCTATACATGCTGTATACCATGATATCACAGTAAAAAGCAAACCGGTTCTCGTTTTGTCCACCATTAGAGTTGATCTTTGTAAACAAAGAAGAATCTGGCAGTGACACCAAGCACAGGGTGTGACGACAATGACAAACCCCACCTCCAGTATACATGAAAATTCAGTTCACGTAACAATAGCTAACAATTCCATCTACCTACTTTGGGATATTGCATAGAAATACTCTGTATGGAAATGCCAGGATGCACATAAAATTCGAAAATGCTCAAAAAAACTTTTTAGCCAATAAGAAAAACTGTGCAAAAGCAACAATGGAAACACATTTACCGAATAAAGTTTTTACAGCGCAATGGAAATGCATTTTTCTGTCTGTTTCGTCTATGTGTTCTAAGTGACATAAATTATTATATACAAAAAAAAAGACTTTCTTGTAACTTCCATTTTTATATATATATATATATATATATATATATATATATATATATATATATATATATATATATATATATATATATATTTGCCACCAGTTTTTCAGAAAGTGACAATTTTGTTCTGTTCGCCTTGTTTGATCGAAATGGTTATTTGCAATATTTTAGTTTTGTACATAAACATATTTAGCATATTTAGCATCTTTGGATAGAAACACAACTAATAATGTTTCCAAATGTTGCTCTTTGGAGTTGTTAAAAAAAAATGCATGGTTACATGAAAACAGCTGCATTATATGTGGATGAACATCGTAACTGCATGGAAAATCCTCATTTTCAAAATTACATAGAAAATTACATAACCTGAGAATTGGTTGACTCTACTTTACAATGTTTGCTTTGCATTTATGCATTTTGCAGAGGCTTTTATATGAAGAGATTACATAGAAGAAATAAGTTCTTGTTCTCGATAAGATTCAAACCTAGAACCTTTGTGTTTCTAGTACCACATGACTACACCATAGACTATTCCATTTTAATATTGTTTCAAGACAAGATATTTACAAAAAAATTCTCTTCTAGTTTTTCTAGTTAAATCAAATGAAAGCTCTACTTTTCCAAAAGTACTTACCAACATAAAAAAAAAACCTCTAAAGCACTCGATTCATTCTGAATCAGCTGGAACATCTTCTGTGTGCACGTCTTATGCTAAACTGGCCTCGTTAACAACAAGCTCATTGTTGTGTTTTACTCCCGAAATGTTTGTCACTTTGGATAAAAATATATTATTTCTTATGCTAAATGCATAATTGTAAATGTAAATCTTTATAAATCAATGCAAATGTGTTAAAATAATAATTTTGCTTATATTATCAACCCAAAATGTTGATTTCCTCAAAACATTTGAGCTGACCAACCCTTGTTTTAAAGTAAACAGTATTTACCACAGGTTAAAAAGCAGTGAACATGATAAAATAAAAGTTAATATTTAATGGTTGTAAAAAAAATGCTCCTTGACATGTGTTCCTCAAACACATTGTTGTTTCTTACAGAAATATGTGCTGTGAAATGCAGTCCTCATGGCGTGTGTCTTGGAGGTGTGTGTCGCTGTTCTGACGGCTGGTCGGGGGCAGGGTGTGAACAGGAGGACTGTCAGGCTAACTGCGGGGAGCACGGCTTGTGCCGAAAGGGGAAGTGTGAGTGCCATCAAGGTTGGACAGGAGAAAGCTGTAATATAGGTGTGTTTTAAAAACAATTAATTATTCGTATTCAGATTTACTTTACAGAATCAATCTGCAAAAAGAATATGGACTTTCCAGCTCAGTAAAATGTATAGGATTCTAAAATGCTTGCACAGCACTATATGAGTTTGTTTTAAATGAAATTGTTGGAATAGTTGGAATAGGAAAATATCCAGAACTTCACAAAAGTTGTAGACAGGTGCGTGAAATATTGCTTATTTATTTTCGGAGTAAAAACCAAACAATTATTTTTGCCATTACCTTTGCCTTCGAACTAGAATCAATTCTCATATTTTTACTTGCACAATTTCACATATTTTATGGGATTCCATACAAAATGCATCCATTTTGACTGTATATGAAAATATAAAGTGAGCTTTCATGTCACATTGTGAAAATGTAAGATATTTGTTTGAATGAATGTTTAATTGATAGAAAAAGGCATATTTCCAATAAAACATTAAATAGAACATACATATATTTGGAATTTTAAGAGTCAGAACTACACAAAAAAAATTCAGGCATGATATTTGAAGTTAAAAGCTTTTATTTTAACTACCCATTTCTTGAATGTTGAGAATGTGTTTTAAAATGTATAATTTACATGTCCTTGCAACTTCTGTTTTCCTAGCTCACTTTCTGGACAGCAAAATAAAAGGTAGAGTACTCAATTTCATCAGCCGAGTTTCTAAGATGCAAATAAATGTTTAAATTGTGCTTTTTTCAAATTGCTTTTTATGAATGCGTTTTTAGATATTTAAAAAAAAAAATCTTTCAACATGATCATTTCCATTTTCTAATCGTGCTCTCGGCTGTACAATGCAAATATCACAATGCAAATATCAAATATCATGAAATGTCATATTTACTGAGAAGAGGGTTCGCCGCGGAATATTAGGTGTGTGTAACCAGCGGAGGGCTGTCTATAGAAGTGAGACTAAATCTCAGCGCACCACAGGATAACACCCCATGTTTAATTCTTTCCCCTGAATGTCTCCTCTTGATAGCAGACTGGATAGGATATAGAGGTAAAGGTCATGCAGCCCTGAAGAGAGCATGTGGCTCTGACCCCTCTGTCTCTCAAGCATGACTTTCATTATGTCTATGTACCGTGTATTAATGTGTTCCCCCACGTGTGTTCGGTTTCAGGTTTCCTGTTATACGGTGTAAATGTAGGCATACAGATGCACACACACGCTCATCAGTCAGTCCATGCACAAATGCACATTCGCATTAACCAAATCCCCATCGTTGTACATCTCACTGTCTCTTAATGTAATATTTAGCAGCTGCTAAGCTCCTTTGGTTTAGCATTTCCTTAATAATTTCCTTTGACTTCACACATTCTGTGACAAAGGATAAGATGGAGCACTCCGGTATGCTGTGTGATAAACTGTTCTGCCCTTGTGCTGTTCAGCTCAGCACGCTGTTAATTCACATGGACACTGCTAGATGAGATCTTTTGATAGGATTTCTCCAAAGCTGATTACATTTGTTTTTATGATTTTATTTACTTTTATTTCCAAATGCTAAACACATTTGTCCAGCTGTTTCATGTGAAATTGCAGCTTCCCTCTCCTCGTTCCATGTCTTTAAAATGTCAAGTCCCAAGCTCAAAACACATCCACCCTGTTTTCCTCTGTATGTTTATGAACTTCCTCTTGATGAGTTCTTCAAAACTCTTTGGTCCCTGCTGGGTTTCAGATGGTTTGTGTTTTTAACTGATACATTTGTCCCGGTAGATAGCTGTCCAGGGCTGTGTAATAACAACGGCAGGTGCATTCTGGACCAGAACGGATGGCATTGCCTTTGCCAGTCAGGATGGAGAGGGGTGGGGTGTGATGTCGCTATGGAAACCCTTTGCTCAGATGGCAAGGACAATGAAGGAGGTGAGAAAATGACTAGAAGTTGATGGTAAATAACGACAAGCAACGAACAAAAATTAGACTGTATGAAGAGTTTGGTTCCAAAAATGTCACATGTTTGTCAAGCGTTTTCTAGACTTTTAACTTTGTTCTACTTTTAATCCTACTTCACTATATTTTCTATAAAGAAATGTGCACTTTTCCAGTGTGCAAGCTCTCCATTTTGATGAATCGGCTGCTCTTTGTGGACCGTTGTCATAGACTGTAATAAAATCCAGATCGAACTGAACATGTTTGAGAAATTACACAAAAATTCTGTATGTAGCTGAGACAAAAACAAAGCAGTTAAAGTCAAAACTGTATTTATTTTTCAAACAAAATGTATTTTTGAATCTTGATAAAATTCTTATGGCAGATAAACTTAGAAGATGTTTGTGGTGCTCTACTTGAAAATCCAAAATCTGCGGATGTCTATTGAGCTATCCCTTCTGTATTTATAAAAAATGTTTACAAATAGCCATTTGAGTTTGGAACAACATGGAAAAAGTGATTCATGAGGGATATGCAACATTATCTCTAAATATTTATATTTCTTTTGGAGAAAGTCTATAAACATAAACAAGTTAGTTTTGTTTGTTTTATTTAGTGTGGTAAGTCAACAACCGTTTTGTTTTGTTTCGTTATTTTTGTTTGTTTATTTTTATATAAATTTTGTAAATACCATTTCAATAAAATAGTTTTTAGTAACATTTAAAAATCCAAACTTTTTAACTTTTTTTCAGGCTTTATAAGATTTTTTTTCTAAATACTTTTCATACTTAGGGACAGAAATTAAGATGCATTTGAAAACTTTTGCTTGAGCAGTTTCTTAGCAGTTGCTTTAACTTATATCAATAATTTTCCAGTTAGCTATCTGTATTTTTACTGAAGTTCTTTATGCAATACTGGCTGCCGGAATTGAAGCTGTGGGTTACTATGGTTACCAATAATGGCCTGCGTAGCTGGCCGTGTTGATGAAATTTCTATAACCAATCAGAAGTCAATATTCAGATAGACCGTGATTAATTATTAAATATACTGTATATAACTTGGTTAATGTTCACAGTGGAACACATCAACAAACGCACTTACAACAGTGACTTATAAAAGAAAATATATATTCTCATGTGAGGTTAGCTTTTTTTGGTAACTTTAAATCTGCATTGCTTTGTATTAACATTCATGCAACTTACAGATCAGAAAAAATACAACAGGCAGTTTGTAACAACAGAGTTCAGGAGGAGCCCTACAACTGCAGACCCTCAATCTCTATCTGGCTCCCATCAGCTATTCACTGCTCCAGAGAGCTGCTGTCTGCTTACGATTTTAAAAACGTGCCCCATCTTGACCCCTTTGCCATGCAGGTGTCTCTGGGCTCAAGTTGGTTCTTGGCTCTGGAGCCCTTTCATGGACATCTCACCTGGTATGCGTTCCATGCTCTCCAAATATGCCTTGTGTCACCAGGCTAATTAACAATGAGGTGAACTAGTTAAAAATGAGCTCACAAAAGAGTTCGCAATTCTATCAAGACCAGCAAAAAAACAAGCTCATCACTGATTTTTTTGTATTGTATTGTTTACTCTGTGATTTTCTCAGTTCTTCGGCACCATCATTATTGCCATTTGGTGCCAGCTCTGAGCACATGATCTAAAGCTCAAATCTAACTGGTTGTCTCAATTCATCTCACACCGATGAACACTTATCGACAAACGGTTTGAAAAATAACTTCTTTGTTGAAAGGCAATTGATTGTGTCTCTTAAGAATACCTCTGTGGGGATCTCTTTGCTGATTGAAGAGCAGAACTGTGTCATACCATCATCCAATCACTCTGTTTTATCAAGCGCAGTGTGATAGCGCCTTCACACTGAACATTTTGGTATCGATATGCGCACAGTTACAGCCATACTGTTTACTGTTCCAAAATAGCTTGTA
This sequence comes from Danionella cerebrum, assembly GCA_007224835.1. Lineage (NCBI taxonomy): Eukaryota > Metazoa > Chordata > Actinopteri > Cypriniformes > Danionidae > Danionella > Danionella cerebrum. The sequence continues at coordinate 173,659 of SRMA01026003.1, read as the reverse complement.
AATCTGTTTTCTCAAATCCCCTGCTGTTGGTGTTTCAGATGGCTTGGTGGACTGCATGGATCCAGACTGCTGCATTCACAGCAGCTGTCAGGGTCAGGTGTACTGCCGCGGGGCACCAGAACCCATCCCTGAGCAGCACCCTGGCTTAGCCACTTCAGATGCCCTGAGATTCTATCAGCGGGTCAGCTTTCTGGGGCGTACAGGGGGAACCCATACCCTGCCAGAGGAACATACCTTCAATAGCAGGTTGGATGTTTATTGCATCTGTGTTGAAGGATTTGATCAAAAGGATTTAGGATTTGATTAAAAAAGATTGTTATTGGGTTATTTATTCTTTGAAAGAACATCACGTCAAGCTTTTAGTTTCCCAAGGAAGACTTAATGGATAAGTACCTTAAGTGTCAATGCTTTCAGCTAATTTCTAAATATATGGTTTGTGAATATGCATGGCCTTTTATACTTTATTCGTCTTCTATTTGACTGGACTGATTGTGATTCTAGTCACTTCTGTAACTTCTTTACCCTGTCTTCTTGTTTTATATAATATTTACTAGAAGATAATTATCATTTACTCACATTTCAAACGAGAAAGATTATAAAATTAGCTCTCTCCATCACTTAGAGTAGCTTATCGCAAACTTTAACCCTGCCCCCTAGTGGATGCATGGTATCAAATGCCAAACTATACCATTCTTAACCTTATGGTCTCAATTTTTTTAATTAAAAAAAAATCTCAATGATGGTTCATTATATATAGTTTCAATAGTTGGTTGTAATGTTGTAAAATATAGTGTCGTAGACATAATATCGAGGTATGCATCGTATTGTGAGCAGAGTGTAGCATTGCACCCCTACTGTTTACCATAGAAACCAATTAAAACTCGTTGTCACTGACACCTCCATAATTCAGTTTTGCTTATGAAACTTTTAAACATTACTTTTTCGAGCCAACATAATACTGCCACCTTTCTCATAAGGACTTTTATGCTAATAATGCTAATTTCATTTTTAATTTATGAATGTATATACAATGCATAAAATATATATGCATTAAAGTGCTTCTGGCTATGTTGTAATTGTGATGCTCTCTGATGTGTTGAGCAACATTTCCTGCAATCTTAAAGGATTTTTTTTTTATGTTTGGGGGTTGTAGATCCAACAGCATTAGAAATACAGCACACTCTTACGGAATATACAATAGGCTTTTCCCTTTTTATACAAGTTCCCAACTTCAGTTTCCCTGCTTGAAGATCCATATTGTCCTGTCTAATTCCTGCTGCAGACATAAAAGCCATTCGCCGCTGGTTTGATTTGTACGAAAAGCTACCGTGGCGTGTACTTTAGAAAAAAAATGATTACTTTTTCCAGTGACAAAATTGAGCGTCTCACCTTTGTACCTCTTCAATTTAAACCTTTGAGGGAATATGTTGTTTCCTTTTTTTCAAGCAAAGTTAGCAAGATGAACACTGCTTCTTGTTTCATCATGTTGCAGAGTATAAAACTTTAAATGTGTTGATATTTGGCTGAAAATCCTTTGATTATGCCTTGATGAGGAACTGTGTCCTCCAGCCCATCAGCCCGTAAGGTTCCTTTTGATTGCACATTGAGGGGTTATCTTGCAATTAGTCTAAAGATTGCAGGTCAGCCTCAGAATGATTTGAGCAATAATTACATCTGTTAAGATTACCCGCAATGCTGGAAGGTCAAAGGACAAAGCTATAAAGTTTCTATGTTGAACTCCAGTGGCCTCTTGACTTTGGAATTTGCTTCATAATTCTTTGTTTTCCTTCATGTAATTGAACCTGTGTCTGTGTTTATTTTTCAGCCTGGTGTCTGTAGTGCGAGGACAGGTGGTTACTAGTGATGGCACACCACTAATTGGGGTGAATGTGTCCCTTCTGCATTACCCCCAGCAGGGTTACAGTATAACCCGTCAGGATGGCATGTATGTACAAATGTGTTTACTCAGACGTAGCCAAGCATTTGTGCACACTGTAGTCATTTAGAACCTGTTTTACATAATTATATGCAAATTTATATTTACACGATACTGCTTCCCATGCAAGTCAAATCATGTGTCAAAACTTATTTTCACCCTAGTGTCCAGGTTGCTGTCTCCCATAGGCAATGCATTTATCACAGTTAACTATGAAAATAAATAAAAAAATACATAATAAACAATCAATTACAAATAAACATTAATCAGATAGTAAAGAAATGTATTTATTTTAGCCAGATAATCCACTAAGAAGATATTCACCACTATGAAGATGCATACATAAAGTAAATAATTTTGTAAAAAAAAAAAAGATAAAATGTCTGTAAGTTACTGTTTTAAACAACAAAAATACCAAATGTTGTTTTATAGAATTCCATACAGTATGACAGTTCTTTCCCATTTGATTTTATGAACTCTGGTTAAAATGGTCTTTTAGCATTTTGAAACTAGGATGTCATGAATTCATGCACATTTCAACAATTGTATTGTTTATTTTCAATATACTTACAGTTAAATTGTGTTTTTTATGTAATGACATTTAATAGTTAACCTAAAGAGTTCTATTCTAAATCATGGGTAATTAAGGTAAAGTTACTCCAACATGGCATTTTTAACATATATTATCTGAATTTTGCTCTCTTTGTACACTAATGCTATTTAACTCTTTACAGAAAATATCTGTAATTTTAGGTTTCTGTTGTACAAAAAAAGGTAAACCACTTTGCAATTGTTTATTTTTTACAGGAAACAATTATATTTAATGTTTAAGCCATGTATAAAATATTTACTTTTTAATAATGTAAAATTGCAATTGTAGTTTTACAGAAAATGTTTTACAAAGATGTAACAGAATTTTACAGGTAAGTGGTCATAGAGTGAAAATAATGGTACACGTCTGTTTTATTTTTTAAATGTAGTTTTTACATTTTAAACATATAAACATTTCATTAATTGTATATAGGACACACAACTACTGTTTTTCTTTTTTATGATTTAAATAACTTTTGCTGACCTATATAGTGACTTGGACATGGAAATCTAACTTAAAACAATTGTTTCAAAAAACATTTATAAAACATTTATAAATGGCAAAATGTGGGTCTTTGGTCACACTGTCAACAATCTTTAGGTAAGAAACAATCATATGTGCAGCGCAGCATGGTTTTTTAACAGTTCAATTAAATTCTAGAATTACAAGCTTTGAGGCGTTTGTATTCTGTACTTTCCCGGAGCTGCGATCAGGAACCCAATACAGGAAATCCTTTTTGCACTCAATTTTTGGCCAAATTTCTTTGTCCATGAAAAGCTGGTTGTCTGGTAAGTTAAAGGTACCAAGACTTTAATATAAGTTAAATGGATTGCATTTCCAAAATCGACAGGAAGTTGGCAACTCCACTAAAACCTTTAAAAATGACCACTTTTGTAACAAACTCCTCTTAGAGATTGTATCTGTTCACCTCCAAACTCCATCAGTCTTATCTTAATGCTTATGGGATGTTAAATTGCAAAGCTTTTTTGACTTCATTAAACTATGTGCGTTCAACAGCCACCAAAAAATGACAATTCACCACAACAGGAAATTGTTACTAACCAGCCAATGACTGATTAGTCCCAAATTTACCAAATATGGTAACAGACCATTGTCAGAGATCTCTGAACATTTGTACACCATACGTTCTCATTTATCACAAGAAATACGTTTAAGATTGAAAAACTAAATCTGGCATTTGTGACAAGAATATTAGTTACATTTAGCGGCACCTGGGGATCATGAAACTTTATGATGTGCTTTTCATTTGTTAAATTTGATTTATTGGTCTGTATTTTTCATAATTTGTACATTTATATAAAGAATACGGAGGCATGGCACTGGAGGTGCTCGAGCCCTTTGATTGCTGCTTGCAGTTTTTAATACTTCTTGTTTTGCCAGTCAGTTTTAGTGAAGCAAGCATGGAGCATGTGACATCAACCTAGCGATGAGTTTTACAGCTGTGCTGTAGATGATTCATACAATTATTCAATGCATTCTATAGAGGATTTTTTTTTGATTGTGCAAATCAAATCCTTGCAACAATGAAAAGAAAGTAAATCACTTTCATGGCATTTCAAGACTTTCTACCATAATAAAGCAGTCAGCAGAGATTTACTTTGGTGTCTGAGCTGGTTTCTGGGACAATCTGACCTTCTTGTACCTTTTATAATAATCCCTTTAGTCATTATCCGCTATTATCAAAAACCATACTGATCAGCAGGTAATGCAAGTCAGCTTCTCAAGGGCCATGTGTGTGGGAGTGAGCATGTATAAGAGTGAGCATCCAAGCCTTTACCTGAAGCATGACTAATGGTGGGAAAAAATTCTAATAGAGTTTAATCAAAGAGGGGGCTGTATTCACATCCCTTTAGCCGGAAGCCTGATTTGGAGATAATCTTGTATATCAATTGCCCTCCTAAAAACAGAATGCATGAAGCAGGTTACAGATAATCATGCTCCTTCAGTGTCGGTGTCTCTACTCCTGGCTACCAAGCAAACAGAGGCAAAGAAACAGCTTTAAAGAACAATGGTCTGGAAGAGTGGGCCAGATTTTGAGAAAAAATTTGTGGCATACCTACCACTGTGCACAAGTAAATGAACCCCTGGCTCTAGAAGAGGTTCTACATTTACCGTTGACTCATAATGGCCAAAATAAATGGGTAAAGGCATCGAAAATATCTGTGTAACATAATTGAAAAATGGGAGTTTGTTCATGTTGATCGAAGTAACAAATAAAAAAGTTATGACATCACCCAGCAACCATATTGTTTACCCTAGCAACCAAATACTCTGAACTCTATCTTAGCTTTTATAAATAAATAACTATTATTATTTTACTTTTATTAAATCAAATAAATACATGGGGGTTGGTTCTTATAAATTATGGTGTGATAAAGGGGACAATATATTATGTCATGCACCCCTCCATAGCAACTTGACTGTTTACTAAAGCAACCAATTTGGCTCATCCCTATCTCAGCTTTGGGAAATAATAGAGGCATGGGGGTTGTTTTATTTCACTCATAGCGACATGGGAATCAGTATGTCACTGACTCTTCCATAGAAACAAAAATTCTACCCTGGCAACCATTACATTTTTCTTATATACTTTTAAAAGCCAACATCAAATGCTGTGTGCAACCTGGAGTTGTTAGGGAGGATTTCAAGCCGTTGATGACTTTGTTTACTTGTAATCCATCCATCCTCAATTTCTAGTCAGAGGAGTAACCAACTCATATAGGGCATAAGAAGAAGAATCCTCGTTCTTAAATCTGCCCCTATACCTTGTACATAAGCTGAAATAGCATGTGCTAAATTCAGATCCCTCACTGCAGTCCCTGAAATGAAAAAAAGCAAAGTTGAATGTTCTCCTCTTTCTTCAACATGCCTCTGGAAATAGACAATTCTGCACGTCTGAATCAGATATGTTTTAGTAGAGGGTCTGGAATGTAAAAGACAGTACTTACAAAGCTCTGATGTAGCTAACAAACCATGTAATTTGCAGCGGACCCGTGTGCTTGTCAGTGTGATGGCAGGAAATTAGGAATCACACTTAGCCTTCATATGCCCTCTGCTCACACATAAACAATGTAAGCCTGTGGATTTAATTACATCTCAAGCTAATAGTAATAGTCAAATATTATTCAAATATAAAGTGCTGTTCAAAATTTGAAGAGTTTAATTCAAAAATACTATAAAACCATTTCTGTTTCAAACTGTACAGTATCATAATTAGTCTGCAATAACATAAAAATCAAATAAACACATTTAGTTTAAAATATCTAATATAACAGACATTTTCTATTTTTCACAAAATTCCATTAATTAATTTAACCAGCATTATATATCTACTTTTTTTTTTTTTTTTTTTTTTTTTAAGGTACGTCTCAAACTTGTAAGTTGTTGGACCACAGCTTGCTTTAAAGGTATGCTACATTAATCTTGCAGTATTAAAAGTAAATAAATAAAAATAATAATAAATAAATAAATAAATAATATATGAGATGAGCTCACCTAGTGCGGCACAGAAAGTTGAATAAATTATGACATTGACAAATGACATTACTGACAGCTCCCTAGCAACCATACTGTTTATCCTAGCAACCAAATATTTTGATGGATGAACACATGGAAGTTGGTTCATATAACTAATTCTCATAAAGGGAACATTATGTTATGTCAATGACCCTTGCATAGCAACCAGACTGTTTACCGTAGCAACCATTTTGGGCTATCCCTATCTCAGCTTCGGGAAAATCGAAGGAGGTTGTTTTATTTTACTCACAGTGACATAGGGAACAGTATATTGTGTGACTGAATCATCCATAGCAACCAAAAATTTGATTTTGTCAACCATTCCGTTTTTTCTTATAAAATACTTTTAAATGTCAGCGTCAAAGATTGTATAGAGTAGATGCAAAACCACTGCACACTACTTCTGCATTGGGTTGCTCACTCACACAGAAATTAAAGCTATATTCTGCAGCTGGAAACAAGCTCCAGTACTCCAGTACAGGTTAACCGAATCTACACTGTGAATAGCCATAATTAAGAGGTAAATTAAAATTGTCTGAACCAGATGATTAGCATTTGCATTTCCTTTTTATAAGGACTCAAATTCCTTTGTATCATCTGGTGTCATTAACACAAATATCCCATCACCCAGAGCTTTTCCATTTCCATCCAAGTCTTCAAAGTGTTTCTTCAAAACACCAAGCTGATAAAAGTAATAGATACTTAACTGTGATTGGCTGATCTCTGCTGCTCTGTCATTGCTGTACCCAACAAGACAAATAATTATTTTGTTCTTATGCACTTGCAGGTTTGATTTACTAGTGACAGGAGGGCGAGCGCTGACTTTACGTTTTGAGCGTGCTCCATACTCGGTTGTGCACCGCACAGTGTGGTTGTCCTGGAGAGTTTTCCATGTGATAGACACACTAGTCATGAGAAAAGAAGAAAGAGACAGGCCAGCCTGTGAATTCAGTGGCCTTGACAGACCCTCGCCCAGAATCACTGCATCACCGCTTTCTACCTTCTACCGCTCGGGACCCGAGGCCAGTCCCATCATTCCTGAGACACAGGTGAAAGATGAGGCTCACTTCCTTCATGTAAAACCTCACTGCCCCAAGCTCTTCTGAACTGAATAATGTAATGACACCACATTATTCCAGAGATTTCTTAACATACAGAACATTCTCTCTGGTCAAGAAAATCAGATATCAACACACTGCTGTATATATAATGAATTATTTATGACGGTGACATTCTATATCATGTCACGCGTGTAACATAAGTCAATTTTAAGTGGAGGTCAGCAACATTCAGATTTGATTAAAATTGATATTTTATGTATGTATGCACAGTGAGATATTTATTATTTTATTAGACTTGGCATTCTGAATATATTCGTTTGATGGTTCAGGAAAAATGAAGTTGACTCTTTAACCTTTTAAAAATAGAGCTTGATTATTTTTGTTTTTAACTTGAACCCAGGATAGACAATATGGTGTACACCACAATTTTGATTTGTTCTTAAACCTTTTTTGTAGGATTTACTAAATGTTAAATGTGTTAATGCACCATTAACATTGAAATATGTGTCTATTAAAGTCATTTCAATTATGTTGTATTCAAATGTTCAATCACCATTCGTAACATTATCTGTTACTAATATACATATATTTTTTTAATGTTAGATTTTAAATATTTTTATTGTGTAATATTTAATATTGTGTTTTTTATTTAAAAATATGTGTGTTTCATATATAAATATAAATATGAATACATTTGAGTTTAGAAATAAATGATTGTGTGTCTTTTTTGAGACACTTTACACAAGCTACAAAGTTTTCAAGTTTAATTTCATTAATGTTTTCACATGACACCTTATAATAAATATTTACAAGAAATGTGCAGGGTTTACTCACTTCTGTCTGTTAATGTAAAAGCTTCCACAGAGGCTTGTAAATACAGAAGCCCGTAAACCTGTTTCTCAACAAACAATGAACAAATGGATTATATTTAACAAAAGATAAAATATTAGGCTGATTTAAAAAGATTTTTAAGGTATAGTGATTTTACAATTTGTTTTATAGGTAGGATTGTAATAGAAAAAAGTAATATTTTGTTATTTTGTAAAATTACAGATTATTGTCTGAGATAGAACAGGAAGTTCCATCACAACATGGTGTAGCTTGAATAAGGCAGCAAAAAACTTTCTTTTGTCCTGAATGCAGCACATTTGTAGCTTTTAGCATCCTTAGTGTTTTTTTTAAAGCTACCTTGTTTTCTGTTATACTTTCTTATGGCTTGCTTTCAGAGTCTTCTATAATGGGTTATGATTAATATTACAAATAACACAATATATAAGGTGTTGGAACTAGAAGTGGAAGTGTGGGGGGGGGGGTATTTCGGAAGTCAAGCTTTACATATAGTACTTTGCTTTAGTACTTTGAATTTTACATTTTTAACCTAGAGATTAAAAAGTGCTCATCGAATTGTCAGCATATACATTTTCAATATTGCGCTGCTTTTAAATCTCAAATCATCATGAAAATGCACTCTTGTTTTTTTTATTATTTTTATAAAGAAGACGCAGAAGAAATCAAAGTGTTTATTCAATTATGAAGCCTTCCATGCCATTATCAGTAGCGAATTTATTAAAAATGATAATAAGCCACAAAGAACCTCACACTGCAGGCAATTAACATTCTCTCTCTTGCTCATTGTTAATCACAGGTTCTTCATGAGCAGACGGCCATTCCTGGGAGTGATTTAGACTTGATTTACTTGAGCTCTCGGGCTTCAGCCTACAAACCAGTTCTGAAGGTTATCTTGACCCAGACCAGTGTGCCCTTCGGCTTGGCTCGAATCCACCTCATGGTGGCTGTGGAGGGCAGAATGTTTCAGAAGCAGTTTCCAGCTTCAGCCCGGCTCTCTTACAGCTTTATCTGGGACAAGACAGATGCATATGGCCAGAGAGTCTATGGAGTTGCAGAGGCTGTAGGTAAGAGGATGAAGAATGGAAGGAAACTGATCTATATAAAGCCCAATGTCTGTGAATGTATTATTAGCTTGGTCTGATTTCAATCAGAAAAACTCGGGTAAATGTGGTGCAAGAAAAGCTGATTAGATGACGTTTTTCATTGGTTCAACATCACATTCTTTGTAAATAAAGCTCGTTAAATTGATTTGAAGCAGTGCAGTGTGGGAGAATGCATGATATGTACTGGAACATAGTGTTTTACACACCCGGAAAATAGGCGTATTGTAATTCAATATGCAATCAAATTTTGTTTGAAAGTTAGCACGTGCTTAAACTTTCTCTGAACTTTCTTTTGCTAAAGTGTCATCAGCTTGCTTTCTTGTAATAAATTAATCCATACAGAGATTCTCTTAGAATGTGTTTGCGGTGCGTATTGCTGACTTCTCAATTATAATTAGCCTGCAAATGAAGCGCACAGAGAAACATCAGCTTTCAGAAGGTCACAAGCTCATTTGGAAAATGTTGCAAAGGCTGAACTAGTTGTAATCATGTCAGTTGCTGAAATATTTCTTCACTAACCGTGATGTTGCTGCTCTAAATAATTAACTGTTGCAATGAACAGTAAATAAAGCAGCTTTACAATGGCTTTGTGAAGGTTATGAAATTGAACACTTGACACTTACTGCTGATTGGCTGCAAGGATTCTTTCATTTGTCGTTCTGTTTTCTTTAGCTTTTTTGAAAAGTTGCCAATGCTGCATTTAACATGCGTGTACAATTTATGATAGTGTGTCATACAAATGAATGAATAAACTTTAGTGGATGTCATGCAGCTCAATACTTTAAAAGTACGAAATTTTACAAAAGAATGGTTTCAGAAATGTAAAAATGCTTCAACAAGGTTTCAAAGCAGACTGGAGTTTACATACAATCTACATGGTCAGGTACACCCATCTACTGACTGGAAACCCCAGTGGTCTTCATGAAAGAGTTGCAGTTAAAATCAAGTGCAGAAAAATCTAAGCAGGTGCTCGGGACTGAGTCAAAATATAATGTCTACAGAGGGCTATGAAAATTAGTGTCTGCAGGGAACAGTGAAGCATGGTGGAGGTTCCTTGATCATTTGGGGGTGACAATGACCCTAAACACACGCCCAATGTTATCAAAAATTATGTTCAACTTAAAGAATAAGAAGAAGTACTGGAAGCTAGATATAGTCATGTTCGCAACAGCACTGTACTGGCTGGGATAGTTTACTTTTAAAAGTCTGGGGCCTTTTGAGCATTTTTAGTAATGTACAATTTGCTGTAATAAATTACCTTTATTTTTTTTGCACCAATGTTTAATATATTTTTTGTACAGCCTCAGAGTCAACCCTCTTCTAAATCACTGTTCCAAGCACTTTTTGTGACAGAACTTATATCACAAGTCTTGTACTTCCAAGGGTTATCCCTTCTTTTTCTCACTAGATGGTTCTGACGGCACCAATTTGGGTTCTGTAAAATTAAACGGAAAGACGATTTTCTCACATTTTGAATTTGAATTACCTTGCAAATTATGTGTCAGTCATAAGTTTAAAACTAGAAATGTTAAAACTAATAACCTTTTTGAAACCTACACATTATATTTGCTTTCTAACTGAAACAATAGGTTAGTTGTGTCATTTTTACTTAATTCAAAACAACCAGTGTGATTGGCACATGCACCGGTGCGTGCGGAGACTTCTAAGGCTAAGGGTTAAAAGACAAAAGGGTGTGTAAAGCCTCCATCTAAAGGTCTCGTCTTAAGGATCTTTGGATCAACCTACCAGCCGAGTTCTTTCAAAAATGTGTATTTCTTGCCGTTTTGTTTTTTTTAGGCAAAGGGTGGTCACAGTAAATATTGCATTTTGTCCTGTGGTAAAAAAAAAAATAAAAAAATAATGTTTACACCTGACTAAAAAAGTTTGCATGGTGCTATAAATTAAAAACCTTTTGCTTTTTTTCTTTGTCTCCTCTAGTCTCAATGGGCTTCGAATATGAATCTTGTCTCAATGTCATCCTGTGGGAAAAGAGGACGGCCATTCTGCAGGGTTACGAGCTGGAAGCCTCCAACATTGGTGGATGGACTTTGGACAAGCATCACATTTTGGATTTAGCGAATGGTAGGAATGGCTCATTATACACTTCTTTCGAAATGTCCCCTCACCAATTCAGGGGTCAGTGCCTCTACCTGAACTCATTGTTATAAATATTCATCTTAACACGAAGAATGGTTCATCGCCTCATTTGCACATAATAAAAGCGACTTTGGAAAGGCTAATCGCTCACAGTGATGACAGATTAAACTGGAATAATTAACACAGCATGCCAAGTAAGATCTATGCTCTCCAACATTATGGGCCACATGATTTGGCAGAATGAACTTTATTCAGTTTTCAGCCACAGACTGCATACTTATAGTTTAATTCAATAAAAGTGCCATTAAAACAGCTATAGATATGGAAATGTGGCATATTCCAGGAGATGTACCTTTTTCCTAAGCCTTCATAATGAAACAGGGTGACAGAGAAACTCATTCTGTCAGCTGAAATCGCCACATTCACTCACGTAATGGCTTCTTTTCAATCGTTTTCAATGACGATGTGTGCACAGTTTGAACCAGATCCAACAATCATATTTAATGGTACTTTTTGGCAAGGAAGCTAGCTCTGCTGCGGATTCTGATGGTCTAAATGAAAACGGAAGATTAGACTGGCACTTTTCAGGTGCATCTGTCTCAGGTTATTCTCTGGAGTTAGTTAGTGTGACAATATCTGATTGTGCCTCCCTTGAACCAAAGCATTAAAGCTTCTTTTTGATTGCTGGCTAAATGCCCAGTTGGCTTTGGGATTTCTTCACACTTTAATCTGACTTCCTGCCGAACAAATGGTCATGGCCTTCTGCTCATCCCTGAGACAGTTTAACCAGTTTAAGCACTGGCCCTGCAACCAGGCTTCAATTTGCAGTTGAAACCTTACACAACTATACACTTTAAGTGGATTTATAGTGTTATCTTGTTTTGAAACTAGACATTTTACCACTTTTCTTAATGCTGAAAATCATCTATTAACTTTTGAAATGACATTCGTCATCATGGAGCATGCATTTTATAATATCATTGGGACTGTTTATCGAATCCTGACTTTTAAAGATATTTAACGTTGAAACTTTGGCATTTTTAGGACTCTTTCATGTCTTTTATTGATTGTTGTTTATAGGCTCAGTGTGGAAGTTTAACTGCGTTGTTTTTTGCAGTTTTGTGAACTAAATCTGTCAAAGAGCTTAGCTCACTTTTGAAAGCGACAGAACAAAAAGCTCAGGGAAGGAGTATTCAGGTGGAAAGCTGCAAGGCAGAGTGAGCATTCTGTCTGGGAGCTCTCAGTTCTGTTTAACATAAATACTGAGCACAAACCCTGTTTTTGAATTGCTCTCATGATTTGGTTAGCATCTCTGTGGTTAGGTGAGTCTCAAACTGGGTTACCAGTGTTTGATTAGCGACTCATAGTCTTCTTAATAACCAAAAGTCATCAGAGTTGTCAAGATTATCGAAATACTTTGCACGTTTGCTTTCTCAGTAATTATAGCACTTATATGTGATTTTATCCTGGGGAGCTTGTCACAAATGTAATTTGCTAGAGGCAGATCTTCTCGTCTCATTGGTCTGTCTCCTTGATTATCCTGAGAATCTTATATCAGTTGTTTAAAGGTCTGATTTCAAGTCTATGACAGCCTCAGAATGATTGTATTGCACATACACAACCATAACCATGTATGGCTTGAGCACCAAAGGTGCGTAGAAACCTATTGTAATTGCTCAGGGCATTATTGTTCTATGGCTTTGGATGATTTTTTGAAGGCCTAAATGTGATGAAAAAGTCACCAAAACGGATGAAAATTTCTGATTGTGGTTCGAAAAGTCAGTGTGGCAAAATGGTTCTATAGCACCATGTTTTCCAGCTTATGTTATGCTCCCTGTTTGTTGTAGGTGAATGAAATTTTTTTACATAGGGTACAAAGATTAAATATAATTAATCCGGATCTCGTTTCCAAAATTGATGGCTATTTTCCAGAAACCTCTTTGCTTATGCCAAACTAAAACAAACTTCTCCCAGAGGTTTGATCTGTTCATCTCCAAACTCTGTTTTATCTCAAGGCATATGAGACATTAAATTCCGAAGATTTTTTGACTTTGTGAACTTTGGAAGCAGGAAGTTTTTTTTTATTGATTAAAATACCAGGATGTAATAAAAATGTTTTAATTATTTTATTAATTTAATTTGTTTTAAAGTATATTTGTTAACGTTTTTTTTATTGAAGGATAAAGAAAAAAGATTCTCTCAGGCTTTTGCGACCCGTTATTGGTTTCACTCCGTAACCTTTTTGGTGAATTTTTCCAATATGGCAAAGTGTTTAGCCTCAAGCGTCTTTATGAATGCTGCAGAGCATCTAAATGATTTGATATTCAGCTTGTTTGCTTGACATTTACCAAATAGTTTTATTTATCCCATTGCTATTTGATCAGCATCTTTTCTCAGAGAATAATCAATAAGCATAAGCATTGCATTACTGTAGATGATGTAACATGGAATTTGTAGTTTGTTGTACTTTAAGACAATAACTAAATGAGGTGAGAATAACTAAAGCTTTTAGTTGTTTTCCAATGAAAGTGTAGTCCTAAAATAATAAAATAAGTTAATCAGTCCAAAATCAGAACATGCTAATGAGTAGCGTCATTGAAAATCAAGGTCTTTAAATTTAACTGCATTTAATCAGTGTTCCTCAAAACTCCTTCACACTATGCTTTGACTTTGTTATGAAAACTGTGCAGCTTTATTGAATTTTGAAAGTGGTTAATCAATCAAAGTACTTAAAGTGATGTCAATTTTAACATTTCAGGTCTTAAAGCGACAGAAAATTTGGCAACAAAACTTTTTTGTGTTTATACGTAATTCTTATTACACATTCCAACTTTAAAAGAAACAAATAAAATCTAGCAAATCAAAATATGTGATACTGCATTGCATTTTCCACGGGTAAGATTTTCACATAGATTGATGACATCATGCTGAAGCTGTTTGTGCATATATTGACTCAATTAAACTCACAGATTGCACTGTGTGACAGTCATGCTAAGCCCTATCACAATATTGATTGGAATTCCTGATGGCAGATTTAGGAAGCAAACAGCTCAAACTGCTGTGCAAAGGAACACAGACTTGCTGCATTATTTAGTATTGAAATAAATATGTCAATAGATTTACAAATGTTCCATAAATAAAAATAAATAATCTCCAAAATTAGTAGATGATCTGGAAAAAAATTGTGAAAAAAGCCTGAGAGGAATTATTTTTGCCGTAAAATTCTAAATAACAGAAAAATGTTGATGGTGGAAAATGACGTCATATAGTCAGGTCGATTCGGCTTGAGCCGAGTAATCAGTGGAAAGTGGAACGTTTGTACGGCTTACGTTTCAAAAGTTATTCACATCATCGTAATGCATATTTGGCCTGGTGTTGGCGCTAGACACTCCAAATTTGGTCAACTGCCTGCCAAGTTTCCTAACTTTCCCGCAAGTGGTTCATAGTGCTGCGATTGCCACGATGGTGAACTTGCTCAGCCCCTAATAATAATAATAATAATATTTTAACAAATTTTACAGTCCATATGTGTTTAACTGTTTTTTTATGACTCTTATTCTTATTATTTCGTATGCCTTATTTCATTCTTTTTTTATCCTCTTTGATTTTTGGATTATTCTTTTACTTTTAAAGCCTAATTTTCTCCAGTCAAGCGGCTCTGCCAACATTGGTGATGGGGTAGGCTAATTCCTTTATATTGTGTTATTTCCACCCATTTTATTTATTTCTTTGTTTATTATAGTGGTCTCTAATTGTTTTTGTAGCATTTGATCTTATAATATTCAAATTTTTACATTTATATTTACAGTAATGTGATTTTCTAACTATAAATAACCCATGCATTTGCTGAATTGCTTTATTTTAATGCTGGAACTTCACTTCTTTAGTAATTGCAAAGTCTCATTGGTTTGTCTTGCTGTCAAGGTCAGTGGCTTTCTAGAGTCGCACTTAAAAGCAGCATCCCAGACCCATTCATCTTAGTTAATGGTACATTGTGGAGCCCTGGATGAGAACAGCAGCTTCTGATGGGCATGGTGTTTTCAAGATCCCCCCTGACTGTGTCTTCATTGCAGTCCTCCTCTCAATCAATTCATCAATGGCTGGGTCTAATCAAGCAAGGACAAATTGCTATGCACCCTGCTTAGCTGCACATGGGACCACATTATCCATGATTCACATGCAGAGGGTTTCGGGTCATTTAGGCACTCTGTGAATTAGCAGCTGAAATCAGCCAATGATCGGTTTGAAGCTGAGGCAACAGTTCATCACAGTAAAGAGGAAACCAGAGGAGAACTGACACAAGATGCTCTTTGTTATTTCTTCTGACACAGTACATTCCAGACTGGAGACATTTAGTACAAATGTACATGCACTCAAAAGTTTGTTCCTCTCATAATTAGGATGTTTTCAGTCTCATATGAATTCAATCAGATCTTCCTGTAGGTGTCTTTGCACTGTTTGCGTTTTTTGTATATTGATGGGAAATAATTGGTTCTGGGTTTTTTATGTTTTTTCAAAGAGAGTTGTGTATTATGTTAAAAACAGAATGTTTGTGGCTTGGTTGTAGCTTTTCAAAACAAATGGAAAACTAATGATTATGATAACTTGCTGTCAAAAAAATGGTATGGAACTTTTAGCAGACATTTTGTATCACAACAATTTAAATCCCTCAACTCCTAAATCATGCAGACAATGAAAAGTGCTAAGCATTTAAATCAAAACAAAGAAAATGTACAAAGATCTCCTTCAGATGTGAGACAAGAACAGTTTTCATGATCTAAAACAAAAATCAAAAGTATTCAGAGCAAATAATAATTCACAAATCCCCCAAAAAAGCAAAGACGAGGTCAAAACAAAGTTGTTATTGTTTGCTCTATTTAACACCACCATTTTCCCTCCAATACAGTGGCCTATTAGTGCAAAACACTTCTGAAAATCGAAAACGAGAATGCAAATCAGCAAATCAGCCAATAATGAGCCACCAGAGTTCATCGGCGGGGGTTTATTGCAAGCTTTACACCTCTATGCAAGTGATCCTGTTCCTGTCACAGCCTCCATATGTCATCGTTTATGTTATAATAGTTTTCTAATGTCTGCTCTCCTCTGGAGAAAGTTCTAGTTATTTGAGGTTTTTTCCCCTTGTGGAGGTTTTCTTTTGTACTAAAGCCTTGTTCAACTTGTAAGCTCCCACCAAAATCTCTAACTTATGCACTGCATGCCAACAAGTAGTTAAATGAGAACATTTTAAAAAGTAAAAAGAAATGGGGAAATACAAGGTTACAATAGCAATACAAAAAGACTTCAGTAATACTTTTTATAATGCTTATGTTCTGGTCGAAAGCATTCACAAACAAATTCAAATATATGTTTACTAATCCAAAATCATTTCAAACTTATTTCTGCTGCAATTATAGAAGATTTAACATTTTAAAACCAGGATTTGATCAAATGCAAAATATTATGTGACTAATTAAATAAAATGGTTGGTCGATGTGCCAAAATGACCTAAAAATGGATGTTTAGCCATTTTATATATACATATATAGAAAGTAAATGGTTCTGTATTGCTATATGTTCACCAGTAGCAAACCGATAGAGTCTTTATTCCTTCAAATGGATTCTGATAGTTTGATTTTGCTTTGGTTGGATACAAGAACAAAGATATAAATCAAGAGTTAAAGAACTGTAGCTTTGCCAAAGTATTGCAACGTGTAGTGTCAGAGCTGGTTAGTGTTACTGAAGGTCTGCTCCTGAACCAGTCACAAAGGTTTTGTTTATTCAATGAAGTGATTCCTTACTGAAAATACAGCCAATCGGTGCTCCGTTCAGTACGGTACCATTGATGGGATTAATAGGGCAGAGCAAGAGTTGGAAGTCTAACATGTTGCTCAGTATGAATAATGTATGGCCCTGGGCATGGCACTTCTCTTTGAAGTTCCTCTTTGAAGACAACCCCAAAAAGAAACAAGTTCAAATTTTGCAGGACTGAAATATTTATCTGTAATGACCCAAGATCCTCACTCAGGCGTGGACCCAAAGTGCTGTTAAAGGGATTGAAACAATCAAAGTTTAAAGGAGCCTTCATCCCTTGGGAATGAACAATCAAGCACTGGACCCCCAGCTGTGTCTACAATCACTTTACAATGCCTGCCTTCGTTCTGGTTCTTATATGATTCTTATACGAAGCCGCACATTTGAGAAATGTTCTGTAGTTTGGAAAAGTCAACTCAAAAGAATTTCTGTCTTCAACAGGCTTTGCATATCTCCCTCACATTAAAGTAATCCTTGTTTCAGAAAATAACAATTTTAGATTTAGATGTTTATAATTTATTTGTTTATAAACAACTATATAAAGTGAAAAAAAATAATAATCTATACATAGTACTGCGCAAACCTATTCGAGAAGAAACATAAATGATGATTGTTTATTGTAAATTGATATTTGTATCAACCAATTATCCCAAACAGGTGCTAATGACCATCGATGTACAATGTAGGTTGAGATGCAGTTGTGGATGGAAAGAGAAACATCTGTGTAGGAGGTTTAAATCTGGGTAAAGAACAGCTAAACTAGTTTATATTGTTAAGGGACCAAGGGACCAAAATAGAATATTGTAAAATCTAAAAATAAAATAAAATTGGTAAATATAAGGTTTATTTTGAGATTACAGTAGTAAAACACAGACTTGATTTTTCATTTATATGTATGCATTTGGATCGTTAATAATATTTCTATTTCAAATTCAATACACGATGAATTTATTTCACAAATCTTAGTACAAAAAAAAAAGAACAATTAAACATTTAAAACAAAATTATTTAAGTTCAATTGAAGCTTCACTCCCAAGGAAGTGGTGAAATCCTTTCAAAAGTTGCAAGCTAATCATCCATATTAATGAAAATGTTCATTAGCGTAGCTTTGGTGCCTTTAGCAGCTTAATTCATTTTGGAGCTTTCTCTTCAAAGTGCTGTATCAACGTCCGCATTAATGGAGTTTCTGATGGAGGTTCGGAAAGATCACAGCACAAAGTGCCCCCTTTTTCATAGTGATGTCCAGGCAACGAACTTTCATCTTTAGTTAGGCTATACACTCGAGCTTTTCCATTACAGCTAGACAAAAAAGGTCCACCCTTTTTTATCATTCTTCTAAGAGACTATATGAGCATGTTAGGCTGTGAAGTCAGAGATGAGTGTTTTTTTTTTCTTTTCATTTTTCATTCGTTTATCTTTTACCACTTATTCCTAATTAGGGTCATGTTGGGGCTTAGGGAGTCTGTTGCAGCATACGCTGGGTGAAAGATAGGTGCACACAAAGTATGAACAGGTTGCTGGTTTTACAAAACCCTCCTTGGGATCCCTCATTTCTTTAGAAACATTGATCTGTCTGATGATGTGTAAATTGGCTGCTTTCTATTTTTTCATTTATTTAATTTATTCAATTATTTAGGTGTTTTTCTTTGCGTTCCTCTTCTAATCATGGGATTCTGATTCTGTGTGGTTTTCCAGTTTATCTGCACAACAACATAACAAACATAGACAGGAATGTCGAGACAATCAAGGGGTGTACTGAAAAAAAGGCCAACACCAAAATTATTAAAACCAATATTTTCGTTGGAAGTCTAACAAGGTAACAGAGATGTGAGAAAGAAATTGGATCGTTGTTTTTGGTGTATTTTATACCAAAAGAAGAAGGTTATACAGATGACAATAACAGTCAAATGAAAGCCATATTCATGAAAACTATACCATAATGATTGCAAGCAACATACATTCCATGTACTACCCTTGGTCTTGATATGAAATAATACGCTTACTTCAATAAATTTCACATAATAATACAGACATTTCCTCTGCTGTCTCAGGGATCCTGTATAAAGGTAGCGGTGAGAACATCTTCCTCTCACAGCTTCCTCCGGTCATCAGCACAATCATGGGGAATGGCAGGCGCAGAAGCATCTCGTGTCCAAGCTGTAATGGCCAGGCGGAGGGAAACAAACTGCTGGCTCCAGTGGCTTTGGCATGGGGCATAGACGGCAGCCTCTACGTTGGAGACTTCAATTACATCAGGCGCATCTCTCCATCAGGCAATGTCAGCAGTGTCATGGAGCTCAGGTGAGTGGAAACAGCATAAAAAAAAAAAACAAAGTCACATGTTACTGACAGATCTCATCAGTTGATAAAATGCTAATTTCAATAGCATTTGTAGTTCACAAACCTTCAGCTCTGATTAAAAGGGGATTTTCAAATTATGCATAATAGCAGGAACAATTCTCACAGCAGGTGAGCAGTTGAACAGAAAGAGTCTATGGTTGTTGATGAAAGAAAGCTGTGTTTTAGTGAGAAGCGTTGAGCTCTTAGAGCTCTTATGGCTGTTGTTGAAATTGAAGGATTTTGTGTAGAAATGAGCATTCTCTGAGGATTTGGCTGCTGATGTTGTTGTGGTATACTCGAACAAACAAAAAGACTTTTTGAAATTTGAAGTTCTGTCTGAACTTTCTAACACTCCAGTCTATTGCATCAGCAATAGATTTGCAATGCTTTCAATTTGATATAGAATTTTTTTCAAAGAATCTTTGAAAATATTGGACAGGATTATTGGACAGGCACTATTAGGAAACCTGTAATATGGCTAATAATACTACTACTAATAATATTATTAATAATAATAATAATAATAATAATACAAGATGTTGCATTAAAAACCATTCAAACCATTAAAATGTAAATTGTACTAAAATTACGCAATAAAATAGCATTATTGCGACAGTAATGATACAACAAGAGAGTGTGAAATCTTAGACAGGGAAAGCTTGTCTGAACAGAAGCAGTCTGAGTGCAACAGTTTTGTATGGAGGTTTTTGGTTGAAGTCGCTGTCACCCAAACATTCAAACATTTAAACAGAAAAAGTTCACAAATCGAAAAAAGTTACATGATTCATATCAATATGTAACATTTTACCTGAGTTTGGTAACCATTTTTTTTTCACTGTTCCCCTCTCTCTTTCAAACGATCCAAAGAAACAAGGATTTCAGACACAGGTATGTTACATGAACTCATACAAACACTTGATTGCTATTCTGAACTTTTCCTTTTTTTTCATTTAAAGTGTCATAGCACCCTTGTGAAGAAAACGGCTTTGTTAATTACAGCATCTGGTGATCATTGATCCGGAGCACAATCACACAGCCTCATATATTGTGGTGCCGGAATAAGGATTGAAGCTCATGTTTGATTTCAGTCTGATAACTGCTGTTGATGCATACAACGAGCAAAATGACAAATGACAACAAAATGTGTTCCAGGGTGTTGTGACACTTTAAAAATTTGTATTTTGCTGATTATAAGCCAAAAATCAGCTATGCATTGTCATAGAAAAAAAAAATATATATATATATATATAAAAAATATATAATATACTCCCTCTGCTTCTTTGACTCTCTCTTGCTCAATGCATCGTTGTGTTTAGTTGTTGGTGTTTAAGCTAAATAAAGCCACGCTTCCTGTTAAATCTTCTTAAACTGTGGTTTCAAAGTCTTCTGTAATGGGTTAGTAATTAACATTAACATAAATACAATGCATCTTACATAATAATTCTGGTGCTTACTGACCTCGATTTTATGCATCGCTTCAAAATTGTTTTGTCAAACAAGTTCTGTGAGCTACTCTGTTCTCAAAAATGGAACCTATTAAGACATATGCTTACGAAGCAGATTCTGGCTTTGTTTTAATTTTGTTCGGCACCCATGATTGCCGTTGTTTGATTTTTTCCTTACATACAACAAACAGGGGTAACATGTAAGCAAAGCTGTTAATAATTTTCATTGGATTTTTGTTTATTGGTTATTAATAGAATTACTATTTTTTTGTTTTGCTTATTATTTAATTTACATCAGACGGAGATTTATTTACATCACAACCATGAGTTCCAATGAAATAATGGTTTGTTGATCAGTTAAAACATAGTAAACTAGTTATAAAGGGTTTTTCTCCTTTTTTAGATAGCGATGACCAAATTATTTGCACAAGTTGTAACAAAAGGACTCCTGGCCCATAGCTGAAACCATTTCACGCTTTTTTTAGAATTTTACACACACCAGCGCTGCTGAGTGCGAATTGCTCTCTGAACATGGCAGATATCGATCAAAGAGAGTGTGTTCTGAGTGAAAGAATGGCCTCAAAACTCCTTTTGATAGAAGTCTGATGTCTCATACCCAGAGGTCACAGATCTCCACACCATCATGTTGGGTTCCGACTGGTCATTTAACTGCTAATGGCATGTCTGAAGAGCCCATGATGATCTCCCTTTGGACGCAGGCAACTGATTGAAAGAGTGAATTAATGAATGCAAATAAGTGTAGCTTTCTGAAAAGCCATCAGTTGTTGACAGTCATTAAGATATGCATATCCTCAGAACCTTTTCCCACAAGGGAATCAGAATGATTGAAAAGATCTGGCACTCCTGAAGTCGTCATCGCAGCCTCCGCAAATACGTTCCAGTCACATCACATTTACTTCCCTTTCACACATTCTGTTTTCTTCTTCCCATCTGTCATGAGCTCACACCCTTTTGATAGATGCAAAAAGCAAGCTGCGATTCTCTCGACGTCTTTAATGATATTAATATTCTAATCAGTTGCTCATTTCATCTGCCATCTCCAATTGCAATGTCACAGCAATAATTTATGAGTCACTCTGGCTGGGTTTGATGGCAGACTAATGACTTCACTCCTAACTCTGATTGTTTATATGTATTTCTTTCCCCCAAGCAACAATCCGGCTCACCGATACTACCTTACCACGGATCCGGTGACAGGACGCCTCTTTGTATCTGACACCAATTCCAGGCGGATCTACAGCCCACGGGTATAAGCATATTTATATTGTGTTTTTATTATTAATATTTATTGTAAATTACAAAATGTATTAGGACGTTCCATTTAAAGCTATATTGATCTTTATTTACTTTAACTAAACAAAGTTGTTTCCGAAACTTTTTCCAACTTTTTTAACCTCTTGAAACATGTCAAACTCAGCCACATACTCCCTGCTAACAACAACTCTTATTTAGTGTCTATAAATTAGACCTTGCCGATATTTTCGATAACAATCATTATCTTCATCTACAATTTCTTGATAAGATAATATAGACTGATTAAAAAGAAAAGATAATGTTTATGACATAGTGTTCCAGGTGCCAAAGTAGTGTGGCCTAGCGCAGAAGTCAGTTAAGTTGAGAGATATTAACGAAAAGGAAGAAAACAAAGTGTCAAACACTGAAATTGTTGAAAAAAAGGACACCTAACATCAGTTTTCTGAAAATATATATATATTTTTTTTTTTGCAATTTGACACAAAGTAAAACAAAATAACAGGCATTTTAAAAAAGGACTTTCCTTCCAAATCAGTTAACAAAACAAACTTTTCTATCATTTAAATGAACATCACCCTTCAGAAAATTAAGATGCAAAAGAATTGCAGTCCCGAAGTTTCTGTGGACTCGGATCATGGAATATTAGCGAACAAGGGACTACTGCTTACCAACGAAAAATCATACACTCATTTTCGTAACGTACGACAAAAAAATGTAAAAAATGAGACAAGTGCCATTGCCTATGGTGTAGCTAGATATGATACTTATTAGGATCGTTGAAAATCAGCCGGATGAAATGTCATCTGTGTTCTTGATTCAAGATATGATCTACAGGGACTGTGATTGCCCGCTTTGCACACGGAGTGTACAGAAACAGCAATTTGCATAGAAACTGCTGTCCGGAAACGAAAGCTAATGATAAGACACCATTGTTCCACACGGGGATTTCTCCTCTAACTTGCATCACAGAACAGCAGTTTTCACTTAATAAACGTTATCTCTTTTAGGACACCTTGACTCTAACCTTTATTACAACACATTATTGTTAATCTACACGTAATGTCTCACATGAATTAAAACTGATTTAAAGTGTTTTTGGTGTAATCATGATCAAAGTTTCAGCACCTTCTGCCATTGTCTGTCAATGGGAGAGTGGAGAGCCAAGACCCGGACTTAACAAGTGGAAGAAGTTTTAGTTTCATGAGTTTTGGATCATGATGGATTTATGTTCTGTTGCATTGGAAGTGCTGTAAACACAAAACATCTGAATCATGGTGGATTTTTTGTGACATTTTGCTGTTTTTTGCACATGTACTGATAAAAGAGAACAGTTTTCTGATATGCAAGTCTTATTCCTCTGGCTACATTTTCATTTTCAGCATATTTGGTTGCCATTTAAATGTTGATAATTTAATTGGAATGTTGGTGCTCCTGTGGGTTTTAAAATGTTCATGTCTGTTGATGTATCGGAGTCTTGTTATGACTACATAGATTGCATTTATATATTGCACATTTACATATTATTTATTGCATATTTAACTCAGACATGAATAACTCAACTGAGTCCAGCTCCGCACCTCTTTCACTTGAACGTGACTGGTACAAATCCCAAATCTTGCACAATATTCAATGTCCACTACATTACAAAATGCTTTCTTCAGTCTGAGGTATAACAATGGTACTTGCAGGAGCCTCTGTCTATCTCTGAGCTGCAGCAGAACGTGGATGTTGTGGCGGGAACAGGAGATCACTGTCTGCCTTTTGATGAAGCTCAATGTGGAGATGGAGGTCCCGCCACCGAGGCGCTTCTCACCGGTCCCAAAGGTACAACTTGTGATCATTAAAAGCTAAAGGCTCAGATTGTTGTTCATGAACAAATAATAGTTGGCATGGCTTTCTCGCACTGCTGAATGCTTGAAACGACTCTTCAGAAGCTCTTGACACACTTTGATTGACATGAAAGAACGTCTCAAAACCCTGTCAGCTTTTAACAGAGGGAGTTTGATAGGCGCTTCAGTGAACGAAATGGAATCCGGCAGCCTCAGGATAGCTGCTAAATTATTTGACTGAGGCAGACACAAGATTGATGATTCTAGTTTTGAACGATGACTTTGCTGATGTAAATTATAAGGCGTTACACTTGTCTGGAGATCGTATACATCTTATTTTAGCTCATCTCATCATTTGGAAAAGGGATGTTTTCTTTTTCAATAAAATGTTGGGGGGGTTTTTTTGCGCATTGATGCGTTCAGTGAATGAGAGCGATCATATTTCCAGCGTAGACTCGTTCATCATCTGTTGAACTGATTGCGTGCATTTCGAGATCTACTTTCTAACTGTCAGAACTATTAAAAAGTCTGAGGCTTTGATGCATATGCGCATTCGTCTCAGTTGGGACTGAGATTGCTGCCCTAATGTCAGTTCACCTCACTGTTTCCCATCAGACTCACAAACTCTCTGTGATACCATTCAAAAAGACGCACAATAACCAAGAAGCAGTTACTATAGCAACATCACTTTGACAATTTAGGTTTAAACATGAGGTTGTTTCTTCTCCACACTTATACCAACCTATACAGCAAGCAAGAAAGAAATGCACCTTGGGAGGGGGGTGGAGGGTTCCAATACATCCTATTCCACTCTCCTCAAGAAATAATTCAGCAGTGGGAGCCAAGATGTGAATAATTGAGGCCGATGCTTTCTGCAGTGACCTGAATAATGGGAAGCCAAACATGACACATGTAGCCACTGCCTGGATCAGGCAAGCAGAGAACGCGGCTGTGTGACCTGCACATTTCGTTCCATCCTCTCTGCTCCCCAGGGATCGCAGTTGACAAGAGTGGACTCATCTACTTTGTGGATGGAACTGTGATCCGGAAGGTGGATCAGAATGGCATCATCTCCACCCTACTGGGCTCCAATGACCTTGCTTCAGCTCGACCTCTGAACTGTGACTCAGTGATGGACATCCATCAGGTGTAAAGAAGCTCAGAAATATCCTCATGAAATGTTGTTTGCTTTGATGATACCTTTTGGACAAATCTTAATTAACTGAAAATGGGCTCGAAATTAAACAATTGTGTCTTTAATTATTATTTAACCTCAAATGACCAGTGTTTGTGGTCATTACAGCGTCTGTTTTGAATTAAGTAGGAATGACACAATCCATCTATTGTTTAATTTTGACTTCAAATATAATGTGCAGGTTTCAAAAAGATTATTAGTTTTGATTATTATTTTCTATTTTAAATGAACATTACACGAGTTATGACACAATTTGCAAGGAAATTAAAATTTTAATGAGATAAAAATGTGTGATCTCTTTCATTTTTTTCATTTTACAGACCCCCCTTATGTTCCATAAGTCTCATCCAGTGGTGAAAGGAAACGATAACCCTTTGACATAGAACTCAAAAATCCTGCACAAAGCAAAGCATAATGGAACAAAAAGTGCTTTGAACAGTGTAGAGGAGGTTTCGTAGGCTTATAGTCAGGTGTATGATCAAACAATAGAAGAAAACAGGTGCTAATGGTCATAAATGTGACATAGGTTGAACTGAACCAAAAACAGTAAGAGGTTTAAACTGGGTGAGGAACAGCCAAACATTTCTCAACCATGTTGAGGTTGAGAAATACAGCACAAGGTAGTTTTACTGCATCACCGAGGTCTGAATGGGGTTCTGTGAATGTAGAAAAAAAGACGACATAAAGAGCACATCCGGTAAATTTGCCCAACAGTATGGTTTCAGTTCTAACAAACCAACCATCCACTTTAAGAAATGGAAAATGTAGATATAAAGCACATCAAAAAGGTTAAAAACTGCATTTCTTTTACGGTTTTCAACATAGTAGAGCTCTACCACGATTTGCAAGATATTTCAAAATCTAAATGCCTCTAACATCATGCTGTCTCTGGTGCTAGGTGTCTTTGGAATGGCCTACAGATCTAGCTGTGAGTCCAATGGATAACTCCCTGTTTGTTCTGGATGGCAGCGTGGTTCTGCGCATCACTGAGGAGGGGCAGGTCAGCGTGGCAGCAGGCAGACCCCTCCACTGCCCCATGCCAAGCACAGACATCTCAGTGACAGAAAAGCAGCACGCAACACACACCCATCTGGAATCCCCCAGTGCCATAACCGTCTCGTTCACCGGCATCCTGCATATCGCTGAGACAGACGAGAAGAAGATGAGTCGTATTCGCAGCGTGGCGGCAGATGGCGAGATAACTCACCTGGCAGGAGCACCGTCCGACTGTGATTGCAAGACCGACGTCAACTGTGACTGTTACCTCACCGGAGATGGCTTTGCTAAAGATGCTCGCCTAAATGGGCCGTCCTCTCTTGTGGCAGCTCCGGATGGAACCCTTTATGTAGCTGACCTGGGAAACATCCGAATTCGTCTGATTGTTAAAAACAAGGCTGTACTCAACAGCATGGGTTTGTATGAAGTGGCATCGTCGGCCGAGCAGGAAGTGTACATGTTTGACAGTAATGGAACACACCAGCATACAGCCAGTCTGATCACCGGAGACTTCAAATATAACTTCAGCTATAGCAATGAAGGAGATCTGACCTCCGTAGCGGACTCTCATGGGAACACGCTTCGCATTCGTAGAGATGCCAGCCGCCTTCCCGTCCGCATCGTTGCACCTGACAACCAGGTCATTTGGCTGACTGTAGGCTCGAGTGGTGGCCTTAAGACCCTTGGCACACAGGGGCGTGAACAGGTGCTGCTAACTTACCATGGCAACAGTGGTCTCCTGGCAACCAAGAGCAATGCTGATGGATGGAGCACATTCTATGAGTAAGAGTTTTCTACTTAGCCTCGGGCGAGTAAAGTTTGTTTGAAAACAATTTCAGCTAAAGACATGAGCTTTAATGAGACAAGATTCTCACTAGGAATTTTTGCTTAGTTTAATTTATTTGATTAAGGACAAACACTGCCATCTTAAACTTGATTTTCACCAAACTAACAAACATACAAATGGAGCCTGCTGTGAAGATTAGGATTGGTCCACTTCCAAATGTACTCTGGTGTGTGACCAAGACCTCTAATGTAAAACATAACTGCAACAAAAACAACAATAATTTGTAGAAACATTGTGGAGATGTTTGTACAAATAATTTGACATTTTGGGCAGAAAAAGACAAAATTTCATAAACAATAAAGCTGAGAAAGATTTCATTAAAAAATGCAGAAACTGGAGATATTTGGATATAATTAGAAATGCCAACCACACAACTTCCAAAGCAGACATTTATACATGCAATCTTGAAACTCCATTCCCAGATCTTCCAGGGTACCTCTAACACACATTCTGCAGACTACATGTTTTGTAGCGAAAATGTGTTGTTTTCTGGTTAGAAGTAAATATGTTATTTATTCTCACATCTGGACAATGAGAAAACAACTCAATCCCTGGCAAGTTTTGGCTAACTCTGCAATTTGAGAGTTATGAGGTAAACCATCGGTATGAGGTAATAATTTGACAATCAAAATAGAAGAACCATGAAATCAAATGAGATTTTACTAATTAAGCTAAGGCTGACAAAACTATTCTATACACTTACAAATTCATGCAGAAAAGAAGGAAAACTAGGGGAATCAACAGATTACAATCAAGCAATCGCTAGCGTTTGATCCAAACCTATAACACGTTCATCAAAATAAACCACAATTCAAGACATTTAATGTTTTTCATACAGAATTCCCACAGATTCAGTTACTGGTACCTGGGGATTCTGTTGATTTGTTTAGAATGAGCTGGAGAAGAATCTTGAAATGTAGAAGGCCTGGAATGCAAAATCTGTTGAAAATGTGCTTTGTGAATTGACACATAAGTTCTGCTACTTCAAGTTCCTCATTCCAGGAAAGGCGCACTCTTTGTTCGAATGAAAACACAAGTTTTTTATTCTCGGTTGTGCAGAGTTTTTGGTGTTTTTTGGTTTATCTGCTAGAGCTCATAAGGGTCATAAGTTCTTTGATGGGGTCTCATGTCTTACAGTCAGATTCTAAGCAGCAAATGAATTTACTTTTATACTTTTATTAATTGACTTTGTTAACAGATGCCTATATCTAACATTGATAGCTAATAACATTTAGTCTGTTAATGTTCTCCCAGAATGTCAAACCCATGACCCATGACAAAGGAAATTGTTTTCAATTTTAATTTTACACAATTTCAATTCAGAGTTGAAATTTGTTTAATTCCCACTTTATTTTATCATTATTGTTTAGGTGTTGACAGTAGTTGACAATCAAAAGAATCTGTAGCAGTGTTGCTTTTAACTCTAGGTAGCTACCCGTATGTTTTGAAATCGACTCTATGGGAGCATAGCCTTTTACTATAGAAACTCGTAAGCCATACATGTAATTGTATTTATTTATATATAATTCTTATTTGCATTACAGAATTCAGACTTAATTCTTGCAGCTTTATTTTCCTTTCGAACACAAGGACCTCAGTAACTTTTCCTTGCTAGAACAAACCAGAGCATCCCCCCCCCCCCAAAAAAAATGAACCACTAACTATTGACATTAATAATTAAAAAAAAAAAAATCAATGCTTTATGTTCCCTCTCTTTCAGCTATGACACAGAGGGACGACTAACCAATGTAACCTTCCCTACTGGAGTGGTGACCAGTTTGGCCTTCAACATGGATCCTTTCTCTACTGTAGAAAGAGAGAGTTTTGAACGAGAGGAAACTGCAACCATCATTACAAACCAGTCAGCTCTTCAAAATGTCCTTACACTGCAGCAAGGTAAGCTTTTATTATTAAAGTAGAAACACTCGCTGCACAGGTACCTATTGTTTTTTGTTCCATTTTTTCTGCCATTGAAGTCAATGGACGCCCTATGAACCACTTGTGGGAAATTTATGAAATTTGGTACACTGATACAGCTTACAATTATAAGCAATCTGACCCAATCTGGACCCTCTAAATCAGGGGTGTCAAACTCAGTTCCTGGAGGGCCACAGCCCTGCACAGTTTAGTTCCAATGCAGCTCGTTAAGCCCTTTAGGCTGTTTATAAGCTTTAGGTCTGGGTCGAGTTGGAAGTAAACTGTGCAAGGCTGCAGCCCTCCAGGAATTGAGTTTGACACCCCTGCTCTAAATCAACCACTTCTTGTTCAAACTGAAAATTATTCGTATGCTAATAATATTTGGAGAATAAGATCTGAAAAACAAATCCTTGGCTCAGGCCAGCTGCAATGTTTTGAATGATGTCATTGTACATCAGTCGCCATTTTTAATTACCTTCAAAACCAACTTTTAGAAAATCCTCCTAGAACGATTATTCTTTTTTGTTTGTTTGTTTGTTTGTTTGTTTGTTTTAGACCTGCCATGTTGGAAAAAAAGTATGTTTATCACTTTGATGCAAACAAAACATTTATAAAAGGTGTATGAACGATATGGTGTTTCAAAACCAAACTTGGTGGATGCTATAATAACCATCTTCTGAGGTTAGTTGCAGAGTTTCATTGCCCCCTAGTAATGTGGAAATAATAAATTAGATAATTCTATTTTAGTTAACCATATTTACAGTGAATTTGTGGCAAGTCTATATTAAAGATATATCTCCACAACTGTCAACAGCATCACCTTAAGTTTAAAGTCTATAAACCGTTTAAAAGGGATGAACACTTGGTTTTATATTTTTTAGTTAATTTTGTTTACAATCGAATGGTAATGTTAATTCACTTTTCAGAATAATCCATGTCTTAGCTTCTTAAAGTTTGGTCCTGTATTACTGCATGCAGTTATATTTTATATTCTTGTTCACAGTTATTGTATGACAGCTTCTACCTTATTTTATGTTGCAGATCAGCTAAAGAACAACTATGTGGTTGGTTATGATCATTCCATGTGGATTCTGTATGCCAGTGGCATGAACACACACTACCAGACGGAGCCTCACATTCTGGCTGGTGCTGTCTCCCCTACACTGGCACGAAGAAACATGACCCTCCCCGATGACAGTGGGCAGAATCTGGTGGAGTGGCGCTTTCGTAAAGAGCAGACGAGGACAAGGGTCACAGTGTTTGGACGAAAATTACGAGTATGTTATGCGCAATTACTGAAAGAAAAAAAACTGCTAAAGATAAGAATAATGTGATCATTACGGTAATTCTATTAGCTTTAATGTAACATGAAACACCTGTCATCTTTCTTGAGGTTAAAGTGACCTCAGTTGTAATACTCTTTTCAAAGCCATGCAACAGCTGTTGCTCTCTTTTTATAAAAAATGTGAACTCATGCAAATTAAATGCAATTGGAAAAAATGGAGGTAATCATATTTAATGATTTAAATGACTTCAATATAATATATGCTCCTGGACAGCTCACCTTCTTACACTTACTTGTCAAATCTGCTTGTGTATCAAGGTGACTCAGATTTGCATTGCAGCAAACTAGTGAAATATGATGTAATAATGATACATGACTGATCTTTGTTTTAAGTTGATTTAAATTATGTAAAATTATCAAGAGGCAAGACTAAATTTTTCATTTAGTGGTCAATTTTCAGCCATTTTGCTGTTTCTGGACCAATTCATTTTTTCTCTTTTGCTGATTTCAAGGTAAATGGACGGAACATTTTGTCTGTTGATTATGACCGAGTTCTGAGGATTGAAAAGATCTATGATGATCACCGCAAATTCCTTCTGAAGATTGGATATGACACAGCAGGTCAACCCACTCTTTGGATGCCAAGCAGCAAGCTGCTTCCCATCAACCTCACTCGAACCAGCAATGGCCAGCTGAGCGCCATCCACTGGGGCTCTGTTTCAGAGAGGGTGGAGTATGACGGACAAGGGCGTCTGCTTTCCAGAGTCTTTCCTGATGGCAAAACCTGGAGTTACACATATCTGGAGAAGGTAAATTCAAATTGAAACCACAATTTTTTTGTCTACATTTGCTCAGAGTTTTATGGTTTTATTCTTGCTCTAGTCCACAGTTCTGATTCTGGCAAGTCAGCGCCAGTATGTGTTTGAATATGACCTTCACGGTGGCCTCTCTGCAGTCACCATGCCCAGTGTCGCTCGTTACTCCATGGAGAGCATTCGATCAGTGTCATACTACCGAAACCTTTACCACATGCCTGAGAGCAACGCCTCCATAGCAGTGGACTACAGTGAAGATGGCCGACTCCTAAGACTCTCCATGCTGGGCATGGGTCGAAGAGTCATCTACCGATACCGCTGGCAGAACAAGCTCTCAGAAGTTCTGTACGACAGCACTCGCGTCAGCTTCACATACGATGAGACAGCAGGTGTTCTGAAGACGGTGAATCTTCAAAGTGAAGGATTCATCTGCACCATCAGATATAGGCAGCTTGGGCCACTGGTGGATCGCCAGATCTACCGCTTCAGTGAAGACGGTATGGTGAACGCCCGCTTTGACTATGCATACGACAGTAGTCTGCGGGTTACGAGTGTTCAAGGAGTAATCAACGAGACCCCACTTCCCATTGACCTCTATCAATATGACGACATCTCAGGGAAAGTGGAGCAGTTTGGTAAATTTGGTGTCATCTACTACGACATCAACCAGATCATCTCCACTTCTGTCATGACGTACACCAAACACTTTGATGGGTATGGAAGAGTACGAGAGATTCAGTACGAGCTCTTCCGCTCTCTGCTTTTCTGGTTCACTGTACAGTATGATGACATGGGCCGTGTTACCAAGCGGGAGATGAAGATTGGCCCGTTTGCCAATGCTACCAAATATAGCTACGAATATGATGTGGACGGGCAGCTGCAGGCTGTATATCTCAATGAGAAGATGACATGGCGCTACAGCTATGACTTAAATGGCAATCTGCACCTACTTAGTCCAGCAAACAGTGCACGAATCATGCCCCTACGGTATGACCTTCGAGACCGTATCACTCGGCTTGGAGACTTGCAGTATGAGTTAGATGAGGATGGGTTCCTTCACAAGAGAGGCTCTGAGATCTTTCAGTACAACTCCAATGGCCATCTAGAACGTGTGTATAGTAAATCCAGTGGATGGTCTGTTCAGCACCGCTATGATGGTCTGGGAAGAAGAGTCTCCACTAAGTCCAGTACCGGACAACATCTGCAGTTCTTCTACGCTGATTTGAGTTACCCAAGCCGTATAACTCATGTGTACAACCATTCAAGCTCTTTGATTACCTCTTTATACTACGATCTGCAGGGACACTTGTTTGCCATGGAGATCAGCAGTGGAACAGAGTTCTACATTGCTTGCGACAACACAGGAACACCACTGGCTGTCTTTGGGAGCGATGGTGTCCTCCTAAAGCAGGTGCATTATACAGCCTATGGGGAGGTCTACTCGGACTCCAATCCTGATATTCAACTAGTGATTGGGTTTCATGGGGGACTTTATGAACCTATTACAAAGCTGCTTTATTTTGGGGTACGGGATTACGACATCATGTCTGGGCGCTGGACTGCTCCTGATTTCATGCTGTGGGAGACAATCAGCAAGAATCCAAGCCCTTTCAATCTCTACATGTTCCGAAACAACAACCCAATTAGTAAAGTGCAGAAGGTTGGAGACTATTTAACAGGTAGGACATATTTTAATACATCCTTTGTATCTCCATCTCAAAATTATATCTAGAAGTAACGCTTTTGCTTTCAAATTGCATTTTGCCTCCAGTTGCACTTGTATGTAGGTTTTAATTTTATTCACTGGTATCTACCACAGATGTGAACAGCTGGCTGGTCACATTTGGGTTTCATCTACATAACAGTATTCCTGGTGTCCCAGTACCAATTTCT
The DNA here is from genome assembly GCA_007224835.1 of Danionella cerebrum. Lineage (NCBI taxonomy): Eukaryota > Metazoa > Chordata > Actinopteri > Cypriniformes > Danionidae > Danionella > Danionella cerebrum. The sequence continues at coordinate 140,836 of SRMA01026003.1, read as the reverse complement.
GAGATGACTAAAGCATCATATGAATTGACCAAAAGTCAAGTGTGGGATGACCTTATGGTAAGATTTATTTAGATTCAGATTCGCATGCTTTTTATGAAAAATACAGTTCTGCGCAGTTGTGAAAAATAAATCTAAATCCAATCAATATTTGGTGTGACCAACCTTCAAAACAGCAGCTATTGTTGGTACAGTTTTTGAAGGAACTCATGTTCAAGAGACAAATGTTCACATTTTTAACTCATCAGTGGTGCTGCAAGTTTACATGATCCAGCTGCTTTTTAGGGTACTCTGGTTTCCCACACAATTCCAATAATATTCATAATGTTTACCCTTTCATGGACTGTCCAGGATGTTACCCCCTTCTTTCTCCCAAAGTGTGCTGGACATAGATACACAACACGCAGATCACATGACCCTGTAAAAGGAACAAGTGTGTAAAGAAGATGAATGATCTCATCAGTTCAAAACACCTGCCTGTCACTTTTTCTGCTCCCCAGCTCCAAAGTTTTCATGCATATGATTGGTCTTGTGTCAATTGGCTTTGTTCCCAGATATGAGGTATGGTGTTTTGGCTGCAACACTTCTAAAAAGACCATTACTGGCCATACCTCTCCTGACAGAAGCTGGGTGCACCTAGGTGCTCAGATTACAAAATCCCTAAGTTTATGCCTATAAGAAGTATAGTGAATTGAATTGGTTTCAAATTTTCTCTCACGTTACATTTTGTAAGTTTACAAAAAAAATTCATTATTCATATTTATAAAAGTTTTCTTTGTTTACAGTAATTTTCACACCTGCCTAAAGCTTTTGCATAATACTGTAGATATGAAACAGTGCTGAACAGTGTTGATCTTGTTTTGTAGCCCAGCTTTGCAGTGCAGCAGCACGTCATGCGCCAGGCGAAGGCATTCTTGAAGTTCGGGGACCTTCCTCAAGTTGAATGGGGTCACATCAGAAGATCAGAGAAGCCCTGGCTATGGTTTGCCTCTAGCTCTTCTGTTATTGGGCGAGGGGTCATGCTGGCTCTCTACAAGGGCATTGTGATCACCCGTGCCCTGAGTCTAGCTGATGAGGACTGCGTCAAGGTTGCAAACATCCTCAATGGTGCCCTCTACCTGAAGGACTTGCACTTCACCGTAGAAGGCAAAGACACACACTTCTTTGTAAAGATGAATTCTCCGGAAGCAGACCTGGCAGCACTGCGGCTCACCAGTGGCAGGAAGGAGCTGGAGAATGCCGTGAATGTCACTGTGTCCCAGTCCACTGCTGTTCTCAGTGGTCGAACTCGTCGTTTTGCCGATGTGGAGTTTGAGAGGGGGTCTGTGGCACTGCATGTGCGGTATGGAACTACGCTGGATGAGGAGCGCGTGCGTGTGTTAGAGCTGGCTAGACAGAGGGCGCTCTCTGCCTCATGGGCGAGAGAGCAGCAGCGTGTGCGTGATGGGGAGGAAATGTCACGCCTCTGGACAGAGGGCGAGAAAAGACAGCTGCTCAGCACTGGACGGGTACAAGGCTACGAGGGGTACTATGTGCTGTCGGTTGAGCAGTATCCAGAGTTAGCTGATAGCGCCAACAATATGCAGTTCCTCAGGCAGAATGAAATCGGCAGAAGGTAGTGGCACTCTGCCATTCAGCACAAACACCCTGTTCACGTATGAAATAAACACTTTTACTGCATTCTCAAACTTTGTCAAAGCTCTGCCACTCCTGGTCTGATGAGAGGAGGACTAGGTGAAACAGAGCATTAAAATAACGCTGTGCGTTACGAACCCTTGTGTCTGAACCTTTATAGGCCTTAAAAAGGTTAATGTTGTGGAGCACAATGCCATTGAAATATTGTAAAGACAGGCCAGATTCATTGAGCTATTGAGAATCTTTATTTATGTATTTATAATTTTTTTTTCAAGCACTTCTATAAAGAACATCAACCCAGTTTGTTTACATATGTATATCACTGCGACAATGCAGAGTCCCCACATGTGATGTCAGGTGTTTACTATAGCCAGCTTTACAGATTTGTTCCTTCTACATTCATCATTCACATAATAAAAGGGGTGTGTTGTCAAGTAAGTCATTTGCACTGAAACCTCAAATGAAATATGGTTTTAAATAATGTTTATTTATGTTTTTTTGTGTCAAAAACATGTTTTTAATAAAAGCTATTTACAGTTACATTTGTAGCAGTCATATGTCATGAATCAATTGTACATATACTAAATAAAATGCCAGCAGAGCCATGAACATACTTACACGTCTGTATTTAAGTAACTGTTTGCCTTCAGTTTTACGTTGCTCAAAGACGTTCTCACATTTAATTATTTATTTTTCCGTAAAAAATACTAAAGAAAAAAAACTACAATATGTAGTTTTGAACATACGTATACACTAAGCTTACATGAAATATCATCAGTACTGACAGTGTGGTGACTTCTTCCCTATTGTCTTGACTTCCTGTCATCTTGCCATCTGACAACCTTTGTTTTCCGCTGAAAGAATCATACAGGTGGTTATTTTCTCTCTGCACTTCTATTGTGAAGTTTTGTTCCAAAATGCGACAAACACTATTTAATGCCTTAATGGTGACGTGAAATCTAAAGTGTATTTTTGCGACATTTGAAATGGTCATATTCAATTTTCCAAAACATAAAATACTTGCCGTGCTATGGAGTTCTCATTTGTCTATTTCTTTCCAAACTGTGATAAACAGCAAAAAGTTGTACTAGTACAAGTTCTTTTTTTAAAAAAAGTTCTACTAGTACAAGCTAACATCAAAGTTTGTGGCCATCTATAGTAAATTTAGCTCACATCCAATAATGTCTAAACCCCTGGGGAAAATGTGAGTAGGCCAAATTGGGCCTGGCCACTAGAAAAGAAGCCTCCTCTGTCATTGGTTGGCATTATGGCTCATTGTTCTGCTGTTTTGAGCAGTGGCTTGTTGAGTGACTAAAAGAAACTTTCCATTCACAAGCAAAAAACATATTTAAAGTTGAAAATGTCCTTTTGCTCACTCAAAAACTTTCTTCTTTGCATGTCCTTGCTCATGCAAATTGCGGCAGAAAAGTAATCCTATACATATGCCCACGTTTTTATTCAAGACCACGTTTTAATAATTCAGATGAGGAAAGACTAGACATTAAGACAGCTGCAGATGTTTTATTCAGAGAGGAAATAGATGAAAAGCTCTGCTAATTGTGTCCTTGTTGTGTGCTCTGTTACCATAATTATTCCAAAATTATGCTGCAATGTTTGTTTTTTGTATTTAGAAGAACATGACTTTAAAACCCAACAATGAAGAAACCAGTGTCCTTGTCCCAAAAGAACATCAAATCCAGCTTTAAGAAAAAAAGAAAAACAGCAAACATAGATGTGTGTCCTTTGTACTTGTAAATTGAGCCAAGCTGTGATCGTTTCTTTAGGCAAACAATATTTTTATGCAACATTACACAGTCAGTGCTATGCTATTCATTTTATTTTACAATATTTATTCTTAACTCTTGTAGTTTTACATGATGTTGTGGATTTGAGCAATATTAAATTTCAGTTTCTCGCAAAATAATACAAATTACACACTGAAAATTCCAATACAAGGATTTGTTTTACAGATTTCAAATCACTACTGAAAAGAAGGGAAAACCATTGGAAGTACAAAACCTGTGATATGGCTGATGTTTTCACAGTTCAGGCACAAAAACTTCTTGGTACAGTGTATATGGCAATTTTATTTTTATGCAATTTTAAAATTGTTTTGACATTGTCTTTGTATTTTTATTTATTTATTTATTTATTTATTTTTTATTTTTATTTTTTTGTCCTAACACTTGATTTTTCTTGTAAAAAAACATAGACTGTCAATTCTCAATTTTTTTATTTGTATTTTTTTTGCTGGTAAAAAATGGTTAAAAAAGGTTGCCGTTTCGAAGCTCAACTGTGTTTGCATGTTCTCCCCGTGCTTGCGTGGGTTTCCTCCGGCTACTCCGGTTTCCCTCACAATCACAAAAACATGCGGTTAGGTTAATGAAATAACCTAAATTCTGTGAATGTCTGAGTGAATGTGTGAGTTGCCCTGTGATGAACTCGCCCGATGTGAGCTGGAGATAGGTACCAGCAAAGAGATGAAAATGAAAATGAATGTTAAATTGTAAAGTAGTAAATAGCGCTCAAAAAGACTTATAAGGGTTAATAACATTTCACTAATAATTTCAGACCAGTTTAAAATAACTAATTCAAATTGTAAATATTTTTTTACTCCGACAGTTACAATGGAACAAACTCCTGCCTCTGGAACGTGATCAGTACTTTTGCACGATGGTGAAGCGGGGCATGAGATTACATAACACGGCAGGAGTTTTTTTTATAGTAAGGCATTACATAAAGCCGTTTCTGAGCAAAAGCTTTCTGCGGATCCCACAACTGCAGAACAGAAAGTTAGAGACACACGTAACCAATCATATTCTCTACGCAATTACGAGAAGCGGGGATCAAGACCTGTAGGATAGAATGCATAATGGCATTAATTATTTTAATAATGCCACATAATGCAACTGACTTTCTTTAGGCAATAGCTGTGATATTTGCTAAGCATGAGTGAGCTAGTGGAGGTCTGATGATGCCACAGCGCCACTGTGTTTGAGTGCAATGCATGCTAATGATATGCTAATGTTCAGAAGAGAAACCTTTTCTGCATCTCACGTATTAGCCATGCTCTCTGTTTTCTACTTTAATCTACAATGCAGCATGACTTTCAATCCTGGTTTCTGAAAAACTCTCCCCTTAAAACACACACTCACAATCAAACCCTAGCAAACATGCTTCGGAAAGCTTCATTTGGTTTCAGCTTGAGACTTCCTGGAGGTCACTCTGTTCTGGAGCAAAGACACTTTACTGAAAGTGGTCCGAGTGACATGTTTGATGGATGAGTTAAGTCTTCTCAAAAGGTGCAGTATGAAGACACTGATGCCCAGCCCTCATCCAAAGCCACTCAATATCAGGCGTCTCTGCAAACGCGGTGTTTACAAGGACACAAGAGACTCCCGCTCGCCGGCTTTCTGTCTGTCCCTCACACTCAGATAAACCCCCTTCCAAACATTCACAATCTGTTCCGACAATCCCAAGTTCACCTGTTACCCACAATGCAGCTGAGGAGCATGTGTATTTACAGACAACACAAAGGTAAATGATTAAAAACTCTATAAACATAGCAAACGGGGATATGGGCTTTTCTCAGTATCCGCAAATAGTGAAGCTGGCACTGCAGCTCTGAACTTTGATTCTGCTTCCATTGCTCACACTTTTCAGAATAACACTTGATTTTTTTAATAAAACATAAAAACTGGATTAGGATCTGTGTCTATGCAACGACTATGGCTTGCCTTGTGTAGTCCTGACACATTGAAAACTGTACGGAACAAACTGTAACAAACTTATATGGTATGTTCAGGTAGGTATTCTTCCCACTCCTGAATCTTCCCCCCTCACCCCCATCTCTCATCCACTCCCCCCTTCTTTTTAACACCCTCCTGTCCTGATGTAATTAATTCAAACTGGTTCACTGGAAAAATAAATAACTACATAAATTTGCTACTTCCATCCAGATGAGAAAACACCACACCAGGTGTTCACTCGCCTGAAGATAACAAAACTGTCCAGCACAAACGAAGCACATACTCCCCCATGTGGTGGCGTTTAAACTCAAGGAAAATGAAACAATTGTAAAAATAAATGGAAGAGGAACAATCCAGGTTAGGTACAATCCAAATAAAACATGTTTATCATACTGTGTTACCTTGTACACTTAAAGTATGTAATTTCATTAAAAGACTATTTATTACATTACATAAAATTGATTATTACACAAATATGTATAAAAAAGTTACAATTATTTATTTAAAATACTGTGAAATAGTTTAATGCTGGTGAAAAATGCATTTAGCCTTCAAACCAACCTCACTTCAGAAATATGTAGGATTAGAGTCAGATTTATAATCAACCGATTATAACAAATATATACTAATTATCATCAATATCACACATAAGTTCAAAGACAGTCATGAACTGAAACAGAAGCTGACCCATAATCAGCCCCCCCCTTACTCATTTGTTATTTTTAGCATGTTTGTCACTTTTTAATGTTTCAAATCATCAACAAATGTCAAACAGTCAAAAACAACACAATGCGGTTTCTAAAGGAAAACAAAATCCAAAACACACACATACAGTTGTTCTGTAAAAGTGTTTGCCCCCTAAACTTAATAATGGGTTGTACCACCCTTACTAGAAACAACTGCAACCGAAAGAGCCTGTACCAGCGCTGTGGAGGAATTTTGATCCACTCATCTTCACACAATTGTTCTATTTCAACCACATTGGAGGGTTTTCGAGCAGGAACTGCCTTGTTAAAGTCATACCAAAGCATCTCAACTGGATTCAGGTCAGGACTTTCACCAGGTCATTCCAAAGTCTTCATTTAGTTTTTCTTCAGCCATCCAAAAGTGGACTTGCTGGTGAGCTTGGATCATTGTCTTGCTGCAAACCTTTCAGCTTGAGGTGACAAACGGAAGGCCGGGCATTCTCCTTCAGGAAATTTTGGTATACAGCAGAAATTATGGTTCCATTTATCACAGCAAGGAACCTTTTAACTGAAAGGCCACAAATTATTTGGTTCATTCCGTCTATTCACAAATTGCCATTTTGATAACCAGATTCGTCCATTTTTGAAAGAAAATGGGTTTATTTAATATTTAATATCTCCTTAGGCTCTGAAAAGACACTGCTGCTTTAAAATCACCCACGCTCGAACCAAAGCATTGGACCCTTACACCGATATTCACCCAGCCCTGTGACATGAGATTGTTATGAAGTCAAAGTTCTGTTTCAATTCACGAGATTTTCCTTTGATTTCTCCTTAGATAAGAAAAGGCAAAGTACACCGTGGTCATCGAGGTGACCGTGGCCAGGGGGGAGTTGGGGGGGAAGCTACAGATGATTGGTCTGTCTGCAGGGGGGCACAATCTATAAAAGGGTTGTTCGGCTTGAAAACTGCTGGTTTGAGGAGGAGGGGGAAACATCTATATTTCAGCCATGAGTGGATGTCCGTATTTTCAGAGGAAACTTGTGTATGTATTTTCAATTTATTTGCATGTTTTCAAAAGATGAAACTTTCCTTGAGCTGAATGATGTCTTGTGCATTCGAGAAATGATTTGTAAGGCAGGATTTGATGTATGGGTCTGGTTTGATTGAGTGCATGTGTTTCCTGAAAGTACAGGTTGAGCAGTAAGCAGAATGTGAAAGAAGAAGAGAGTGATGCTTCTCAGAGCGGAATCAACAGAGCCAGTAAAGGAGGACTGGTGTATGGAGATTATCTGCAGGTAAACTGAACGTGACTTAAAGTCAAGGAATGATGTACTGTATATGTAAGTTATATATTGTTTTTATACTATACATGTATATATTGAAATACAAAAGTTTATTTCAGAGATAGAACCGGAAATACATCACAAACAGGGAGAAACAGGTTCTTTAAATAAATTTGCACAACTAGATCCTGCCTTTTTTGTCTCTAGATGCTACAGGCTCTCACATCTCTTCTTTCTCGTTCTGTGTCTCCTTCATCTCTCTCTTTCCTCAATGCAGCCTGTGTTTAACTGATAGCATCTATAATGTTTAAGCTAAATAAAGGCTCATTTTCTGTTACATCTATGCAAATCTTGCTTTCAAAGTCTTCTTACTTGGTTTAAAATATGGAATATTGGATTTTAAACCAATTTCCTTGAGCAAATTTCTCAGATTTGTTTCTTGCACAAACTCTGGATCTTAGAGTGTGCCACAGCTTTACTATTGGATTCAAGCCCGGGCTTTGTGCAAAATAGTCAAGTTAACTCATTTCCTTCAGCAAAAGTTAAGTATGCTTTGGATCATTTCATGCTGGAAGTCAAAACATTGATCAAATCCTGTTGCAGATTTGAAATCTTCTAATAATCTTACTTTTTCATGTTTCCTTCAATTTGGATGAGATTCCCATCATTCAAAGTCCCCACTAAAAGCATTATAGTCCCACCACATTTCATAAAATTGTTCTTTTGGGTTCAATGCCACTCCCTTTTTTCTCCAAATATAGCCAACAAGTGGGCAAACAGCTCTAGCTTCCATCAGTTTCCATCCCTTTTCTCCAGGTTGTTCTCTAGTCTTCTGGCTTGGAGATGTCTCTTGTTCAGATGTGGAGTCATTTTCTAAAGTCTTGTTCTTGGGTCTTTAAAAACCTCTCTCACTAGTTTTCTTTCCAAAGTTTTTGAAATATTTTGCTTCCTCCCATCTGGTCCTCCACTGTGCTGGTCTCTTTAAACGTCTTGGCAATGCTTCTCACTGCAGGCAGTTCTTGACATGGAAATCCGCTTTAATAAACAAATATATCGTTAACTTAAATTCTTTCTCTCATAGTCCATCTCTATTTCTTTGTGACAGTGCACATTATCTAATTTGCTTTTCTTTGCAAGATACTAGTCCTGCAGCTTAATGCGTAATTAAACTAGATTAAGTATGCAAAATATGTTTAATTAGCAATTTATTTCACAATAGTTGTTTGTTCTGAAGCCAAAGTAATCATTTGCTAAGTGAACTAACATTATTGACCTTGGATGTTTTTTGTGTATGTATTTTTTTCTACTTTTATGTAAGCAACTACAAGAAAGTATAGGAAATAACTCCCCTCCTAAAAACAACGTTATTATTATAATCTTATTCCTACAGCGTGCACCCTGCTTTTCACTTAATGTGAACTAACATTGAAATTGTTCCTTTCTCATGTAACAACAACAGAAGTGTTCACTAAATGTTATTTTGTGTTGTTTTGCATGAAACAAACACTTCCCTCCTCTCCAGCTTGGTAAAATAGTGACATCTCAGGTGCTTCAGAGTGAGCTGAAGGGAAACAAGATCCACGACGAGCATCTGTTCATCGTCACACATCAAGGTGAACACACACCAACACACTGCAGAGGTTTTGGGTAAATGAATGCTCATTTCCCTCTTTACAACACTGACAGGTGACGGCAAAAAAAAAAAAAAAGCACATGGATCTCAACAAACATCCACCAACTGGAGGAATTCACCCCAGTGAAAACAGCAGGACACAAACTCATAATCCATTACTGCTCTGCAAGCTTTAGTGACTTTTAGACATCATAAAGAGATCCATTACAGATCATTGTCGCAAGACTTGTGTGTATTTACCTTGAAAGTAATGACTTTTCATGGACTGATGCAATGATTAACTCTCTCTCTCTCTCTTTCTCTCTCTCTCTTTCTCAGCATATGAGCTATGGTTTAAACAGGTTCTTTGGGAGCTGGACTCAGTCAGAGAAATCTTCATCAGTGGACACGTGAGTTTCCCTTAACACTGTTACTGGCTCATTACACAGCGGAAATGTTCAGATTTAGCTCTTATTTCCCCCAAACCTTGCTTGACTATACATCCAAAACACCAAAAGAGATGCGTTTATGAAGATGATGAATCATTTTCATAAATATCTATTGAGTAAAATGCTGGATCAATTTATGAGGTACCAGGTCACAGGTGTGGAGGTCTAAGCAAGCAGCAACCTCCCACTTCCCTCGTGAGTTGTAATAGGAAGTGACTGAAACTGTAATTCCTTGACTGACCACTTGAGGCTGAGGATAGAATTGAGCAGATTCCCATTGGCACGCATGTTAAAATAACTCCACAGCTAAAAAAAACAAATGCATGTTTAAAGCCTGGTTTCTCAAGGTTTTTTTGTTGCCTATTGCTAGTTTTAACCTTCATGATTTTTTGTTAGTTTTAGTTGCATTAAGCCTTGAAAGTCTGCTTAACTACCTCTTAGAAGTCTTTACATGCATCGGTGTGTTCCAATCATAGCGGCTTTATTGAATTAAGCAGAAATGATGCAACCCAGGTATTGTTGAATTTTGATTTAAAAAATAAGGTGTATGTTTATTCACTTTAATATTTTTGGATTAAAACAAACAATACAAGAGTTATGACATTTAATATGCAAGGTCATTTAAATTAAAATGTGAGAAAATGTGCAATTGTCTTTCAGTTTCATCTTATAGACCCCAAATTGGTGCCATCAGTGCCATCTAGTGGTAGAAAAAAGAAGGGATAACCATTGGAAGTACTAGACGTGTGATATGGCTTGTATTTTTAAAGTTTAGGACAGATTCTGCAGTTTTTTTTGTTTTTTTTTTTGACGTTGTTTTGACCTTGAGAGTTTTGTGAGTATTATTATTTTTTTTCATTTTTGTTGTAAAACAAAAAATGTTCATTCTCATTTTTTTTTTGCATTATAAAAATGACAAATGTAATATTCAGAATTGTATTTTTTGTACAATTGCAGAGTTGTTGTGGAGTTATTATTAATTTGTAAAAAATATTTGTAAAAAGAAGCAATAGCAACAAAACTTTTTTTTACATTTACATTTATGTATTTAGCAGACGCTTTTATCCAAAGCGACTTACATTGGGAGTAAACATCAAGCAGTTTGGTACAAAGTGGATTAATCAGAAGACATACATAGAACACTTTCAAGCTAGTACAAAAAATGAATTCAAATCAGTGCTTCAGAATGTTGTTTTTTTTTAAGTTAAGTTAGTAAGTGCTCTCGAAAGATTAGAGTTTTTAGTTGCTTTTTGAAGGTGTAAAGAGCAACTAAAAACTCTACTCTTTCGAGAGCACTTACTAACTTAACTTAAAAAAAACCCTCTGAAGCACTGATTTGAATTCATTTTCTGTGCAAATTTTAAATTAGTTTTAAAGATAACTTATTAGAGCAAATTGTAAAGTAGTAAAAAACTTGGGCTGGGTTCTTCGAAGGGTTAAGGGGGTACTTTCTTGAGTGACTAATGGTTGACCCTTAAATCACTCGAATATCTTTGCAACGGCCATGTGCCACCCATTCAATCCCTTTCCCATGCTTGATTCTCCGGTAGTGAAGTGGCTGATTCTTAATGGTTTAGACAAAAATTCCTCATCAAGATTTCGACGAAATCCAGATCTGTGAAGCCGGAGCCTAATGCGCTACATGAGTTTAAACCAGACTGCACACTGAAGGACAACACTGCCACCTTCAGTCAAGTTTCAGGCGTTTCTCTTGAGAGGGAAGAGATTATGAACAAGGACGACGTTGATGAAAATATTGTGTTTCATTTATTTCTCCAGGTACGTGATGAGAGAAATATGCTCAAGGTCAACACCCGCATCCATAGGATAGTGATGATATTCCGGTTGCTGCTTGACCAGTTTGCCGTTTTGGAAACCATGACTGCCTTAGACTTCTATGACTTCAGGTTTGGTGGATAAACTATACATTTGTCATTATATAAACAGTACTGTGCAAAAAAATATTCTGTGCTTGGGGTCATTGTCCTGCTGCCGAGTAAAAGTGGGCACAATCAGAGACCTCCCTGATGAATAAGTATCTATTTGTATTTCTCAGCATTAGAACTACCATTAATCCTGACCAAATCTCTAACACTATACTCAGAAAGGCACCTCCAAATGCTCAAGGTACCTTAACCATGCTTCACTTGTGACGGTAGACACTTACTATTGAACATCACTACAGCACAGTGACAAATATGTCATATATAGTAGCCCCTGCTACTATTTTTTAGCATTTACTTTGTTTACGGAGATACCTGAGTTTTTTGGCCTTGTTCCTACCAATTCTGCCCAGACTTATCCAGACAATAGAGGCATGTATCTGGGTTCCACTGATTTCTGCCAGTTCTAAGCTGGTGGCACTGCTGCTGTTTTTGAACGTTAATTACCTTGATGCATTTTGTGTCATTTGCAATTGTTTTGGCCAACCACTGCGTCTATAGTCATCAGCGTTAAACTTCTTCAAAACACCTTGAAAAATCCCAGTCTGCTTTGTTGGTGCAGCATAACTACCTTTGTTGGTGCAGCATAACTACCTTTGTTGGTGCAGCATAACTATCTGGTGTCTTGTTGCTGTGTTCTATTTCTTACCCTCACCTTGGCAGCAGAGTTTGGCTGTTCCTCACCGAGTTGTAAGCCTCCTACATCGCTGTTTCAGTTTCAGTTCACCTGTTTGGTACAATTGGTTGATCATCTACTTGGCTAATATTCGTCACGTGTCAAAATATATTTAAAAATGTAAAATGTTATATAACCAACAGTTTAAATTCTAGATGTGCCCAGAGTTTGACTAATAACATAATTGGTCAGAAATTAATCAGAAATGAATTTTAAATCAGAAATAGAGTTATAACAACTTCCTGTTTAAAGCAAAATGTCTATTTCGATGGCCGATGGTACAAAAGAATGACAGAGTTTCATCAAAGTATGCCACATGGAAAATTGGCCATTTTTAATGTTTTTTGCTAAATAACGAACTTCCTGTCAATTTTGGAAACACAGTCCATACTTATATTTAAGTCTTGGCACCCTACACACGTGTGCAGAATTTCATTCGATTATGGGGCACTGTGGCCCTCCAGTTAGAAGGTTGTCAGTTCGAGGCTCGCCGGTGACCTTCCTGGAAGGAGTTTGCATGTTCTTCCCGTGCTTGCGTGGGTTTCCTCTGGGTACTCCGGTTTCCCCACAATCCCAAAAAACATGCAGCAGGTTTATTGAATAATCTAAATTCCCTTTAGGTGTGAATGTTGCCCTGTGATGGACTGGCGACCCGTCCAGGGTGTAACCCTCCCTCTCGCCCGATGTGCGCTGAAGAAAAGGGAATAAGCGGGTTGGAAAATGAATGAATATGAAAAATTGTTGAAACACTTAAACGCACTAGGTGGTGCCATAGAGCCATTTTGCCACTCCCACTTTTCGAACCCCAATCAGTCCGTGTTGAAGTGTGCGTTAAATTTGGTGACTTTTAAAACACATTATGGACCCCCAAAATGCCCTGAAAGCATAAAACTGTGAGCAAAAGATGAAAACCATTCTATGTTACCAACGCTTTTTTCGAAGATACCTAAAAACTCTTTCTTAAAACTCATAGACATATATATGTTTTAGGCACAAACTGTAAAAAAAAAATCTGTGTAAGCAATCTTTCTTTAGTACTGAAAATGTTTTGACAGTATTCAGCTCAATGGATTGTGTTCTTGTTTGCAGGGAGTATCTCTCTCCGGCTTCAGGTTTCCAGAGTCTGCAGTTTCGGCTGCTGGAAAACAAGATTGGTGTCCCTCACAACCAAAGGGTCCCATACAACCGCAGGCATTACCGGGACAATTTCCGTGACATGGAGAGCGAGCAGCTGCTCCACTCAGAGCAGGAGCAGACACTGCTTCAACTTGTGGAGGTAAACAAGAGAAACCACCAGATGAATGAAAACTAAAGTGGACATTTGACATTTTCTGCATTTCTTATTAAAATCGGAGTTACTTCTCCATTTATCACATTTTAATTTTCGAATGAACTTTCCCTTATTGATTAACATTTCCCATATGCCCATATCCCATTCAGCAATGGCTAGAGAGAACGCCTGGCCTGGAGGAAGATGGATTCAATTTTTGGGGGAGATTGGAAAGCAATATTTTTGAGTGGCTCCGAAGAGAGAAAGAACACATCGAGGTTTGTTTGTATGCATGGAAGCATTCTTAGACACCCTGTGATACCCAACACAATCTTTCTCTTCCTAGCAAAAAGAAGCCTCTGAGACTAAAGAGGAGATGATGGCTGAGCTGATTAAGCAGAGAGATATTTTCTTATCGCTTTTCGACGAGAAGCGGCATGATCACCTCGTAAGCACAGGTCAGCAAAGCTCGGCACTCAAAGCACACTTCCCAATGTAAGCATCTGAACACATGTCTGCTTCTACCTGCAGGTCAGAGGAGGCTGTCCTACAAAGCTCTGCAGGGGGCTCTGATGATCTACTTCTACAGGTAAAGCTAGATCTGCAAGAGCATTAATCAGTTCAGAATCAGAATGAGCTTTATTGCCAAGTAGGTTTGCGGTGACAACTTGTAAAGAGAGAAACAGAGAGACAATTAAACGTAAGGTTGTGCTCATAAGTTTACAAAGTTGCTCAATATCATTCTGGGGAGAACTCAAACATGAAATTCATGCAAGACAGCAAAGAATTTACAAGAGTTCCCTTTACCAGCAGAGAAGATAAAGAACCTCATCAACAACTACCTCAAGAGACTTCAGGCTGTTGTTAAAGGGGGGATACAAATATTAAGAGCACCCAACAACTAACCATGAGTGGATCTAACCTTTTGAGTTGTCAATTGTATTTTCTGAAAAGTGTCCATGAAATCAAAAGGTTTGAATGCATGTGTAAGTTTTGAGTGGATGAGCACCACCAATATGTTCTCCACTACGGCCATTTTGACAACATTTAAAAAACAATCAGTGAGAATATTAACAAATTATTTAAAAAATAACCAAATTCAATTTTTTCTAACTTTTATATGTGGGGTACATTCCAGTTCTGTTTCAACATGACTTTGGAACCAGATTTTTTCCAAATTTTTTCCAGAACCACACAGGAATTTGAGCACCCAATGTAGAAATCAGAAGATATAAAAGATTTAAGGACCCTTTAAGGAAGGGAAAACCGGTTCCCAAAATTCCTACACAAAACAAAAAAACAAAACCACTGTGAAAAAACTGGGGGGAAAAAGAAAATGTGAGCCAATCCAGAAGGAGAGAGAAAACTAGAGTAAAAGATTCAGTCTTGGAAATTATAGGATGGGAATTAAATATGCGGACAAAGTAACAAAACGGTACATGTAAGATTTAGACAAAACAGGAAGCGTTATGGAGACAGGAGAAAGAAGGACAGCTACATCTGCTGGACATATTGAGAATTACAGGGAAAAACCAATGAAGGTACCAATAGCGTTATTACTTCACTGTCTGAAGCGTATACTGTATATATAATAACATACTATTTAAACGATTTAAACAATTGTTTGCTTTCTTCAACCGTGTTTTTGCCATAAATAATCCTCAAACATTTGAGCGTATTAGACATTATATAACATAATTAGTAATTCCTCTGTGTCTGTGAAATTGCACATTTGGGATGTTTAACAGAAATATGATTTGTAAACATATGAATACATTATTCAGGAATATTGTAGTCTTTGTGATGCAAAGAGAATTAAATGTATAACCAAAATAAAATAAGAGGGTTTAAAATTAATCTCTTTTAGCCCCTCAACTGTTTGCTGGAGTCTTCAAACAAATCTCAAGCATATCTCCTGAGGAATAACAGCTCAGAGCAGATCTTTCACAAGCAAGTTCTTCACATTTATTTGGTCTTCTGGAATAAACCATGGATTTAAGTGTGAACCACACTTTCTATCAGCTTTGCGCAGACCATCAAACTAGGTTTCCTGCAGACTGTCTGTGGTTAAATCTGTTAAAATAATTGGGAAACTGTGTTTTTAAACACAAACATTCATTCTGAGGGGGCTAACGAATATTTATTTATGCAATTACAAGAAAGCAGATTTTCTCCGGAAGAAAAAAGGGGAAATAATATTGTGTTTTTACTTCAAACACATTAATGTTGAATACAAGGAATAGCATGGCAATTATTGATAATATTTGTATTTTATACACTTGTTTCATACGTAAAGATATACTTTCCCCAATAAAACTAAAGATGCCAACATCATCACTTTGTACTTTCAGGGAGGAACCTCGATTTCAAGTTCCATTTCAGCTTCTGACCTCTCTGATGGACATCGACACCCTCATGACCAAATGGAGATGTATGAAAACATAAATCCTAAACTCAAAACATCCCTGCAGTTTTTAATGATCAACAATGAATCAAATTCACTTCCCAGATAACCATGTGTGTATGGTGCACCGGATGATTGGCAGTAAGGATGGCACGGGTGGCTCATCAGGCTATCAGTATCTGCGCTCCACTGTCAGGTAGGCCAAATAATCCATTGCACTCACTGCATCTGCCGGTATTGCTGGAAATAACATCCCAGAGGGGTGAAGCTAAAACTTTTGGTTTACAAAAACAGATTCTGATGAGTTGCATTTTTTTTTAAGCGATCGCTACAAGGTGTTTTTGGATCTGTTTAACCTGGCCACCTTTCTGATTCCACGGGAGTGGGTGCCCAAGCTGGACCCCAGTGAACACACCTTCCTGTATATGGCGGAGTGCTGCGACAGCTCCTACTGCAGCAGCACCAGCGATGACTCAGACTGAACAGATGGAGGAGTGAGAGTTGAAGGACACCGAAGAAGACAATGTCTGGCATCACAAACATTTTACTGAGTGGTAGAACGCAGATTTCACAGATGTTTCGCGGGTTCCGGCATGTAACTAACTATATAGATGTACTTGTGTAAATACTGTCCATATAAATATGTATTCTGACATTTACTGTGTGTAATGAGTAAATAATAATTATAAACTGTAAATAAAGAGAATACTCACACAAATGAAACTGTTAAATGTATTGTTTATTTAAAAAGAAAGAAAATCACACAGTATTTCAAAAACACACACCTGTAAACAGAATGCAACTCTTAACATTGAATGTACGTAAGTTTCAAAATATTTTTACATTTTGGCAAAACAGTTCTTTATATATTTACTGACGTTGAAAATTGCAATATATCAAATAATGACAAGATGGCTAATGTTTGTATGCAAACTTTGATGATTGCTTGAAAAAGTGATGTTTAAACTGTTTTTTTTTTTTTTTACAATGTTCCTAAAGTCAACAATGTAGCCAACACAGATTTCTCAATGATTTTCACCGAATGGGTGCCATTTCTGTCCCTGGGACGTTATATGTATAAAGAAGCATTAAAATGGCTTCGTAAATGTATTTAATACTAAGTAAAGTGTACTATATACTATTCTTATTGCACATTTAAGCTGTAATATGTAAAATAATGATAAAAACCACATAGAAAAATAGAATTCATTGCTTGTCCCCAGTCTCTGATGCTACACTTCACTCTAAAATATGACAATCTTTTAAAAATAGCTTACCATTTGTATGTAAATCCATATATAATATGTTTAAAATACATTTATTTACACAAATATCAAAAGTTTCTTTTATCTAAAAAAATAAAAGTAGGTAGTTTTTAGTAGGTAGTTACATCACTTGGATCTTTAGAAGGCCATGTGAATATTTCTTATTTATATATTTGATAATTTGTGATATCTTGGAGCGGAATTTCCTGGTTCTATAATCATGCCCACCATGTAAAACAAACCCTCCCTGAGTATAAATTATTCTTTTAATAATACATGCTCTAAATGCACAAATGTTAGTGCTGCCCTCTAGAGAGCAGAAATATAATTTAGCATTCTTAGCTTTACAGTCTTTATAAAGGGGCCATTTAAGGGGCTTTTCAAATTGTTTAGAATATATGTTGGATGTGTATGTAAACACTGAAAATACTAAAATGTATTTTACAATTTTATTCTAACGTTATTCTAGTAATAACTATTAGTGTTTAGTTTTTTTATGTTTTAAACCAGATTGCTATAATGAGTGCTTTTCTTAACAAACCACACATAATATCTAAAACCTTCCTCGTTTAACCTGATTGGATAGTGGGCAGGGCTTGATACAGATGATTAAAAATGTATTAATTGATAACAGACAGTGATTATTCACAACATAATTAATAAAAAGGAAGAAATTTAAAGTTAAACTAAACATTTTACCATAAATATTGTATTTTTATCATAGAAATAAGTAGAAAATTATCTTAGAGGTACCTTTATAATGTGTTTATAAATCAGAAAAAAGATGTTGAGGAGTGTTTCCAAATTTACTACAGTGGTTACATTGTGTAAACCAAAAAATTTAAAGTAAACATCACAAAAAATATGAAAATATTTACAAAATATTTATAAAAAAATATTTTATTTATAAAAATCCTACTTTTGTTTAATTTTTACTTAAATATTGGTCAACTTAAACATTTTAAGTTTACACAAGTGTTTTGCGTACGGTAAACATTTTGGGGTTAGCGTTTCTGCAATATTTAATCATTCTCTTTGAAGCACATCTACTTGCAGAGACTCACTGCCTACAAAGTCTGGCTCTCATTTAGGACTTTGGAACATCTATTAGCCCAAATAGCATTACATTGTATCTGAAAGGCAAGTCATTTTTCCAAAATCAACTGTTCCCATTCCTATCTTTTAAAACACAACGTCTACACAAAAAGTTTAATTAAAATTGTCGAAACAGCACTACTCAACACATTCTGTAGATGTGTCAATCAAAGCCAGTAAAATGAATAGTGATGATATCCTGACACAATGATCAACATAAAATTAATTTAACCTACAAATTAGTATTTTGAGAGTCATCTCAAAACTGTTACTGCAGTAACACTCTCTGCAATGCCTGAAAAAGAAAATTAGAAGGTTATAGTTCTGAGAGAGCAGCATGGACAAACAACGTCTTACGATAGATACAACACCTTGGCTATGATTTTTGGAAATTAAGCGTCTGTTTACCACTAAGCAGTCACTGCTGATCAGTGAAACACATATACTGAACATATACACACACAAAGAAACTTTTTTCCTCAACCCCTCCTTTCTTGAAGCTGTGTATCTGGTCCTCATGCTTATTAGTTCCAATTCTCTGTAGTCCACACCTCCCAAAAAATATTAAGAGTCCCCAGGTGTGCTAGAACCTGACCCTGTTTAACTTTCCTGAGGTCATTATCTCAAGGGTTCACTTACTTTTCCAAAAGCACTATGTATTTTTTGGTTCTCAATAAGACCATATTTAAAATAAATGAAGATCAATTCATTCAGTTATTCAGAAAACAAGGCAACTTCAAAATGTTATTTATCGCTACTGTATACTGTTTTCTAGCAACTAGTACTGTGTACATATGGATCCAAACACAGCAAGTCATGAATATTTATGAATGCACACAAAGTCTCATAGCAGCAGAAAGCTGGAGATCTGAAGATCACTTGTTTATGACAATGTAAGTAAAAAAATTGTGAAAGTGGGTCACTAATACACACTGTAAACTTACCACACATGTCACTCCCCAATTTAACGTAGACATATCCACCGTCACCCCATGATGTCCCCCATGAATTGCGCACTATCCAATAAGGTACTTCCCCTTGTGGAAAAAAGAAAAGAAGCATAGATTATTCACATGAGGGAAAAAATGAAGGATCACACCAAGATATGGGCCTTAAAGTTGGTGCACTTTCCCGGAATGAACCTTGGGAAACTCTTTGTAAACATTATTTGCTTTCTGGCGGCTAAGTGTGAATCCTAGTATTAGCGCCCTCACTAGATGAAGATGTTAGTGCACTTAAATCTGGTTTGTGGCGTCATGGCAGAGTTATAAACATGCACAGCAACCTTCTGAAAAAAGACTTTTTAGAGGAACACAAATGATTTTAGTAAAAATGCATGAATTATAAAATTAATTAATAGAGAGATACATATTTATATAGAATAAATCTAAAATAATAAATGCTTACAAAAATAAATGTGTACAAATTTGTATTATAGTAAATCCTTGAATAACAGACTAATAGAATTAGTTTATTGTATTTTAAAACATCTTTTTTTATTTAGTTGTATTTTTTCTCATTTATTTAATGACATTTGGAGAAATATCTGCAGCCACCAAGAAGAAGCAGCTGCATTCACGAGTGATTAGGATTTAACCAATCAAGGCTTAGACTGAAGTTAGGACCGCCCACATAATTAGCATATGGACAGAGAAAAAATAAATGCGGAAATAAATAAAACAGAAAAAAGTAAATAAATACAGCTGTTTTGAGATATATATTATTTCTATTATTTACATTTATGTTCATGTATTTCTACATTTATTTATTTTTACGACTGCTATTTTTGGTAAACATCGATAAATTAAAGGTTGAAAATAACCTTAGTGATTTAAGGGACTTTTATTTATGTTTAGAGATTAATTGGCTAAATATATTTTACTTTAGAAAGGATCCGAGCAGTGTTTGAGAACAGTCCATAAACCGGATGAAGCAAAATCAACGAAGAGGATCAATGCTGCAGACAGCCGCTGAATATCCAGCAGATACATGAGGCCCTCTTAGGGCTGCTGGACTACCGCCAGTGTTTACCAGCTCAATTGAATGCCCTTGACTGGACGTAAACCATAAAAGTCACTGTTTCAACTTTTCTTTGCTCTGAGAGACAAGTAAAGAGTGTTAAACCACCCGTGTCGGTGTGTACCTGTGGTATCATAACCGATGATCAGAACAGCATGGTTGGCTCTGTGACTGGAGCAATGGTGCTGAATGATGCCACCCATGTAATCCTGCCAGCTGACGGCATCCACAATGACAACCAGAGGCCCCCACTGCACCAGAGCATTCTTCATGGCCTCTTCCTGACCACTGGAACGAAACAGCATTCTAAGTGAGTTTACAAGAGGTGGTTCCTGGTAGCTCTGGTGGTACCTTAAGGCAAATATTTGGTAAAAAGAAACAGCATGACGTGGCACAGATATCAGGAGCGATGGCACTCGACCAGCAGTTACGTGACTTATCTGAGCATGAATTTGGCGTCCGTTTAGCATCTGACCCTGGGTTGCAAAAACAAACGAGTAAACAAAACATTGGCCCACACCCCACAGCCTTGAATATTAATCTTAACCAACAGTCACATGCCACTGGACAAAGTGGACAAGCTGGAGCCCTGGACAAACTGGCAATTCAACCATCACCGTATGATGTATGAAATGTTCACCATATGAAAATGTAAAAATTCCATATCAGTTATTCCAGGGTGCAACATCTTATAAAGATGAAAAAAGTACCAGAGTCTGAGATAATGGAACAGAATAAATTTGACATGTGAATGTTTTGTTTTCTGAAATATTTTTACACTTGAAAAGAACTTTAGATTAGCTACCAAATGCTTCTGAAGGACCAGTAAATGTCACACGAGGCTATATTGTGAATCGATATTGTTATTAGTTTCAATTTTTCCCTAAAACTAGCATTTTTTTGTGATTTACTCAGAACTATATGTGCACTTGTGGCAACAAATCTAAAACGAAACGTTGGTTTTCTTAATTTTGCAACTTTTTGCAATGCTATGTTTTATAAAGAGTAAGCGATTCCATTGTGAAACGTTTCTGTTATACAACTAACAATGGCACATTTTTGTAAAACGGAGTTATATCTACAGTAATTTCAGATTCTTTTTGGATATATGTGTATTAATCATAATTGTTTCATAATTTTAAAACCTTTGTTTAACGTAAATCACTTTTTTTGTGGTTGTTATGGCAGCCAACCTTTGTTTAAGAACCAAATGTGCCTGCTGGGAAATCTGTCTCAAGCACACTCTATCTATTTAAGAACAGTGAATTTAATAAAACTGGAGACTTTTTAAAGCCAAAAAAATAAATTTTTAAATTTTAAGACCCCATGGAAACCCTGGATATTGCAGGTAAAAGTTCAACTTTTCACTAGAGTGGTATCAGAAATCACACTGCGTAGGCAGGAACTTCCGATTTCCCATTGTCGGCCATGTTGCCAATCAAGTCAATTATTTTTTTTTTCATAGTGTGACTGAGGCTTGACAGCCATGTGTAAGCTCCACTCATTACCTGAAGTCATAGGTCGAGGAATTCCTCAAAGCTACTCCAGCGTGAGCCTGAGGAAAGATCTGGCACATCCCATCCACACCTTTGAAGGGATATTCTGCCTCACTCACTAACTTCAGTCTGGTCTAAAACCAACAAAGCAGGACATAGCATGAGCCAGTCATACTGTTATCCTTCAAGACATCATACTTAATCTGTAATATGGTTTACTGAACTTTTATCTTTTGTTCATCAACAGTTTTTGCTATAATTATGAAAATCGAACATGTCAATTCCTCTACAAACCTTGATCCGATTTCAGCTCCAACAGAACACGACATTCTGGGAATTTTCCGTTTCTTGGCCATTTTTTGTCAAATTACTGTGTTTACTCATTTTGACAGCAGAAAAGTTCCAAATGATACTGATTAAAAGTTTACACACCCCAGCTCTTAGTATGCTGTATTCCTCCTTTAACATAAATGACAGTATCTTGGGGTAGTTGTCGATGAGGTTCTTTATCTTCTCTAAAGCAGCACATTGTTCTTTGCAAAAAGTCTCCGACTCTTGTAAACTTACAGGAACTGCATATTTATGTTCTCCCTAAAGTGGTACAATTATATTGAGGAGACTGAGATGGACACTCCAAAACTTTCACTTTGTTCTGGTGGAATGAAAAGTCGACGTGGCCTTGTGTTTTGGATTGTTATCGTGTTGAAATGTCCAGTACCGTCCAATGCACAGCTTCAGGTCTGATGAGTGCAAATATTCCTTCAGTATCCTTTGATAACATGCTACATTCATCTTCCCATCAATTTTAGCCAAGTTTCCTGTGTCTTTGGAGATCGCACATCCCCAAACCATCAATGATTGGAGCCCCAAACCGCCAAATGTTGTGTTTATGGTTCAGCCAACCACTAACCATAAGTGGAAAAATTTATTTTGTGTTATCATTTATATTTTCAGAGAAAATAAGAAATCCAAAAACTTCCCAGGGTGTGTAAATTATGAGCATTATACACATTTTCATGTGTCACATCCCTGAGAAACTTCAAAATTTGAAGCCTGTGTTTTTCTCGAGCTACATGCTAACTTAGCAATCTTGAATTGTGATTGAGACATAATCTTTGGAAAAAAATAAATGGTTTTGAGTAAAAAAAAAACACAATTTATTAACTTACTTAGGTTTAGAATCTAAAAACATACTTTATGACATTTTCACTGTTGTTTCTTGAGAGAAAAATAGATACTGAGGAATGTACCTGACTGAGCCAGATCAGAGTCCCAACAGGAGATCCTCCATTACAGCCCTTGTTCTCATAGGAGCAGTCTATAACCTGCTGGACACTGAGCTGCTGTAGTTTCCCACCCTCAATAGCACACATGGTTTCAATGGCCTCCACCACACTGAAGGCCCAGCACCCTCCACACTGAAGAGTCATAACAAACATCCCACCTCCACAACTTTAGCATTAGTAAAAAGCAAAACAAATTGTCATTTTGGGATATCCAGCTTACCGCGCCCTGGTTTCTGACTGCTCCAACAACTCCATGGTCCCTCCAATCAAACTTGGGAGGGAAGTTGGATTTAAATAGCCCTTCAAGGCTAGAAGGGTCAAACTTTGGAGCTGTTTCAGCCCAGGAGGTTAGATAACGTTCTGAGAAAGACAACGCTGTGTTGATATTAATTGTGTAAAGCACATCAATTTGAAAGAACCTGCAGATACCTTTGAATTGCTTTGGGGAGAGGTGAGAAAACTGGTTCACAGCGTATTTGGCCGAGTGGTTTGTTTTCTTTTGTTGTGAGTTCAAAAAGGCCTGTCTCTTGAGAGATCTCTAGCAAGAGATAAAACAAGAGCAACAGGTGAAATGTGACATTCCCTCATGACTCGGTAACACATGACTGGATTAACAATAATGCATAAGCTGAACTGGTTTTGTACGCTATATTAACAGCTATGGATTAACTGGTTTGCAGTAAAAATTACTCCATAAAACAACACTATCATTAATGGCCATTTTCCTTATGTGTTCATTTTAAGTCAAAACTATAAATTTGTAAATAACATGCTTAAATGTTCTTAACTATACATAGTCTGACAGAAATAACTTTCAACATAAAGCTAGATGGCTAAAATGTGCCACTTGTGACTAGAAGTGATATGACGTTTACCCCATTTGTAAATCATTTACCTGAGCTAAGCTGATTTAATTAGCTTAATTAGCTAAGCGCTTTTTTAATTGGTTCCCAGAGTAAACAAAGTGGTTGCTAGGGAAAAAAAAAATTGGTGTCATCAAAAAGTTTGCTGTCACACAAAGCTGAGATAAAGATGTCAAATAGGTTGGTTCCTTTTCCTACTTATTATCAATGACCATCATAAATAAATGTAATAAACCCTTTCTAGAGACTTGTAGAGGTTCATATTTTGCCACAAGAGTGATCGGTTTTAAGTTTCTACGAGGTTCCCAGTTTGTACAAAATTTGACTCCATCAATGGAATATTTATCAGCATTCTCTGTGATTGACTGATAAATACAGATATTTTATCTGTAGAAGAGTTTGCTCATTGTGTGGTACAAAAATTAGCGTCTGCAGGCAACTGTGAAGCATTGTGGAGGTTCCTTCAACATTTGCGGCTGGATTTCTGCAAATGGAGTTGGATATTTAGTCAGGATTAGTGGTGTACTCCATGCTGAGAAACACATAAACAGTCATCCATCATGCAATACCATCAGGATTGGCTCCAAATTTATTCTGCAGCAGGACAATGAAAATGTAAACATTGCTGCTGTTTTGAAGACAAAGTATAGTTACCTCTAATATTTAGATATGTTGCTTTGTTCATAAATATTTTTGAAGCTGTGATTTACTGGTCTAATGATTAACATTGACACGACAAATAAAAAAAAACGCCTTTTTTGTTTTAAGTAATACATGAAAAAAGAATCACTTTCAGATCTATCGTGTCTGGCACATTTACCCTGAAATATATTTGTTCCTGGTGGAAATCAATGTTTTCATCTCCTTGTAAAAAAGTCAAGTCTTCGTCGACTGTTGGAGATCCTTGCAC
Source organism: Danionella cerebrum (assembly GCA_007224835.1). Lineage (NCBI taxonomy): Eukaryota > Metazoa > Chordata > Actinopteri > Cypriniformes > Danionidae > Danionella > Danionella cerebrum. Next base: position 116,195 of record SRMA01026003.1, on the reverse strand, counting down.
TTCGACGCTGCTGATCCCTGAGAGAGAAATTATGAAGAGAGATAATACTAAAGAAAACGCCATTTAAACAGAGTCCCAGGTAAATATGTAGATACTCCTACGGAGAGAGTTGACTAACTTTCATTTCTGCTGTTTGCATTTCCCTGTTCATTTTCGCGTTTCCTGTAGCAACCGCGACTCTGAGGCGCTCTGTCGCCCTCTAACGGTGGATAGGAATTTTACACAAACTTTACACACCTCGTTTTTATTTACGTTCTTAAACAAAATATATTTGGAGATTTAGTCGCATATAGTCTGTCTAATTTAATTAAATAATGGAATATCTGAACTAAATGTCAAAAGTTTACCTGTAAAAATAAATTTTCGTTATGGTCATAATATTGGGGAGGTGCAACAGTTTCACCCCCTATATCCAGGAGATGGTACACATTTAGAGTAATTAAACAATGCATTCTATAATGACAATTCATTTGTTGTTTCAATTGAAGAAGTCCACAGTGAGGCAATTATGTTTTTTTTTCCACAAAAATGTTTTGTCTGTTAATTTTTTAGACCTCAGATTCAGAGACATTTAGCTACAAGTAAGTTTCAAGGTGCAAAGTTTGTGCACAAAATTTGATGTTGGCTTGTAAAAGTGCCATTTAAAGTTTATATCAGTGACATCTCACAAAGTTCTTCGCCAATATGAGTAAAAAAAAAAAAAAACAACCCCAATGTTTCTATGATTAGTGTTGTGCCAAATGGTTGGAATGGTAAACAGTCATGTTGCTATGTAGGGATCAGTGACATAAAAGTGGTTCCATTGCCATTATAAGAAATATAGACCAACCATCATGTCTTTATCATTTACCAATGCTGATAGAGTTCCAAACTCTTTGTTTGCTATGGTAAACCGTTTGGTTGCTAGGTACCATTTAGGGATGTCATTAAAAAATCAATTTGTTACCCTTATTAGCTGTTTCCCATTTATTATCAATGACAATTATGTCAATGGTTAATATTTAACCTCTTCTTTAGCCTGGGGTTCAAATAATTTTGCACAGTGGTTGGTATGTTGTTGCACAGATGACGTCCAGAAGTGTGGTGAGTTTGAAGTTTCTATGAGGTTCTCAGTTTGAGTTACAGTTTTACTAATTTGAACCCCATGTTAAGTCAATGGAAAATGTACCAGATTAAAACCACACCCAAAGAAAAAAAATCATCACAGGCATTTCTGAGAAGTTTAATGCTGAGGCAGTATGTAACAGAGGAGCCCATTATCATGATCCACATAAAGCAGAGCCAGTCTCTGACTGCAACCATGTATGACAGAAACAAAACAGACCCAAATAATCTCTGTGAACTCAGCCCAGCATGTTCACAAGGTCACGTCCCAAAACTGAAAACACAAAAGGACACTCCTGTGCAAGGACAAGATCCGGGACAGACAAACTGTGCTAAGAGACCACTAGAGAGGGAGAGCAGGAGAAAGATATATGAATAATAGAATGCAAGTACGGTATATATTCATATGTATATATGAATACACATATTAGGTTCCTTTCCTGGAACTGATTAGTATTCGCTGCAGACTTTCCATCGGATTTTCTTTAAATACATGTTTATTTACAGGGAAATACTTTATTACTATGAGGAAGTATCAGTGATTTTTCAAGGAGTTTTAAGTGCTATCAGACCAGCACTAAACACAAAGCTGCAGCTTTCAAGAGCCCGAAGGATGAGTTTTGCAAGCACCAGGACACCGTTCAAAGCAGAGACTCAAAGCACATAAAGTTTTTTTGTCTATTCACTTTCTTGACTGTCCACAAGACAGTAGCATCCGTCTGAACCAATGGAAGCATTGGTATGTAAAAAAAAAAAAGAGAAAGTCTGCAAACAACATTCATGAGACAATAGATGGTTGGTTAACCAAAGACACCAAGAAGGTCGGGGTGGACCCCTATCAACCTGTGAAAAGTCTTTGAACAAGTCTTTTAGAGAGAATCTGAAGTGTAAATGGAGATCGATGTCACATCCGCTCGAGGCGAAGCTCATTCTCAAGAGTTCATCGCTAGAGTCAGTGTGCTTTCTGTCGATGCTCCGTTTATCTCTCTCACAGGCTGCTGGTCCCCAGAGGCTGCTGGGGATGGGGTGAGAGGATGATGGAGGAATGAGCTGGAGGTGTGATGCCTCAAGATTTGTTCTCGTCGTACATGTCCATGGAAGCCTGGATGTCTGGGAGCTCCATCTCACACACCACACTGCGCGGAGACACCGAGTTACGGTTGAAGAAGTGACCACCTGTAAACAGACAGAACAGTGTTGTATTACGTATCTTTGAGAGAATGAGAGGTTGTAGAGGAATGTCAAGATGTTTAGTGTCGACACTTTCTGTTAAAAAGTTCGAAGATGAAGCATTCAGAAAGATTTTCCCTCATATGATTGCAATTTTATACATTTCTATAAATATTTTTTTTCTTCTTTTTTTTAACCTTGTCATGTCCTGCTTAAAAGCAACTATACATATTTTCTGAATAAAAGCACAAATGTCTAAACTATATTATTTTAGCGAATTATTTAACATGCAATTTTAATATTTTTGAATGTATAGTCCAGTTTTCAGTTAATTTTTGTTGATTTTCAGTTGTTCTCTCTGGTCGTGGATGGTATACCCGCAGTGAGTTGAGGTGGAAGGCATAGTGAAGCTCGGACTAAGTCAAATATTGGTTAATTCATTAATTAATTAAGAGGTATTTTATAGAGATCTATTTGAAAGCAAAGAGAAAAAAATACTGTACAGCTGCTCTGTGGAAATCCAAGAGTATATTTACAGCTGATAATGAAATCCACATTCTTTAAGGAAGTATATTTTATATATGTGTGTGTGTGTGTGTGTGTGTGTGTGTGTGTGTGTGTGTGCGTGTCTGCACATGCGTGTGTGTGTGTGTGTGTGTGTGTGTGTCACTATATATTTCAGGTAAATTACATAAACCATATTTTATCAAAAAAATAAATAAATAAATAATTAGCTCAATAAAACTAGATTAGAAAAAATGCACAACATATTGTAAACGGCAAAACACCGGGCAGTAAATGTTTTCACTGTTCAATTTGAATTGGAACCGTGATTGAATGATAAAATAAAATAGTTGTTGTTTTAAGGGCTGATGTAAACTTCGAGAAAAAAAAAAAGGTTTTAGATTAAAACAAAGCAAAATCTGATTAGACCAGACGAAGAATTTCTCTCTCCAGACATTAGGACGCATCCCAAAATGGTCACCAAAGATCTGTAATGCATCTGAAAAGAACCTTTTCAGCTGCATTACTGTCAGAAATGATAAGATCTCTGATATTTTGGGGTCACACCTGCTCATTACATGTGCCCGCCCATCATGTGCCCATTGCTCCCAATCTCACTTGCTCAATTTATCTTGTAAACACCCCTTGCTTCAGAAGTCTGTGTGATATCTTGCGGTGATTGAAATACACTAAAAATCATATTTAATTGTGAATAAATGCACTTTCACCTTAGTTTTAATTGAAGGTTTTTTTAGGTAAAGCCATGATTATTGTTGTTTGTGTGGCAATATTATTAGAAATTAAGATTTCAATTCATGCCTTTTGCACAGAAGTACATTTATTAATCACACAAAGACCACATATGAGAAAACCACTACATTCTTTATGTAACATGAAGGAAGAACAGACAATAGTAGGAGTAGCATCACCCTTTGAAAAGCTAACCCAATTTCCACACGAACATTGGTTTCAAAAAAGTTTCTCATCACTTCATGTACCAAAAAAATCTACATGAGAGCTCAAAAACCCCATTTTTTCAGTTCCCCAAACCAACAGATGGCAGTCAATCACAACTTTGAAGTGCAGTTTTAAATTGAGAATTCAGCATTGATTTAGCAAAAACATCAGGGTCTTTGTTCTATGATCAAACAGGATACATGTGCATGGAATCCTACTTGCTATGAGCAGAGTGAATTATACATACTGAAAGCAGAGGCCTTTATACACAGATCTGAAGTTTTGTGTGACAGCTATCAAAACCATGGGTGCCAACCGGAGTTCATTATCTGACCGGACAAGTGGTGTCAATGAGCACTGCCATATCGGATCCATTTTTTGCAAGGAGAATGACCAATGAAAGCTTGCTCTTTTGACGACGTGAGTAAGGTGTAAAAGAGCCACTTGGTGGCGCTCATTCCATGTTTTCATAGCAACTTCGTACATGATGAAACAAGAAAGAAATGGCACACTCCTCTTTTCTCAAAATTGTTTTCAAACAGCTCCATGTAATCAGCCACCAACAATTAAAACTGTTCTGTTTCCCTGTGAGGAGCAGAGTGCATCTGTTGTAGCGCAAACGCCATCTTCAGGCAGGGTGCATTATTGCGTCAATATTTCCTTGACCCAGATGAAGAGCACGCTGCTAATTTGGATCGGTGTGTAGAGGCCTTAAACAGCTACTAGGTCCTTGTTACATTTGGTCTTTGTAAACAAAGCAGTGATGCCAAGCACAGAGCATAAGCCACAATAACAGACCACGCTTCCAAACTCAGGGAAAGCTCCTTGGCCATAATTAAAAAAAAAGAAACGTGCTGTGAAAAGCGTATCCTAGAAATACCCATTTTTAAAATAACTGGGTACTTGTGGGCAGGGATTTTCAAGCACTGTGATAATGTGGACTTGAAGATGATTCATCTTGAGAATCTTCATTCTTCCACCGGCCTGTGAATAAATAAATAAATAAGAACACATTTTAGATAGAATTAACAATATTTAAAAGACGCCCTCACTGCTCTCATTTAAGCAAGGACAACATTGTTTTGAGCCAGTCAAGAAGTACATGACTAAGACCTATTTTGGCAACTTAACATTCCCACTGCTTACAGCAGCTGGGGGTTCATAGAACTCATCAAGAGGCATAATACTGTATATATCCAAGCTTCCAGAATGATTAAACAGACTGAGCTGAACTTAGCAAAGGATGTTAAGGGTTTGTAGAATACTCACTTGCAGACGGATAAGCTGGCTGTGGCTCTGATCATCATGTAACAAAGTGTCAGAGCAGAGAGGAGGATGAAGATGGCAACAATTAACCACTCTTCTGTTAACAGAGTAAAAGGGGTAGTGGTCACTTTCTGTTCAGGGGGGCCGTGGTATCTGGACAGAGCACTGAAGAGAAGCAGAAGAAGAGGCGAGAAGAAAAACAAGTGCTTCTCTAATATATTGATCAGAAGAGAAACCAGCGACAGGACAAAGATGAATACAGCACATCCAGCGAACGAGACATTTATAACCATTTCTAGATGAGGTTGCAAGCAACACAATCTAAATCTATTAAATATAGAGCCTAAAGTAGGCTTTTTAACTTCAGATTGAGTTACATCTTTTAATCACTTCAATAAGAACCAACTTGAACATGAGTTCAAGAGAAATTACACAAACTTCCTTTTTCTACCCTTAGCTCTACATCTCTGATTTGTTCATTGCAGTGAGGCGAAAGGGTGTCCCGATTCTCTTTTGAATGAAGTTGTTGGGTTCTGTAGCTGTCCTTTCTCAAGGCTTGATAGACACTTTAAATGAAGGGCTACGGTCCGACCAAAGAGACCCTCAAATGTAAGTAATTCACAAAAGTTTTAAAATAAGGCAAAGCATCTTTTTTATATTACATTTCATATCCCACATCCATTCAGAAGTCATTACATTTACATTTACTTACAAACTAAAACAATTCCGAGTTTTACAGGAATTATGTACTTTTTTAGCCTAATACCGTTAACGTTACACAATAGACTCTCGTATGATACATCAATTTTCATTAGATTGTTTATAAGTTTCACAATTTAAAAACTACCATGCATTTCCTGATTCTGACCATTCTAAATTCTGAACCATTTGGCTGATATATATGGAGGTGGTCCGATTCATAGGCGTATATTTTCAGCCCTTCCTCTTTGCCCTCGGTTTTCAAGGCTTGTGAAAGGTGTAGGGGGAGGGCTAATGGATGCTCAGCCTTAATCTCAATGTGTCCTTGCATAACGTTCTCAAGCAAATATCTTGCACTCGACAAGAGTATTGCGGAAGAAAAACCACAAGACAAAACAATATTTTACTATAAAAACTAAAAATCTAAACCTATTAAATATAGAGCCTAAAGTGTTGTTTCTAGCCAGCATGAGCAGCTTAAGTAAGTCTCTTAATTTTAGAAGCTCTTGCGTAAATAGATCAAAATATTCCACAAATAGAAAACATCTGCAGTTTCTCAATACTACAATAAATACAATGGTTTCAGACTGGTGCATGCGCTCGATGAAACAGGTCTAAGACCTCTCATGACCTTAATGTGCCCTATGGATTTTCAAAATGTTATTTTTTGGTATTATGGTATAATGTGTTGTGAAAAGGTTAATAAATATTTTAATATCCATCCACCCACCCCATCCATCCATCCCAATTTACTAATTCAAATCTAAGGTGAAAAAGTTGGTGTGCTCCTATAAATAAAGGTGGAGGGTGGTGATGTATACACACATCTATGTGTATAAATCACTATGTGACAAGCTGAGATTCTTACTGGTGACAGCAATGTTGATTTCTCCAGAGCGAGGGATGAGCTCTTCATCTGAGGGCAGTTGGGAAGAGCTCGAATGGTGTAACGGCTCCAGACTAATGCTGGTTTCAGAAGACAGGTCTACCAGTGCCGTCCTCTGGATAGACGTCTGACTGCGGGACATCCGGTCCATGTCAAAAGCCATGTTGTCCACACATGGCAGGTTGGGCTGCAAATAAAATAAAGTTTTATTTAATCACCAAGATCCTCAAAAGTGTTCAGTATTCATTTGCGAAGCACGGTTTTTTATTTTCACATCCCCAAAAAAACGGAAAATATATTTTAAGAACATTATACTATGTGGTTAATGTTCAAAAAGACTTCAGCCTGGCCCTTTTCCTGTGAATGTTTGATATTCTTTTATGGAATTAAGCCTCCTCACATCAACATTAACCACTTCTGTGGCAAGCGATGACACATTTCCATAGTAATGTAAATCACGTGACTTCGTTACTACTAAAAAAGGAGTAAAACAATGTAAATACTGTGTAATTTATATACAATGATCAAACATTATTTTTAATCAAAACAAAAACAATAAAACACTAATTTATCCTTACAAGACTTTCAGGGAAAACTCAGATATTTGTGAATTTGTAAACATCAATGAGGAAAATATGGAGTGCCACAAGGATCAGTTTTAGGCCCCATACTAATTTCTACCTTTATGCTACAACAGAACTGAATCCAGTGTTTCCTTTGCAGTAAAAACCTTTCTTGTTGGTAAAGAAATTAAATTATAGCAGCCCATGCTTATTTACTGGCTGAAATAGCTTTTGCTGGCTTTCTTTCCCATGGCTTAGTCAGTAGAGCATTGCGCTAGCAACACAAAGGTTGTGGGTTCAAACCCCCGGGGAAAGCAAGAACTGAAAAAATGTGTTAATTCCTTAAAATGCAAGTCACTTTGGATACATTTTACATTTCTCCCAAACAAAATGTAAAAATGTAAACACATTGAAGGGTTTATTTCTGGCTTATCTGAGCAGTCTGCTATTATGCTAGATTAGCTGGATAGCAGAGCTGTTAGTCATTCCTATGATTAAAAAAAATAAATAAATACAAAAGGAAAAAATGTATTCTCTGTCTGTCTGTCTGTCTGTCTGTCTGTCTGTCTGTCGTGTTGTGAATAACCATTTTGATTGGATTCAGAGAATTCGGATGACAACAGGGGAAAATGTCATCACTGAAAATTCACTAATTAAATTAATAAAAAAATATATAAATAATTCTCAATTGCATCGATTTCATTGATGTAGAGTAAAAGACAAGGTTTAACCCTGTATTGGAATAAAAAAAATGACATATTTGACCACCAGGGGGAGGAAGTGGATAGTAAATTCCTATATTCAAATGTTTAGTATAGTTTAGTATAGCCACACATTGTTCATTTATTCTACAAAGGATTGATTTGATGGTAAAAAAGAATACAACTATAGAATTAATAAAATAGATAAATGAAATTAACATTAATTTAGGGTAAATTTAAATTTAGATAAATGTAATGTTTGCCAAATGCTAGTATTGTAAATGGCTAACTTTAACATGATCTTTATGTAACAGCTAACAAAAAAAAAAAAAAGAATTTAAACTGGAATTTAGCTGTCACTTCCTTTACCAGGAGTATTTCTCGTTCATGCAATCAGTAGTTTTTTGTTGTTTAAACTTTAGGCGGAGTAGATTCTCAACGTGGAGTTTGGAAAATAGTACAAGAGGGAAAGCCATTGTTTTTTTGACAGGCCTTCTGGGGCTAAAGTCCCCCCTCCCTCTGCTTCTGATTGGTTGGATGGGGAGTGTCCTCAAACCACCCGCACACTACTTGAGACGAGGATGCATTTCCATCAAGGACTGATATTGGTTAACATCTTTCTCCTGCTCAGCTTAGCTGTAATTGCCCGGTGCGCTGTGTCAGCTCTGGTTGGTTTACATTTTAAAATATTATGCACAAAAACACATTTTGAAAAAAAATCTAAATAAAAGAACAGTAATTTTTTTAAATGTGATTTATTGCACAGCTCTACTACTGACAACCCTACCCACCCCTATGAAGTCCTTAGGGCTAGTTTAATGTGATGCACTTACTAATAGTAATCTGTTAAACACAAAGAGACTCTCCAAAGAGAAACACTTGGACAGCTGTGGCCTTGTCGACAGAGCATCTGATTTTCGATTCATAGACGATTCGATTCCAAGCCCTTGGGTCAGATGCTGAATCCTAGTCTGTGTTTTGTCATTACTCTCTGTTAGGTGATTGGTAGTGCAGGAGGCAGTCATCCTTGTGTGTATACGTGCTTACCATCACTCCCAGGGCTTTAAGGATGTTGAGTTTGCACATGGGACAGGTACAGTGCTCATTAAGCCATGGATCCACACACATTTTATGAAAGACATGCCTAAAGAGAAGAAGAAAACATGTTTTATTGGACTTAAATAAACTGCACCTCCATGTTGATAACCAGACTATTGCACATCCAATATCCATGAGTTTTAATGTACGTGTACATATCTCCATAACTCTTTGCAGTAATTATGAATATTTGAAAGTGCTCTAAGAACACTACTGCAGGAAGGACTTTACATGTGGAAGCACATTACACATTTATATTATAAGCAGTGAGAGGAGAGGTTTAGAGAAACAGATTAAAAGCAAGAAGCACCTAGACTTCAAACGAAGTAGTGCAAGCTTTCACAGTGAGCTTTTGAGTTTCTTCTCCTCCTCCTCCTCAGATCCGGCTGCTGTACAATCAGAGCTGTGTTTCCTGTAGGCTCTCAGCAGCGGAAAGCCTCTTCATCAGGGAGATTCTCGGCAGCAGCAGTCACGGAGGCTCAGGGTCGACACAAGGGTGCCACTGTGGCTCTGAAGATGGTCAGGAGTTTTCATTCAAAGATAAATTGTGCTCGGAAACTCTTAGATGTCTTTTATCTATAAACTTCTTATGTTGGCTTGTAAAACATATTGTTATCCGTCTTTCACTTCTAGGACATTTAAGCTACTACCACCAACCATTGCCAAGATATCGAAACTGGTCTGATTCAGGATGCTATAACTTTTCAGGCAAGTACCACTAAAGAAATTCTGGTAAATCACTGAGAATTCTACAAAATTTTCCTTTAACTTAAAATGGATGAATCTTTGTAAAACTGAGAACCTCATAGTAACTTCAAATAGACTACACTTGTGGAGGTTATCAATCTGTGCATGAACAAACCAACCATTGTGCAAATGTGTTTTCTCTCAGCACACCCAGTTTATTCACTACTTATATTCTTCTCCTGTCACTTCTGGTGGCCCTCAGGGATCTGCCCTTAACCCTATACTCTTTCTCATCCTTCCAAAAGGTCACATAATCTGAAAACTTGGAATACACATCCACTGTTACGCAGTTGACTCTCAACCATCTATTTCCACCAAACCCACCTCTTCCCTCATCCCTTCATCTCTGACTGCAAGCTCGACAGAGATTGGTTCTCAAGCAATCTTCTGAAACGTAATAGTGCCGATACTGAAGTTGTTTTCATTGGGTTTAAATCCCCAACTGCAAAATAGGTTCAGTTCTGCTGGTTGGACAAACGTTTGTTACTTACAACATTAACCACGACCCTAACAGCATCAGCAACAACAACAACAACAACGACTATAACAGCCAACAGCAAAAGCAAGACTAGTAACAGCAAAAACAAGAACAATATAATAAATGCTGATTAAAATGGTCTCAAAGTATCTTTTTGTTTCTTTGAAAAGTACCTACCATACAATTTATGGACTGATCATTTCTTTGAATCATGTGTTTTTACTGTTAAAAAAGGATTTCTAAAACCTAAGCCTTGCTTCAACCCATCAAGCATCACAAACACATACCAAACTTAAAACAACAATCTGCTAAACCCTCGTGTGAATCTGTTATTTATATGAACACCAAATGAGGAGCATGTGTTTTGCAAAAGACCTTAAATCAACTGGAAGTTGGTGGAATGATTCTGCAGCACTGAGTTTATCTGAGGTCATCGAATAATGCTAAGTGCATTTGGTACAGCATGATTTATTGGTGGTGAGAGGATGTACAGTACGCTTCAGAAATGATCCTCACTGACAAACTCTACAAAGTTTACTGCAAACATCAAAACAAGGGTCACATGAATAATTGATGAGGCCGCTTACAAACACAAAACACCCCAAAGAGACTGACGTCATCCCAGTATGACAGACCAGGGGTAGGTCCAGTTAGAACTTTACTCCCCCTTTAAACAACCTGCTGGACTTTTGCATAAAGTGAGATGCGCACACCTTATATTTAGAGGAGAAAGAGCGAAGCTAATGCACTGGGACGTAAATTGAATGGCCAAGGCTAGGTCAAGTGTGTTGCCATTACTGCGCAATGAGTTATTGATTGTGGCTGGAGATGCTTACGCTTAAGAGAGTAAAGATATTCACCTTAACAAGACCTGCCTCAATATATACCAGTTTAAAAAGTCTGGGCTCAGTATGGTATCAAATGCTTTTGAAGGTTAGATACACTATAAATCATAAATATGTGTTTTTTTTTTAGTTTTTCTTTTCAAATAATTGTCCAAAAAACTTTTTTGTTTTTCTGTCAATATGGGATGAACAGAAAAAAAAAATCTAAGTTTTTACGATTTAATAGATGTTTTTCTTTCACACCTATTTAAAATAAATCTGCAGATAACAAATACAATGTGCAAAACACACTATAACTTTTATAATAATATATGTATCGTGGAATTACTGGGATATATTGCCTAGGAAGTCAAGGCTTATTCGGTTGTTAGTGATGGTGTTTCTAGTCACTTCTGAAACTTCTTTAAGTTTTCTTTCTGTTTTATTTACTCGTACACAGTTATCCTGTACTTGCATTTTACATGAGAAACAAAAGCAACATAAACAAGCTCTCTCCATCACTTAGAGTAAAAAAGAAATTAATGCAAACAATAGCACCGCCCCCTAGTGGGTGGATGATATTAAATGTTAACACAAATCAAACCAGACTCAGGACTAACAGTTTCAATACATGGTTAAAAATAGTTTTCAAAATATTGTCATATCATATTATATAACATAATATCGTGATTTCCATAGTATTGTGAGTGTTTCGTTACGCCCTTACAAAACACTTCTTTTTATAATTTGGCAAAAGTTTAACCCACACTAAAACTAATCATGTAGACTGTAAGAGCTAAAAGGATGGCAAGCTTTTGGTAAAAAATGGTGAGTATCAGGAGAGAAAAAATTTTTTGTTCTGGTATTAGCTTAAAAGTCTCCTTCCAGCACTTCTAACAAATAAATGTCCCTTAAAGGACAAACTGATTGTTGTTTATCTTTAAAAACTAAAAAATCGTAAAATTGTTTCCTTGTCGAATCCTTTTCGTGGAGTGTGGGCCATGCTGAGATTTGACTGGTGAACACCCAAGCATTCCTCATCATGTTTGAGAGTTTGAAACTGGGGTGTTGCTGTCTAAGGCAGCACAGGCACCAGATCATAAGTGTGTTATTCGATCTGACCGGAATGAAACCGTAATTGAGCCCTGAGCAGAGAACAATGCAATTAACTAGGCTCTGGATTAGCCTTCCATTGCTGCAGTGTAATAACAGCGAGAGAAAAGATGATAATGATAGAGTGAGTGGGTGAGGATGAAAAAAGAAAAAATGCTAATGTTGTGTTACAGTTTGCTAGATCTCAAAGAAAGATGGCTGATACTCTATTTAAAGGCATGGTTTGCAGACAAATGTCTCTCTTGCATCAAATGCAAAAAAAGGTTATTTAAAGCATTATTTGTTAATAAATGTTTAACATTTCTCTCTCCTCTCTTCCTTCTGTTGGACTACAAATGTAAGATCTCCTTCCTTCAATTTTTGACTTAATTACATATTGATCATTTCCTTCATTTGTTCTTTTAAACACATGTACCTGTTTGGTTAAGTTTTTGATATAGGAAAGTTATATGGTAATCTAGGTAGTGTTTGGTGTAAGGTGATCCACACATTTCTCAGCCAGACTTCCAGCTGTGTGACCAGGTCAAGCTCAGCAGATGGTGTCTGAAAGTGTAGAAAAGGGCATGTTTGTGCATCAGTGTGAGTGTACTGTTTCTAAAGTTCTTTCAATGCTTGAAGAGTGTGTATCTGGGAGTCTAAACATGTGCCGGTGTTTGTGTGTTGGCTGGAGGTCACTAGATGCTGAGCAGCTAAAAATAAGCAGAGTTGGTCTGACGGGGCAGTGATTCACAACCACAGCAGTGCCATATTTCCTCAACAAACTCACAACAGCAATAGCATCTCTCTCTCTCTCTCTCTCTCTCTATCTATCTTCTCTCTCTCTGAATGTCATGTAACCATTATTCAAAGAGTGGGATGGAAAGCAAATTGCACTAGGCAATGCAAAACATCATTTTATCATCAGACACGATCAGACAGAACATTTTCCACAAAAGCTAAAATGCCAAACCACTTTTAAGGTGGATTTTCATTGCAGTTTTACTTTCACGGCATTGAAATCCCAGAAATCCCATCTAAACATAGGTTTACTTTGGAAACTCATCTGTTCCGGTCACCTTAGCTTTTCAAGACTGAAAAGCATTTTTGTGTTCATATAGACATTCTGTAAGCATGCAGTTCGAAAGCATCAGAATATGCCATAAAAATAAGTAATGTTTTTCAGTTTCTGAAGAATCTACGGTAGATACAATATTTCAATAATTGATGTGGGTGAATAGACTGAAATAGCGTTAATTTAGCAATTTCAAAGTGTAGACTTCTTTACCTTTAAAAGTCCCTGCATGCACTGGTCACAGAATCTGTTTTGAATTAAGAAAGAACGATGCAACCCACCTATTGTTTCATTTTGATTTCAAATATAATGTGTAGGTTTCAAAAAGGTTATTAGTTTCAATATTTTGTGTTTTTAAACAAACATTATATGAGTCATGACATAATTTGTAAGGTAATTCAAATTAAAATATGAGAAAATGAGTAATTATCTTTCAGTTTCATTTTACAGACCCCAAATCAGCGCCATCTAGCTGTGAAAAGAAGGGATAACCCTTGGACGTAAACGACCTGTGATATGGCATGTGTTTTCAAAATTGTGGCACAAAACAAAGGATAATGGCAAAAAAAAGTGCTTGGAACCGTGTATAAGGCTCATCAGAGGATTGACTGTTTCTTTATGCAATTTTCACATTGTTTTGACCTTGTCTTTGATTTTTGGGGGATTTACACATAAAAACTTTATTTATGATTTTTGCTGAGAAAAAAATATATAATCAAAATTGTAGTTTTTGTACAATTCCAGAATTTGAGTAAAAATATTTGCAATGAAAAAAAAAAGACTATAAGGCATTGCCACAAAAAAACCCCTTTTTAAAATAGTAAAAAAAGCTCAAAAAGGCCGCAAACCTCTAATGGTTTATTAAGTATTTTTTTTTATTGTTCCACAGGCTTTTCTGTAGCTTAGTCAGTAAGAATGCAAAGGTCGTGGGTTCAAACCACAGGGAAAGCAAGAATCAATTTAATGTGTTCATTCAATGAATTGTAAGTCATTTTGGATAAAAGCTTCTGCCAAATGCATAAAACTTAAAATGTGACACAAGAACTTGAGAAACACACACAAACCTACTTGCAAGGAAGAATTCGGACCACATCATTTAGCTGATATCCTTCAATACAAACAGCGCAATGATTAAAATCTGGCTCTGTTTCCTGCAAAACATGAACAAGAAAAACAAAGTTTTTGTGATTTAAATAGAGCACAAAAATGAAAACATCAGTATTACAAAGCACCATCAGGACAGAAGTGGCTGGCTTTAGAATCATTTGCCAGTCAAATACGTACAACACAGTCGCAAATACCAGGAAAATGGCAATTTTAGGAGAAGCTAAATCAGTCCTGAGAGGTTCACCTGAGAATATATTTAAAATGCTGTTTTATGTTTTATGTAAAATGCATTCCTCAATTATTTTGCACTCAAAAAAATTATGTATTCATTAGCACAGAGGTCCAAAAAATACTACTCTAAATATATATATTTATATAAAGCTGTTCACTGTCTGGTTATTATAGCGTGACTGAGCAGCAGAGAGCCCTTACTCAGCTGATTTAGGGGATACAGTGTGTCAGATATGCTGTATTTCTCTGGCTCTTCTTTTAGCCATTTGTCATTTGAATGACCGGAGAGGTCGGCCTGACGAGAATCTTGACAGAGGAAATGTTGCCAAACCACAGATGTGACTTTATTTAATAAAACACAACTTCAGAAATGTACAACCCTCAGTGTTTGAAGTACAGTGTTCAGCATAAAGTACACCCCACTACCATTGTAAAAAAAACCTTTAGTCCACCCCAAATTATCCTGCTCCAATTGACTTTTTTGTAGGTCTTGGTCCCTTACAAAAGTTTTCCAAATTTCAAACATGTCCCTCAAACAGCCTGAAATAACAGTATAATGCAGCAGAAAATGTGATATTCCACGTTGCCACGTGGTGGCGCTATTATTAACAGCATAGGTTGCTATTAGGATATGTTCAGACAGGGACTCTTAACACACATGGTAAATTTGAACCCTATCGCACATTGAATGGCTGAGTCATAAACACTTTCCTGTTTACGGCAAAATTACAGCTTTTGACAGTCACTGTGTGCACATGGTTTAATGAAGTCAAAAGAGCTTCGTAATTCAACATCCCACATAACAAGATAAGAATGGTGGAGTTTAGAGATGAACAGATCCAATCTGTAAGAGGAGATTGTTAAAATGTCACAAACTTTTAGAGGTTTTTGCAATTTCAAAACACAATTCATATTATTTATATGTAAGTCTTGGTACGCATGTGTGCTGAATTACCTTTGCCTATGACAAACTGTTAGGGCACCATAAACGGACATGTGTTATGTGGCACTATTTTGAATCCCAACCAAATCACCAGTTCTGATGTTTTTTCAGCAAAGCCTCCCCATGGAAGAGAAATATCACAAAACCCAAGAAAGGAAATAATTTCTTTACACAAAAATGTGAGTGCTACAAGAAGATCAGCAAAGCTGCAGCAAAAGTGATCCAACAATTAAGAAAGATGGAAGTGCAAACATCTTTTACAGAGATGTCCAGACCGTCCAAGTTAACATCTTGACAGGAGTTTCTTCGGATGAGAAGGGTTGAAGAAAATCGCCATGCAGTTAGCTAAAGCAGCAGAAATCCAAACTGGAGTGATCATCTGCAACTTCTTCACTGCATGCCAAGAAGACTTAGTGCTGTCCTTAAAAATCACAGTGCTTACACTAAATACTAGATGTAGTAATTTTGTTGTGGGGTGCTTCAACTAATTTGAGTAAAACTGAAGCTTTTGTGATCTAAGTTTGATTATTAACCTTAATTTCATGAAAAGTTTGAAAGTTGTTATTTTCTTCATTGAGCTACTGATTAAAATCACACTTTTAAAAAATCTATTTCTGCTTAGCACTATATAGCTTTTTAACTGGGATTAATAAAATGTGGTACAATACCTTTGAAAAAGACCTACATTTCTTTAAAATGCAGTAATAATTTAATATATAAACAATTGAGCAAACAGCTCGCTTTATAGGTTGACTTCTGTTCCTGAAAACATCAAATAAAAAAAATAACAATATGTGCTTATATATGGTGAGTGTATGTGTCAATACCCATCCGGACTGTACTCATGCATTTCTCTTAAAATGAACTAGATAAATATCCACCCCACCCAAGGTTTAATAAGAGAAGTCAACACAAAAGAACTTGTTTAACTGAATTTCATTCTTTTTTATCTAGAGGCATCTGTAACATAGATTGATTTTACCTTTAAGACAGTGTTATGCTGAAACAATTATCCCCTGTAGCATCAGAGCATAACTATAGTTGTAGCAGCAGGCAGCGAATAATTCAGGCAGCTAACAATTCCTCCCTGGGCATAGAGCCATTTAGAAAGTGACAAAAATCCTCCCAGGTTCTATATCACCCTCTGCCCTCTTCTTCCAGGAAGCACCATCTCTACTCGAGATGCTATTTCCGTCACCTGGCAGCGTCCTGTCGACTCGGCATGGTCAAGGTCACGCTGTGGTGAGTGGTGTTTGGTTTCTAATGGCCCCTTTCAGAGCGAGAGCCATCGACTGTGGTCCCTGCAGATATGAGGCTGATACACATACCATGAGAGACTGGGAGCCAGCACAGATGGTATAACGCTGGAAATTGGGTCATGAGTGATCGAAAACATGAGAAAGGTATGAGAGATGAGGAAGACAGAAAAGCAGATGTTTGCTTGGTCGTCTCTTATGATAGTTCAGATGAAGGCTTTCAATTTCCTGCAGCTTTTCTCGAAGCCCCAAATGTTTTATTCATGACTGAGGCGAGCTGACCTTGACTGGACTGTGATTCGCACTGACTGGCATGGCTCGGCCCCTTCTCCAAAGCCAACAGCTGTGAAGTCTTACCTCATCACTCACCTGACAGTCATTCACCTTTACACAGGTCAATGTCTTTCACTGGACTGTGTGATGCAGTAACCACAATCACTTCTAAAGATGGACTTAATGTCCTGTCATCAATATTTAACAGTCTATTATTGATTAAATTAAGAACACAGGCATAAATATAAAACAGTCAATAGTAAAAACCAAAGGTATAAGGTCAGATTTACAAACTCTTTGGATCAGAAACATGGAATCAGGGTTTTAGTAATAACAATAAAAACATACAATAATAGTAATAAAAGTAATAAAAGTAAAAATGATGATGATGATGATGATAATAATAACTACATGGCTAAAGTTTTCTGAAGTCAGCTCTAAAGTGCCATTTAAAACCATATTTTGAATGTCAATGCGAATAGAAGTAAAATCCCCCTGTCTCTATGATAAGAGGTAAACAGTCTGGTTGTTATGGAAGGGTCAGTGGCCTAATGTATAAAGATACTAATGTAAACCAACCCAACAGTCACTATGATTTTCCTAAGCCGAGATAGAGATATGCCAAATTGGTTGCTATGGTAAACAGTCTGATTGCTATGGAGGGCTCAGTGGCCTAATATATAAAGGTCCAAAAATAAACCAACCCAAAGTCTTAATGATCTCCCTAAGCTAAGATAATGATATACCAGATTGGTTGCTATGCTAAAAAGTCTGGTTGCTATGGAGGTGTCAGTGGCCTGATATGTAAAGGTCTTCATATAAACCAACCCAAAAGTCTCTATGCTTCCCTAAGCTGAGATAGAGATATGTCAAATTGGTCGTTATGGAGAAGTCAGTGACAATATTATGTTTTCTTAGTAACAATAAGTTATATAACCCAACCCCATGTCTTTAAGATTTACCAAAGCTGAGTTAGAGTTTGAAAAATTGGGTTTCATAAGAAATATTGTTTAACATGATTAGCATAATTAAACACTCACACTCACAAAAACTCAATCTGTACGTCAAGGCTGTGAAATGTGAACTACTCACTATCTAACGGAGATTCATGTTACGCAATCTTTTGCATATATAATATGGCACTTCACATGGTCTTTATGCAAATTAAGAGGCATTGTCATCTGTGTTTTTTATATATACTTTACTTACCTCATTGTATGGAGTCCTTTAAACTCCTGAAAGCCCACAGCAGCAGTAAAAGTCTGAGGCGAAATGTTGAAGGATATTCACTTATATTATTAATTTTGATGTAAGGGACACTTTTCTTAACACTTAGTTTCATTTGGGCAGTAGCTGACGTAAATACAGATTGCATGGATGTTCATCCAGCAAATTTCAGAATGTCTGAGTATTTTCAGCACCCTGTCTGATTTGTTTCAGCACCCTAATGCTTTTTATTAAAAATGATTTTATTTAGTGGCAGAGAGCAAAAAAGTACTTGGAAGAAATGTGTCATGCAGTGTCATTATCTTGAGTGTGTACGTGTCTAGAGAGTCTTTCATGAAGTACAGAGATGCATTATGAGATACACAAAAAGCCCCATAATAAGAACCAGCCCTGCTAACTATAGCCTAGCGGATGTAGATAGAAAGCCTGAGAAAAGTAAACAAGCCATGACGTAGAAAGAGCTCACCTTGTCCCCTCGCTTTACTGTCCTGGTGGTCAGCTTGCTAATGGCCTTCTTGGCAGCATCGCCCAGTCGTCGCTATAGAAACAGAGGACAAAGAGAAAGACCTAACTCACATATTCAAATTCACAGCTTAAATGAAAAAAAAAAAAGATGATTTCATATTATTCTAAACATGATTTGAAAAGGACGCAGTGGATAAAGCATTAGAGGTATTAATTGCGTTAAAGCAGCCTATCAGAGTATCTCTCAGGACTACATTAAGCAAATGAGGCAGAGTCAGTGAAAGGCCTGTCAGAGAGGGCCATAAATAAAGGAGTGTAAGTGCCGTCCGTGATGGACGCGTCATTGTGTGTGTGTTTTTAAGCATTTGTTCAGAGATGTCCACGCTCTTCATTCTCCCAGTTTATTGTTAAATAAACAGCTCTGTGATTTACAACCCAGAAAAGGCCAAAGCGTCACTGCAGTGGGATAAACAAAAGTGGCATGTGAATACTTTCTCAAAAAGTGTTCTTCATGAATATGCCAAATGCTGTTTTAATTAAAGCCTAAAAATGTCAAAGTTATTAGGGTCAGACTGTAATTAGGATTAGATTAATTAAAGATCAAATGAAGGCAATGGGGGGTGCAGGATAAGACTGCGGCAGTAAATGTTTCCCATTACTTATGCCTTTGACTCAAAATCAATAAAATGACCTTTAGTTTTCATAAACACAGCATCTCCAAAAATCATTTCTGAGCTATGAGGCATTTTAACTTTAGAAAAAAGTATTTGCCAAAACTGGATTCATTTCTATACATATAAAGCTAAAAATGTCAACAAGTGCAAAATATTTATCACTCATTTAGTAAAGCAAAACTCTGTTTCTATAAGTCTTTACTGAAAAAGAGAATTGTTTCAAGCTTTTAGTCCTTAACCCTCTCTGCACGTTTCAGTGTGTTTACCAATCACAGTGCCTGTTTTGATTTAAGTACAAATGGAGCAACCCAGCTTTAATTTAATTATGATTTCATATATAATGTGTAGGTTTCAAAAAGGTTATTAGTTTTTATCTTTTTGGTTTAAAACGAACCTTACAAGAGTTATGACGTGTAGTTTGCAAGGTAAATCTAATTCAAATGTGAGAAAATGCGGGATCAAGTACAATAGCTGTGATATGGGTTGTGTTTTTCAAAGTTCTGGCAAAAAAAGCACAATGGAACAAAAAGTGCTTGGAACAGTGTTTTAAGGTTTAGGAGATTTTTTTATACAATTTTCACATTGTTTTTGACCTTGTCTTTGTGTTTACTTAGGAATTTTTATTTTGTCTCAACGCATCAACATCTTGGTCATTCTCAATTTTACTGTGTAAAGTAATAAAACAATATTTGTATTGATCAGGGCTTACACACTTGGAACACCCCCACATTATCAAAGGTTCTTTAAATAAAGGTAGAAGTCTTTGTTTTCTCAAAAAAAGAAAATTCATACATACATACATACATTGTGAGGTCAATACGTATTTGGTAAATCTGTGATTTCAGTTATCCTCTTTAAAAGTCATGGAGTGATCTACAATTTTCAGCACAGGTGCATTTCCACTGTAGAGAACTTTTTGTTTCTTTAACAATTTATTTGTAAATTACTGAGTCAAATATTTTGATTTAAAAATACTCAAAAATCTGTTATTCTTTAAATTACTCCTAGCTTAATTTAGTAACACCTTTTTGAAGTCGTTAGCTGTCACAAAAACACCTGTGCACCTTACAATCAGTAAAAATTCTAAGTAGCAACATGGCCAAAACTAAAGATTTGTCAAAGGACACAAGAGAAAAAACTGTAGACCTTCACAATTCTGTACTGTCCAATGGGCCAATTGCTAACAGTTCGGTGAAAAAAAGAAAATCTGGAAGATCTTGGGGTACCTCTGATGCTAAGAATGGTGAAAAATCACCCAACTACACAGGAGGTGTAATAGATGTGGGACTTCCAAGGCTAGTATCAGTAAGACACTGAGATGTCATGGTTTAAAATCATACATCACACAGAAAGACCCCCTGCTTAGGCACCACTCACTCCCCCTGGAGTTTTAAAGGGGAAATCCCCCCCCCCTTTATATTATGGTAGGGGAAACACTGTTATGCAGTTTTGAAAATCCCATGATGAGGCCACTTTAAATTCCCCTCAAACACATCATGTTTTCAGATCGTTCACTTTATATCTAGCTGCTTGTTCCCATTCAACCAATGGAGAAGAGCATACGACTTAACTCATGTCACCTTCATTAAATATGGATAGCAGCAGCCGTTAATACAGGCTGATTATAGCCTGTTAATCTCAGTGGTAAATTCAGAGGTCTGGTAAAAGTAAACGCCTGAGAGACATCAATACTACAGGGCAGAAATGAGGTCTGTGAGTGTGTTTGTGTGGAAGCAGACACACAACCTTCTGCATTAAGATTTCATGAGCTGCGATGGCTGGGCCATTTACAACTATCATTGAGCGCATGGGAAGTTCTTGAAGGTCAGTTCATCTTGGTAAAAATCAGAGAGAAACATCTGGAAAGGATACTGAGTGAGAGTGAGACTGTGTAATACCTGACTGCGGTCCCGTGCACTGGTGTCTCTGATCTTCTGGATGAAGTAGAAGATGAGCCAAGCCGAGGAGATAATCATTAAAACAATGAAAGAAATCGAGACGAACACCAGGGAGCCACGGTTGATGTTTTTCGGTAGTCCTCTTGAGCCCACCATCACCGACACCAACACTGTTTGGTTCTTCTCCAGGAATCCCAGAATGTCCTTCCCAAAGGATTCTGTTATCATTACTGCCACAATGTCCCCAGTACCTTCGGAAAGAGAAGATACAATTAATACACAGTCAATATTTAAATATGGAAAACACTTTGATTTATTGTTCAAAGCACAAAGTAAAATCACTAGTTGACGATGAATTCTAGTTCTATTTTTCTTCCGTCTTCCCCTCTTTCACCACTTATCTTCACTTTCATTTCACATTAACAACACACGGAAGCCCCTAAAGCCCTTAAGTGGAAAAATAATTAGTAAACATGTCACAGTTTTACCACAAGCAATTTAAAAGCAAGGCTTTAAGGAAGAATTGGCACAATCTCCACATGATCAATGCAGGGGACTAGTGTCTGCATACAGGGCATGTTTGCATTTGTGTGTTGGACATGCTTGTACCAACTTAAAATTAAAATGAGTAAATTCTTGATCATTAGAAAAGGCAGGATGTCCAATGAAAGTCCAAAAACTATATTTTTAAAACTATCTAAACAAAACTGTTATTTTATCTGTGCAAGAAAAACACAATTTTTAAATGTTTTTAATTCTACTTTCTTTTTTTTTTTTTTTTGTTCTGGATATTCTTGCACGGACAATTCTGTTGAAGAGTACATTTGAGAGATTGTTACAGCCCTCACTTAATGTTATCATGTGAGGCATTAAATGTTGTATTTTAAATCTTTTCAATGCTTTGCGCTATACTGGTAAAAATGCAAAGATACTGTGCTCTTATTGTTGGTACCACTAGCATATCTCTGTGATATGTCATTTTTTAAAGCCTAATATTTCACATTGAAATCAGGGTGAGTGCCAAAAAACATGGTTGACAAACCTTTGAGTCACTCTCCTGAAGGTTGGGGATTTAATATTCTCAATTAAAATTTTCAACTCCCGCACCTTTTCCAACAGTTTTCACTACACTAAAGTCAAAACATTCAGAGCTGCATTTCCATCCGACATTTATACATGCTTCTTTGAAAATCGGCAATTTGCCAATAATTTTTCTTTTAAAATTTATGCAACAGTTTATTAGGAAGTGGTGACTTTTTTTTTTGGACCGAATATGTGTTCTTTTAGTGCAATATTCACAAATAATTAATGTGATATTCCAGTTTTGTGCATAAATTTAATTTGCATGAATGGAAACATGGCTATTGATTTAGTAACTCTCCTGAACGTGGGGGGAGGAGGGTGTTTTAATATTCCCAAGTTCTTAGGTTAGTTCCTAAGGTATTATGATTTGTTAAGATTTGACTTGTGGTTTTATCTGAACCTAGAAGTAATCAATTCTGGATGTAAACAGTGCATGTAGAGGTTACAGCTTTATTCTAAATATTTTATGTTGAAGATCTGAAAGTCATAGATCCACACTGACTGTAACATTCAACCAGTTAAGAGGGAGGAACAGTGCTTAAATGAGACGATTATCTTTCCTTATCTTGTGAATAAAGGTAGAAACAGGCTTTTAACTCGGCAAGGCACTCATACATCACTGGACATAAAACTCCAGACACACGAACTAACAACATTATATGTCAAGCAACAGAGCTTAAATCATTCCATGTTAAAGCTTTGGTTCTTTCAAAACAACCTATTATAGAACTCCATCCGCTTTTCTCAACTAGATGTATTTACACATAGCATTTAGGATGGAAAGCCTTTCAATTCTTGGTGTACAGGATTTTTCTAATACAGTACAGCACACTGTATCCAAATGTATAATTCTCAGGGCCTGACCTAATAAGCATGCACACACACACCACCGCAATCATGCCAACATGTAAAAATGAGGACAAACAAACAATTTTCCCTCCCCCACAGCACACACAACACTCGCAGCAATCTGGAGCTTAACCCGTGCCACAGACACTGATATAATACGGTCTCTGAGGCTTTGTAATAACAAGGTTAGAAGAGTACAGATGGACAGCTATTGCAGAAATGTCCTGCCCAGTGCAGTGAACCAATCTCACACTGTTCTACACTTGCACTGCTCTCCATAAAAAGCAGGACATGCTTCAAAACACACTTCACCTAATGTTGATAAAATCAATGGCTGCTGTGTCAGAAATCAAGAGGACAATGTTTCAAATGAAAACTGAAAAAAATCAGAGTTCACATTTTGATCTTGACTTTTGACTAGTAAGGAGCTCACATTGTAATATTGGGTTATACTATTACATTGCATCTTGTTCATCATGTAATTGAGGGTGTATATAAAGAGCACATAAAGGAAATAAGATATGTCTTGCATCTGCTGCACAAGTTTCCATGGCTGACCACTGCGTCTCAACGTTCCCCTAGTACTTTGTGCTCCTTCAACACGCATCTTGAAACCCAAGTCTGCTTTGAAATATTTGTGCAGTAAAGGTCTTCAAAGTCTTTATTTTACCTCACCTTGGTAGCTCAGTGTGGCAACTCCTTCCCTGGACTCAAGCCTCCTACACAGCTGTTTCTGTTCTAATTAATGACTGGAGTGTGTGAGAATAATCATTGATAACTGCTAGTTATTTGTTATATATTGTGATGTAAATCATTTTTATTAGTAACGACTTCCCTCATCACAATCTAAATATGGCTTACGTTTTGTTTGATAAAAATTTTATAAAAAAAAATAAAAAATAGCATAAGTTAACGCAAAACTTTTAATAACCTTCTATTTAAAAAATATTATCCATTCATTTTCCGACCCGCTTATTCCCTTTTTTGGGGGTAATGGGGGTCTGCTAGAGCCTATTTCCAGCGCACATTGGGCGAGAGGCAGGGGTACACCCTGGAGAGGTCGCAGAAAGAAAAAAAAAACAGGTCTAAAAATAATTTTAGATTTTAAAATATTAAGTGAAAGTTTATTTATTTTTTTTCAAAGTTAATTGATCATGTTTTATCATTTTAAAGTCAGCAAAAGTAAATATTTTAGATAAAAAAGGACAATTTTCAGAACCAGACTTTTCCAGAGAGCTAATCCTCACTCAAATAATAGACAAACTAAAAATGTGAATCAACAGAATAGATATAAAAGTACTGTTCGAAAGTGAATTATTAAATAAATTCGAAATGTATGTTGAAAAATGCAGTATTATAGACGCAACCATGAAACAAAAACTAAAGTTAACACCGTATATGTAAACCTCAGGAAACATCCGATAATGGCACACGGCAAAATAAAGTGCATATTTTGTGTGCAAATTCTGGAATAATATGGATTATTGAAAAGAAAGTATGAGTAATTTATGTATTAGAACTTTTAATTGAAGTTGTATTCTCTTAAAAGGCATTTATTTTCAAATAAGATGAGGTTTTATGAAAAGAGAAATCCGTCAATTCTCGGATCATCCACTTTCAAAGGCTCATACGAATAGGCTTTTAGTGAATCATCGCTGAGGTAAGGTCTTAGGTGATCCACTGAGATGCCATTATCCCACATTAAACTAGATTCTTCTAAGGATGGTCTGTAAGAAACAAATCACAGCTTTTCACCAGCATCAGAAGTGTATTGTTTTACATTGCTTTTATTGTATATGAGCATATGTGGCTGTTCTGACTGGTTCAGAGGGCAGTTTATCAGCAGTAAACAAGACGTCTAGAACAGGACAGGGACAGGCCAGCTCGCTTCACTGCTGACTGATAGAGCACCGCTGATCTACTCCAAGGACGTTTTCATCTATAAGCAGCATGAAAACCAACAGATGTTTATCATGATATACAACATGGCTCACCTTCACAGATGCAGTATGTTAGACATGGCACTTACAGTTACTCCATTTTTAAAAAAGAGAATGAAATATTGTATAAAGTGTATTACATAGCAAAAATCAGCCAAACGTCAAATTGTAAGAGTTATAATTACAAGACTGAAAGACCTTATTGTATAAGAGACATGGAAATTGTTTTATTCATTACCTGCTGCTCCAACTGTAAAGGTTAAAACATGCAAATATTGATCTGTGCTAAAGGGGAAACTCCCGCAAAGATGGTTTTAAGCCTTCTACTTGCTGACTGACATTGGTGGTTGAGGTAATGCTCACATCTACTTCTTTAATGGATCTTAAATGTTACCAATGCTGGAGCTCGAATGACACTGATTTGCAAATTCTATGTATTTTTCCCCACTATATATTGATATAAAAGAGGAAACCAACTCTGTGCTGGTTTTAAGTGTTTTACCAATTAAACAAATGATACAACCATAAAAAACTGTTAAAACCTTAAAATTTGCAGTTATATAACAAGTATTTGACCCCTTATAATTCCAAAAGATTTCTGACTCCTATGTAGTTTAGTCTAGAACTAAATACAGGATCTTGCCGATGATTAAAGCAGCTGAGACTTTAATAATGAAGAAAAAATTGGTAACATTAAAATCCTGCTGTGTTTGCAATGTACCGTTGCTCAAGAAAGTACACGGATATGAGTGTTTTTCCGCCAAGAGGACAAGAAAACTACACAGCGCCAATGTGATGATAGACACGGTCTGTTTTTTCAGCCAGGGCATTGAAAAATCAAAAAGTGTCCCAAGAAGACATGCTTTAAGGTCCTGGAATGATATTCATCCAAATAAAATCTGTCCAGTGAGTAGCTTTTGCAGGCAGAAGGTTGAGTTTGTGTTGCCAGTACTTGGCAAACATTATAGACTCTAAACCTGTGTAACTCGGAGACAGGATCCCTCAAGACGTT
This sequence comes from Danionella cerebrum, assembly GCA_007224835.1. Lineage (NCBI taxonomy): Eukaryota > Metazoa > Chordata > Actinopteri > Cypriniformes > Danionidae > Danionella > Danionella cerebrum. Next base: position 90,076 of record SRMA01026003.1, on the reverse strand, counting down.
AATTATTATTATACAGGAGACTTAATGGGAAAAAAAAATATTCACTATTGCCTATTAATATCAGATTGCTAATAATTTTTACTAGATGTTTTTAAAAATTCGTAATTATACATGTATTTTTATTCACATTACAAACACTACACTCTTCCTGAACAAACTATTATGTACAAAGAAAATATTTGTATTTGTTAAAAGTGTATGGGGGGGGGGGTATAAATACTTTACGTATAAACCAACATCAATTAAACTAGATCTCCTAATTCTTTATTTAAAAAAAGAAATTAAAAAAGCATGTACATGATGATATCATTCCTTGATGCACACAAGTAAATAGCAGGTTCCTTGATCTTGGAAATATGTGTCAGATTGTCTGAATAGTTTATTTAGTTTGCAAACCAATCTCCACACAACTGATGCAATCATGACGTAAGAACCAAAACTTCCTGTTGGCACAAGGTGTGTTGGTTGAACGATTAACTCAATAGAATAATTAATGTAACTTTTCTGAATCATCTAAAAAAAAAAAACTATATCTTTAAATTATGACTTTCTGTCCTTCAAATTATGAAAACATCTAGTGTTTTAGAGAAGATTATCACTTTTTGTGCCAATGTGGACTCTCTGTGACATTTTTTAATTGTAATGGACATTGTTGCACCTTGTCAAATGTAATCAATTCAATTTTGCTCTGAGGGGAATTTTAATCTCGTGATTCCACATGTTGTGTACAGACAAATGTTTTGAATGCGTCAAGATATTAGCCTTCACAGAGGAATGAATCCCATTGGTGGCAGAGGACACGGATCCTCTGAATAAATCATGCAGTCCTACTATATTTAAACATCTCATCGATCGCATTCTGATAGCGCTGTCATGACTCAACATCTCCCCTTTTCTCTGTCCCTCCCACAGTTCCTCCCTCAGCCCACCCCTCCATGCATCCCATCACACAACCTTCAATCCTCTGCGTCCTGCACATCCAAAGCTGCAGGTTCTGTGCTAGGCCTACGTGCGTATGTCCTGCACCTGCTGAGTAACAGTAACTGCTCTGACCACTATCTTCCGGTGCGAACAGTTGGAACAAGTGTTGAATGTCCTTGAAAACTGAAAAGTCATCACTCTCTGTCAACAGCAGTCAATCCCGTTCATGGGTTTGTATCACCCTTCTTTATAACATGCATTTATCTTAATGGATGGATTAACGTCATTGTGGTGTCTGTACTCAAACAGTATTTGAATATAGCAGAACTGGTACAAACTACACTCAAATATAACAAATTATCTATGGCTAAAACTAAAACTAATATGTAGAAAAGACTGTGTGATCTATTTTCCAACAGACTAAAAAACAAGCCTGAACTACAGTAAATGTATTAGAAATAACTATATATACATACTATATAGGGATGCATCGAAATTTCGGCCGCCGAAAATTTTCGGGCGAAATATCATTATCGGTTTCGGACAACCCGTAAGGAAGCGCCGAAAATAAAAGCCAATAAAAAAAGCCTCTCCCATCCTTCTGTCTAGGTCGCGCTGTCATTACGCATCAAACAAAAAGTATGTCGGTGGTTTGGAAGCACTTCAAAGTTTCAGATGAGGACAGCAAAGTTGCAATATTTTGCAATTATTTTTCTTATGTTTGCGCACTGCTGCTTGGTACAGTAATTTAAAACTGAAGTAAAAAAGCAGCTAGAATGTTTTTTGCACAATATTGTTACAGAAAGAAATTTTATTTAGTTTTGTTAAACAGCCTTATAACTGCTATTTAAATTCATTAAAAGTTTGATTGCTTAATCAATTTGTATTTTTTTTTCAATACAAACAAAAATAAAATATTTAAAACATGTTTTAATTTAAACCATTTTTGGTTTCGGTATCGGTTTCGGCAAAGTGCATCCAAAACTTTCGCTTTCGTTTTCGAATTTCTACACAACCGATGCAATCATGAAGTAAGAACGAAAACTTTCTGTTGGCACAAGGTGTGAACGATTAACTCGATAGAATAATTAATGCAACTTTTCTGAATCATCTAAAAAATATCTTTAAATTATGACTTTCTGTCCTTTAAATTATGAAAACATCTAGTGTTTTAGAGAAGATTATCACTTTTTGTGCCAATGTGGACTCTCTGTGACATTTTTTAATTGTAATGGACATTGTTGCACCTTGTCAAATGTAATCAATTCAATTTTGCTCTGAGGGGAATTTTCATTCTATTTCTATATATACCACTATATATACTTTCTATAGAACAATGCAAATAAAATTTCTAAACATTATAAAATCCCTTCAAAGCATCATAGACACTTGCATAATTCATAATAAACACTCCCTACAACATTAAGCATAGCTGATGTATTGTGGTGAGCTTATATCATGTCCGGTTATCTATTGTGTGGTCTGTTTGTCAACATTTAATGGAGTGTAATGGCCTCTGGAATGCTGTGTCAGCCACTGGTTTTACTAAAACACTTAAAACATGAACATAATGATAAAAATAAAATAAAAATATGCTGACTGCATCAACATTTACCCCCAGACTGTCTGCTGTCTAGAGGAATTCAAGTTTGTCTATGATAGCTTCATAAGTAAAGCAAAATGTGGAGTAAAAAAAAAAAACTTGTATTTCACTCACATACATTTGTAACACACAATACTCTCTCTGTCTCTTGTTTTGTAAAGAGTTTAGCAGCTAGTGTAATGTAACTATTAGCGTAACTTGATATAAGGAAATCCAGAAATGCAATACCTTTAGAGAACTGGTTCTTTATAGAGTCTCTATTATGATTTTGAAAGGTTTATTGTTTGGTTTTGGTTGTAATTCTTCAACAACCGGATGAAGCACAAAAAGGGCAAAAAAAGTAGTTAATTGTCTTATAATACATAACTTTACTACTACATTTTACAACGACTAACAAATCATTGTATTTGTGACTCATTCGGTCATTACCCTCTTCTTTACGTGATGCATTCTGTAATTATTTGTATTTACACGCATACTATGCATGCTAAAGTAACTGTTATTATTATACTTATATTGGGAGAAAGAGGTCGATACTTTAATAATAAAATCAATAATAAAATCATTCAGCAAATCCAGCCTTTTAAATTGATATAGATTAGAATAGATTAGCATATTTGATTCCCAGGTTTAAGCAATTGGGTGTTGACGCATCACAACATAGCTACAAGATACATTAAACAGGGTTCCAGCAGATTTCAAAATGTCAAATTTAAGAGTTTTAAAGACCTTTTAAGACCATTAAGACTTATACTATGTTTATCTAACCATAAATAAACTACAAAATGTATAAAATATAAATCACTGTATAAAAACATTGCATGCAAGCTATCTAAAAATGTAAACAATACCTGTAGCTTGAAAAATTGTGAGTGAATGAATGAACAAAATGAAACAAAAACTAGATGTTCTTTAAGCTTAGAGCTGTGTTACTCACGAGCTGTGTTATTTAATAAAATAAATATTAAAAATTACTTTAATCTTTCATTAAAAAGTGGGAATCTTTGGTTGATTGGTATTTTGTCCAAATAAAGATCATATAAAGTGGTAGATTAAAGTGCAGCATGTGCAACCATCCATGTGATGCATGAGATGCATCCATCCATCTATTCCTTGTAGGGCACTGTAGCTTTCAAAGGGCGAAAGGTGGAGTACACCCTGTACAAGGACAGTTTAGAGTAACCAAATAACCTGACGCATATTTTTGGAGTGTGAGGGGAATCTGGAGAAAACTCAATGCAGGAACTCAATGCAGTGTGAATATGCAAACTCAGAAAAGCCCCAAGCTGGCCTTGAACCAGCAACAGACAGGCAGCAGTGCCACCACTGCAAGATATCCAACTTTTCCTTAAATTTCTAACTTTAGTTTATTTGTTTCCCCAGAAGCTAAAAAATCTAAATTCCTCTTTTGAAGAAATTCCATTCTACAGCTAGTTTTGGACACCTCAGAAGTGCTTACACACCACTAACCCAGAATTTTCCTCAACTGAAACAACAAGTCTAAGTATGTTTTGCTGCTGAGCATTTTTTGAACAATCTGTAATTGTTCAAGACTTCTTTGAACAAAACAACTTATTGCTCCCTTATGCAAATGTGCTCCCATTTGCTGCTGGAATACATTTGAACGGTGAGGCTAGAAGCGGCCACAAAGGGTCACATCTGTGTAAACTGAGGGGGAATACACTGTTGGAGAATGAACAAAGTTCAATGGAACTATTTGTTATGATTACAACAAATGTTTATTATGTGCCAGGCTGTCATTGAGTGTTTTGCATCATGAATATTATCTATTTTTATCTGCCAAAATACCAGACTGAGCTGCAAAATAGCAGTATACTTGCATGCTATAAAACAGCAGGGAGAGCAGGCGAAACATTCAGTCATTCACTCTGGTGAAACATTCATTCCATAATGTAAAGTTCCACATTTACACCTATGAACAATTAACAATAGAACTATAGCAGAAAACTAGATGGTCTAAGACAAAATAAAAAGTTTGGCGCATAAGAAGAAGAATATGGAATAAAACAAATACCAATATCAAGATTGTGGAATTTACACACAATATCAATAGGTTGGCTTTGACGAGCAAATATAATAAGAGACTCGTGCAACCTAGCACAGTAAGTGTAAAAGTAACAATGTCTTTTATACCAAACAGAAACTTATTAAAGGAATCTTTGTGGTCTTTGGGGTTCATTAGTGGACTCAAAATCCAAGTCAAGGCCTCAACACAGCGATCCAAATTGAGATTTGCATGAATCTTCAACTGCAGGGCTCTAGAGTGCGACCAATTTGGTCGCATATGCGACCAAATTTCTCAATGGTGCGACTAAAAAAAATCAAAGGTTGCACCGGTGCGACCCGTCGTTCGAGTGGGAAAAAAAACGAAACTCCGTCTACGGCCGGTCCGCCTCCTGCGCGCGGCTCACAACACGCGTATCACCCATTCATGCGGCTCAATACGCGCCTATCGCGGCAAGCGCGCCGCTCAATTCGCGTTTACCGCGCCGCTGAAGCCTCAGACGCGCGCAAACGCGTCTTTGCATTGACTTAACATGGAAACCCTCCGCGCTTACCGCGCGAACCGCGTTCGATGTGAACGTACCTTTACAGCGGCAGGCAGCTGCAAACAGATCAGACGAGGCCGAGATGATAATTAAGTTTAACGTTGCCTACAATATTGCAAAAGAAGAACTACCCTTCACTAAATTCAAGTCGAAATAATTCTTATGAAGAAAAATGGCTTGAACGTTAACCCGACGTTCAGCAATGATGTTACGCGAGTTAATCATTTACAAGTCAATATTGTCTATGGACAGTGATTTAAAAAAAATTAATAAATAGAGAACTAAAAAAAGTGAACTTGTGAAAATGCGGTGTTAAATGTGATGCAGTTGAAAATTTGGGTGCACCTAACTTTTGTGCTGGTGCACCTAAGAAAAAAATTTAGGCGCACCAGTGCAACCAGTGCAAAAAGTTAGTCTAGAGCCCTGAACTGGCTTCTCAGCAAGGAGGAAAATATTCAAGGAAATATTAATGCAATGACGCTCCCTGCCTGAAGATGGCGTTTGGGGTACAACAGATGCACTCAGCGCCACACATGCCACAATTCCTCTTTTTTCCTTATGCCGTTTGTCAAACAGCTTCCTGTGATCGGCCATCAACAGTAAAAACCACTGGACATCCATCACCTGTGCAAAGTCTCTATGAAAATGAGAGATGAGCGTCACTCTTTTAAGTTCCACTCACATCCTCAAAATAGCCAGCTTTCACTTGCCCTTCTTCTAGCAGAAAACCAATCTCATATCCGATTTCACTTTTTCCCATTGGTATCCACAGTTTTCGATCAAGGTGTGTGTGTTCTTGAACGAAACTTTGGACCAACAATTTTAGTGCAGAGACCTTAAGGGTCGTACAGGAACTACTACATCACATATAGCCATTTTAAAATATTTCCAGTTAATCATGCTGTCACCATTTAAAAAAACACTCTACACAGAGTTTAGAGTTTCATCATCTTCTGACAGTCAGGTGGGGATCGCTAAAAAAGGACTGTAGTGGAAACATAGATGTGGGTGAAACAGAGATAAACTCCTTTCAGGGAGACTTAAAAAAAATTGCTGATTCAAAGACATTGTTTATGAGAAATATTGCATTGCGAAAGGTATAAATGGTGCAGCGCTCTGAAAAAGGCATAATATAAGACTATAAGAAAAGTTAAGAAACCTTTTTTAATTTCCCTACGAAATAGCCATGTATCTAATGCTCTACCGGATGCTTTTCAGCTGAAATGGACAAGGCCATGTTCTAGGTATGAGAAAACATGGAAGAAACGGTCATAAAAATACTATACTGTTGAAAAGCTCTTGCTCTTTTCCTTTATAAGCACTGTGAACAATACACACAAACTGACCTGGAGTTTTGACTTACATGACTTAGAGAAAGCAGGTTAACATGTGGTGACATAATATAATAATTCCGTTTCAAAACATTGTAAAGTGAAAAGTATACATCCACAATCCTTTTATTCGAAAAACGGTCCACTAGTCATTGTTGTGTTTTAGTGAGAATCATTGTATCTGTTCATTGAACTGATTCAAGCTGAGTTTGAAAAGATTCTCTAATACGGAGTATAGAATAGAGGGAGACAGCTGTGTTAGTTATGAGAAAATATTGATCGTAGAGCTCACCTTCATGCGCCATCGTGACTGTGTCCTCTTTTGTGCTGTTATTGTAGATAATGACGGCAGAGGCATTGAAAGCAACTGCTTTCATGATCTTCTCCTTGAAAGTGCACTTGCCTCTCTGCATGATGGCCACCCAGTGTGTTGTCTTCGGAGGTACAATGAAGCGCGTGTGTGGACAGCAGCCTTGCAAATCCACTGCTAAAAAGGAAAAAACAAAATCAGAGTTTCTTGATTACTCTCTTTGTTTGGAACATTGTGCAAAGCGAAGCAATAAAGAAGATCATTGAGTGCAAGTTAAACAAAAGTACGATTCCAAACATACTTGAAAAGAATAATTCATTCATTCATATTCTATGCATACTACAAACAATAATTATTTTCAAAGGGTCTTGGCTAACAAATTAGGGGAAATCAGAGATCACTGCTTCCCCTAGGTTTATATGTTTAGGGGGATTGACGCAAGCAGTGTGGCATGGTGGGGTGCATGGGGAGATTTGTATTTACAAGCTAAGGAAATTCATGTTTTCTATACAAAGAGTAGGAAAGGGACAGGAAGGAGAGAGGTAGTGAGTGAGTGACGCATCTGAGTCGTGGTTTGTGAGCGCTCAACACTCACCCCACCCAACTCCCAGTGGAGCTAAAGACCGAACAAGCAACCTTATGATCATCTGATCATTAGTCAATCACCTTATCCACTTGGCCACAACTGCCCCCCCCCCCCAAAAAAAAGAACATCAAGAGTCAACGCTGTGTCCATCTAAGCCACAAGCCTCACAAAAGATATCTATCTACAGACTATCTTTACATGGACTGAAATAAGGTGATTAATGCATTATGGTTAAATAGCTGCTAAAATTAATAAGAAATAGCATCAAGCAATAATTCATCAGGATTTGACACCAAACCAATGACAATCGCTGCTTTAATGGTTCCCGGTGTGAAGCATGGAGGAGTAGGTGTGATGGTACTGGGTGCTTTGCTTTATTTTTTTTTTCTTTTATATGAACATTGAGCCTGCAACATTTCCACAGAATCCTATACAGCCACATCATACAGTCTTTATTTAGTGGACCATTGTTTATTATTCTGCTCGGCAATGACCCAAACACCCCCAGGCGATATGGGAGCAAATTCCTCAAGAAGGAGCATAATGGAGTCTTTTACAATTAAGATTTCATTTTCACAATACTTACAACAGAGACAAAAAGTGTGTTTAACTTTCAAATAACCACACTTTTAAATATTAACCATTTTGTACCAGATTTGGATTATTAAACTCGCTTTCAAATAGTGATAAACTGATCTAAAAAATGATCAAAATAGACAATCATACATAGCCAAACTGCTGACTTGACTTTCTGGTGCATCTCAGACCACTGTATCATCAGTTAAGTACAAGATAATGTAATAGCTGACTGCCTCGCTATTTCTTCACGACTGTTCCACTGACACTGGTGATTATGGAGCAGATCTGATGAGTGGAACTATGCAAACGAGTACTCTGTCACTTCCAAACCCTGATTCATGTCGAAGCATTCGTGTGGAGGGCTGGAAGCCCCATGAGGACGCAGAGCAGCTCATGATAATTGATTGTCTTTAAAAGGTAATTCCAAGGCTTTTGCTCGTTTCAGCAGCCAGCACGCCTCCCAGACAAAATCTATCATACGTCACTACAAAGCAGAACCTGTGGACCCAAGGCTGGAATGCAAGGACAAATAATACTGAGAGGAATCCCTTAACCCTTAAAATCTCACAAATAGTTCACTTATGAAAGAACATTCATAGTCCAGAAATCCAAAAGATATTAGTGTTTTATTACAGTCTAAAATTGTGGCCACCGTTAGTGGCATTATATTAGTTTCAGCATGAATGATTCATACAGCTGACCTGCGAGTGAGGCAGGGATATTTGTTATAAAATCAAAGAAAAATCACCAGAGAAACTGTATGATTCACTCTGCTGCATGAAACAAATCAGAATTAAATATCCATTCATTTTATTTACCAACTTTATCCATTTCAGGGCTGTGCAAAAATAATTTAATTATTAATCAACGATTCTTGTGAATAGATTTTTTGTGACTCACATTCATTGAATGTGAATAATATTACTATTGATAGCCCTCTCTACTAGATAACATTTCATTGCTCTGTGTTGCAAAGCAAAGCTGGTAACTTAATGTAGAGCTTTGTTTAACAAAGTCCAGATTTCGGTATGAATCTGGACTTGCAGCCAGGTCGGTACAGACTGAGCTGAGCTAATGGAGTCATTATAAGAAGATTGCAGTTAAAGTCCTCATATTAAGTCTAAATAACTCAATAAAATCGCTGGAATTCACTGAGAATGCTGGGAAATTTTCCATTAAATTAACATGGGGTCAAACTTTGGACAAATGTAACTCAAACTCAGAAACTTACACATACTTTAGTTTGAGGTTACCAGTCTGTGCAAGAGCATACCAAACTCTGTACAAAAGTGTTTGAAAGTATTTCACCAAATATATACATGTAAATAGAAAAAAGTGTGTGTGAAATAGTTGTACTCTTTCAGATTGGTTATAATAGGTGCCTGAAATAAACAGTTAAAAAGAGTTTTCTTTATTAATTTACCATATGCAATCTAAAGTTCACTGTTGAGTTGTGTATGAAATCTTTTTTTAACATCAAACCACATGGAAAGCTAATGATTCAAAACTGAATCAAATATTGAAACTGAATCAATCCCCAAGCATTATAAGAATCAATTGGGTGAAAAGTGGCTAGACAGTGAACAAGTTGTTAATACATTGCAGACCACATTCACTCACCAATCACTCTCTAGGTTGAATTAAATTCAGCTGAAGTATTTCTCCAACTCCATTCTCCATTTGTGCATCTATACTACAAATTAAAAATCAGTAGCAAAGTAATTTGTAGAACCAAATGTTGTAGCATGGAGCATCTCTGACAGAGAAGTGTTATCAGTGCTGAGAGGGCATATTTGTGTTAGAAGGAAAGGTGGTGGAATCTGGGAAAGTTTTTGATCTTTCTACAAGTTACGTAAGATTATATAATGAGAAACTCAATGACACCCCAACTGTGATTGAGCAAGAAGACTAAATAAAAAATGCAAAACAAAAAACATCAATAGCATAGCAGCTTCTGGTCTGTTCCAGTAACAGCCAGATCACGCGTCTGAGTGGAGGTTCCATGTTCTACCCCCATTCGGGTCACTTCCTTTTTCTTTTCATTTCTTTAAACTGATGAAAAACCAATGCAATTTTGACAAATAGACTCGTGGTGACTCCAAACTTCCCCAGGCAGAGAATCTGTACATAATAAGTTTTTATACTAATCTTAACTTACACAAAACTCAAAAATTAAGATAATAAACTCATGATAAAAGACCATCATGATTTCATTGAGTGTTACGATATTTGTAATCACAAATTGCAATTTTATATTCATTCATATGGAATATACTGAAATGTTGAGGGATTAATCGAAAAGTAATCATAATTGACATTCAGACCATATAATCGATCTAATTTTCAGGTCACTTTTCAATTACTTTCCATTTAAAAGTACAACCGCGTGGTGCCACATGACCCTTCTCTATTTCCTTCAATTATTTAAAAAATCTCTCACTTGTAATATGTGAACCTAAGATTTACATTTTAAGCCAAATCACCCAGTCCTAGATCAGTTTCTGGTTTTCAGTTGGGGAATAAAACAAAATGAGCATGGAAATAAAATGTTTTTTCACTTTCAAAAGTTTCTCTTTCATAAAAAAAGTATTGAATGCATTCAAATGAGGCTCTGTCCATAATACATAGGAACTATCACAGATAGCTACATTCATTCATTCATTTTCCAACTCGCTTATTCGCTTTCTCAAGCACACATTGGACGACACTAAATTATCTTCAGCCTGATGGAGATTGTATGAGTCATTTTTAACATGTCCAACAATTAAAGGTGGTTTTGAGGCATTTGGAAGTTGCTAATGTCTGCTAAATCAAATTGAGATTTTGTCCAATAGAGAGGCTGGGCATTATGGGTGTCACAAATTACATGCAACGCTGGAGGACATGTGCTTCCAAGAAATCTGTGTCTCCATTAATTCTAATCAGAACATGTGGACCATCACAGTGGTTCATCACAGTGAGTTTTCAAATCAAATTGATCTTTGAATCTGGGTCATGTCTATTTGTTATCAGTGAGGAAAGGATGAACAGCTGTATTTATTACCAGAGATGCATATTTATTAAAGTAAGTGACATTTAAATAACAGATTGTGATGTAAACTTCTCCTTTTACTTTCGGCTAATCCCAGTTTAGGGGTCGCCACAGCGAACATTGAACAATAAAATATTTAATCTGTAGTCAGTCAGCTCTTATCAAATATTGTGGACAAAGGTGAAATCAAATATAAATAGTTTTGTTCCAAAAGGCTATTTTGCTTTCAATTAGTCCCTAATATATATAAACATTTTTACATTTATGCAACAGACCATCCTTTTTTGTATAAAATATGCTTGAAATAGAAAATAAAAATATGTTCTGAAATATACTTTCCTATGGCTCAGTTGGTAGAGCAAAAGGTTGTGGGTTAAAATCCCAGGGAAAGCAAGAAGTCATAAAAAATGTGTTCATTCATTCAAAATGTAAGTGGCTTTGGATAAAAGCGCCAAATTTTCAAATCATGGACTACACTGAACCCCAGTTCTTTAAAACGAAGGCTATTTTCATAGGATATTTGTCAACTTAAAATAATGTATAAATGTGGATTTTATAAACAACCTTTCTGTGTAATCTCAAATATTCTAAATACAATTTTGAACTCACTGCACAAAAAGTTACTTTAAAGTTCAGAAATATGCTTGGAATAGCTTTTCTCCTTGATAAGCAGTAAGGGATCACTGATATCTTTCCAGCACTTTAGTTTCTCGTCTTTTTAAAATGTTCCTATTATGGATGGCTTTGGATGGCTTTTGCTTCCTCCACAGAAACAAAACAAGCACTGGCTCATCAAAATTGTTCATATTATACTGTCAAACACTGCCATGATTGTGCCATGGATTGGTTGAATGGATGTGTTGCATTTTGTAAATATTAAGAGCTTTAGCTTATTGCGTTTTGAGGGCAAGACACATAGCAGGAATACTCAAAAACAAATACAGGACTTCAACTTGAAAATTTAATTCCTCCACTTTTTTTTCTTTATGCTGTTTATTGCATTGAGGAATTCAACTATTCATATATAAATAACAAGAAGATGATTACTCATTGCCAATGCAATAAAAAGCAAAGAGCTAATATTTTCAGAATTTTTTAATAAAAATTAATTTTAAAAGGAATTTATAAAAATTAAATTGGTTTATTGTGCCATCCATCATATTCCAAATCCTAGTGATGGTATGCGGCCTCTTAGTAGCTTTCCTTGCTAAAAACAAACAAGAGGCTGAAAAAAACAGATTCCTGTACAAGCCTCAACAAAGAAAAACACAAGAAAATTTTCAAATGAGTGCAGAACACATCTGTCTTCATCAAAAACACGACTATCAACTTTATCTTACGAGTTTCCTCCTCTGGCATTGTCTGCAGAACAACAGGCACGTGCAAGCTGAGGAATGTGAGATAGCATCAGAAAAAGCAAGCAAAGCGTTCAGTTCGACCACCTGCATTAAACCAGACAAACGTCAGAAATAGCTCCTATCTCACTGAGGTATCACTCGTCTCCGAGGCTTTGCCTGTGGGAGTCGGAGAGATAGGGCTTGGTTGGAACGCTCCTGAACAGCTGGGACACTAGTCTTGAGCTAGATATGGAACCCACAATAATATTTGCAGAACACTAAACCCACTCATTGTAGATTAACCTTGTTCTTAATCACTTCAATATCATTTATTACATAAGCTGTTTTTTTTCCAGGAATAGATTTCTGACAGACACCAAAGTCATTGTCAGGACGGAAAACCTTGTTGCGTTGGATGTAGGTCAATCCTGGCAGAAGTGCATTTGAGAAGTAATGATGATGGCGAAGCATAATGACTGTACTTCTATCTGGCCACCTGCTAGACAATAAAGTATAATGTAACCTAAATATAGGGTTATAATCTAAATGGTTTAACAAACCACTTTTGCTATATAAAGTAAATACATAATATAATATATAAAAAATATATATATACAAAAGTACAAATATTTAAAACATATTTTATATTTCATGTTAAAATTTTGATTATTAAACTGTATATATTTAAAATAAAAAAAAATAATCAAACTTAAAACCTGTTTTATAGTTTATGTTTTTTTTTTATTAATAAATAGATTATAGATCTTTTTAGATATCAAAAAAAAAATTACTTTTATAAACAGTCAGTAAATACCTTCCATCCCAACTTTTTAAACCACTAAAAATTGTTTACTGTCATGACATCTAATGTTTGTTAAGGTACAAAAAAAATATATAATATATAATATTTTTTTTTTTATTTTTTATTTTTTTCAGAGCAGCCATTTTTTTTTCCGAATGCTACAAAACCTGCTGCCAAAATATCGATGACGATAATTGAAAGGTTTTTATCCACAGGATGCTCTAGCAGGAACTGCAGGAGCAGGGGAGGCCCGTAAAGTTTGTATTTTGGACCATTGACTTTAAATAATATCCATTTCGCAGATCATGCAAAAACATCAAAAGTAAAACCTGATTCAAGTTTTGGATTTTCAGAATACAATTTGAAGCCTTGCGACATCAATGAGAATCTTGCATTGAAATCATTTACCAAATCTGGTGACATACAAAAGGCAACTTTTGCTCAAGCGTGCATTGGATTGGTGGATTAAAAAATGTATTGGTTTTGAGAGCCTTAACAACAAAAATTATGAGAACGTGTGTGGAGAAATAAATCTAGAGCCTGCTCATAGGCTTTAGTGTACAGAACGATGAAGGTAGCGGTCAATTACTTTCTTTAGGATGCTTTAGGAATATTACAAATGTTTCCCAAGGAAACCCAAGGAGCCAAGTATCTTCCTTAAGCCAAGCTCTTTCAAATGATTGTAGCAACACCATCCCAACCCCATTACTCCAGCTCACATTTCCTCCCTGGATCAATTAGAAGCATATGGCACATCACATGGTTCCTCTCTCTTCTTTCATGTGGTTATTATAACAAATACCTCTCTTTGAGTGGTAGCAATTGAATGCTCTGTGATATTTTTCATGCGTTTTTAATTTTTCTGTCAAGAAACATTCCTCTCAATAAATCAATATTTACAAAAAGCCAAACAGCGAACAGGACGAGAACATGCAAACTCCTCCCTGAAGTTCACCGGCGAGCCTCCAACTGGCAACCTTCTCGTGGAAAGGCAACAGTCCTTCCACTGTGCTGCCCTGAAACCACTCGGTGATTGGTAATTCTCAGCTTTACATCATGCTTTTTAACAGAACTTGGAGACTTCAGATCGTCTTGTTATCTCTTGACGAATGCTGCAACGTAAGTTTGCTTTTGGATGGACAATTAACTACTTTATCGATGAAAATAAAGTACATGTTTCAGGTTAGTCTTTAGTAGACTGAAATATGTTAACATCTCCAAAAAAATGTGTTGTGACCCATTAAACTAAAGCACACCTGCTCTGAATCAAGGTTTTGGAGGTGATATTAGTGAAATTCAGGCTTCTTCAAACATAAATCATGGCTCAACTGAGAAGCTAACTCCTTATCTACCGGGGACCAAATTCATGTTTTGGGCTCTTTGGCCTGGACTGTGTGGTGATGTCCTAGACTGAATTTTATTGGGTGCTATGTTAATTATTTTCTGTGTCCCTGGCCATCAGCTAAGTGTGGTTTGTTATGTTGCCAGACTCCCAGTGATGTCAGCAGGTGATAAAACTGAAAGAATATAGGATGAGTCACAAAGAGCATGCTCTCTTTCTGTCTGTTTCTCATTTCCTCTCATTCCATGAGCTGAGCTAATAGCAAGAGAATCTTTTTGTGCTCACCACATTATTTGGCTCGATGAGCCTCTGCTAAGCTATCTGAGAAGCAGATGGAGAGAGAATCAGAGGTCAGACCAACACACTGAGGTCTCAGGAGGAAATATAATCTTGAAGCAGTCAAACAGGAAGCAATGTGCGGATTTCTTTCTGTGAGAGACAGGCTCACTGAGGCGAGCAGTGACTTGGTAGTTTTCAAAGGCTGAAACGCTGTTTTACCATGTGCTAGCAATGATTTGCTTGATAAGAAGAGTTATCTGCCTATGCCATTACATACTAATCACTTTGATTTTTTTTTTTTCATGTATAATCAATGCTTTAAGAATAATGAGAAAACAAAAGAGCTGCAAAAATATGACCAATCATGCAACCAAGCTAACAGCCAGAATACACAGAAACCGATTACTAACACAGATATGACATCAACATCTGTTACGGTGGTAAGTTCCAGAATGACGCCTTTACACTCATCATTTTAACACAAAAACAAAAAATCACAGAGCTATAAGAGGTTGTTTGTCCTAATATTAAATGTGCATCAATAACACTGTCATTGCCAAGAAAGGCTTAAGCCCTTTAAAACTGCACAGCTAGCCAAAGGAAAAGTCATTCACTTCCCATCCACCACATGACCCTGAGATACTTCCAGTGAAAGAATAAATCATATTTACGAGTATCTTATAGAACTTGACTCATTTGTCATCAAAAATTGTGTTTATTGAAAAAATGCAGCTCTGCGATGAACTGGCGACCTGTGTACCTCCACCTCTCGCCTGATGTGACCCGGAGTCCCATGACCCCAAAAGAGAATAAGTGGGCAGGGAAATGAATGACAGAATGAATAAATCACCCAATGGTCTGATACCATAGCTTCATTTAGCACTTCGGAAATCTTGGTGCCCCTCTCAACAAGTCAAACATTTAGGTTTTCATAAAAGTTTACAAAACCCCCCTCCCATAATGCAGGGTAGTCTAGAGGGATTGCATGTGATGTTCAAGTAAATGGAAGTTTTTGGGTGAGTGGCAAAAAGTCTATTCATGCGCTAAATTGACCTTGAAAATGGGGAAAACTTCACGGCCATCGTTACACTTCTACAGACTGCCGGAGTCTAAGGTAAGGATGCTATAGTTCAAAATTGGTTGGCCTAAGAGGAGTTAGCAAAAGATGGTTAAGGTTGATTCGCCTTGAGCCATCTCCAGCTCACTAAGTTCACTAAAAGAAGGCTAAAACCTTTTATTTTTGGGTGATTAAAACTTGGGTGATTTTCGTAGACCAAAAACGCGACTAAAACTATTACATTTTAAATGCCTAAAATGTGACTGAACCTAAAATCATTTTCGTCTAAAAAACTAAGACTAAATCTTAGATGACCTGAAAATATATTTCTTGAAATACAACATGAAAATAAAGGTGACACGTTTTCAAAATGAAAGAATAACCATTTATAAAAACTTGATTTCAATTTGAATTCTGTTTTCATATTACCCATAACTGAGCTCCCTGAACTCGTATCAAGAGCCTTTCTGTTTAAATGTCTGTCCATGAGTGTGATAACACCTCGAGCACTGCCTCCTTTAGGAGAACATCCTTGGTCAGATAGCCAGTGAACCACTCCATCCCCCGAGAGGCAGACAGAGAGAGTCGGGGGAGAAGAGTCTTCTAATGGAATGATTACCTTGCCCCAGATCCAATTGAGATTGTCATAAAAATAGTCATTTGGGGATCTTGAACTTTAGATTTAGAGAGAATACTTGCTGACCCTTTTTTCTCAGTTGTATATCTTGTGGATGTATATTTCATTGCAGAGAAATGAATGAGCTAAAGTGCTTGAGAGCATATTTCACATTAAAGATAGAGACTGGAGTGTGATGTCTCTGTCCCGACTGGATCAGGATTGATGACCTCCAGTGGGTTCACTGAAATAATGACCAGTAGGTCACACAACGGCCTCGGGGCAATTCAACACTCTGGGTTAACTAGAACAGTGTGAAAGCTAAAAATTGGTTCAATGTTAAGGGTAGACTTGCAACTTTCCTTGATGAGAATAGGTAACAATGAGATGTCAAAATATACAGCAAGTATATCGATACATATATTTTTGGAAGTTGTACCAAAATGAAAAAAGTGCCCAGAAAGCACCTAAAAAAATACTCCAATGGAGCCAGACATAGAGATTAATAATTGATTCATTTGAGAATCTCAGTCTCTGGGATTTCTGGCAGTTTGTAACCTGAACAAGCAGATCAGAAAGAGAATAACTGGGAAAGACAGATAGCGAAGGAGAAAGAGAGAGAGAGAGATCCAAAACATGGAAGACGATACCAGCCAACTAAAGACCGATTATAGATACTGCACTTCCTCAAGCCACTCAATACATACAAGATCATCTAAAAATGTAACGATTCAGCAATTTCTTGAAAAACATGTGTGGCAAATGGAGAAGAATTCACTTAAAAGTGTCAACTACAGAGCCACTAGCCATAACATCAGCTGTCCATACCAATGCAAAGGCTAACAGTGTACTTTTAAACATGCAGTGTGCTCGAATTAAACACCAGCTTATATTTGCTATGTGACACAAGAGATGGTGATCCAGTGTAGATGAAGGCAAGGGATGATATTACTATTAATGCAAACACAGCAAGCCACTGTGTTTGACTCCAGTCATTTCTGAACTAAGCACATGATTGATTGGGGCCTTTGCATTCGTAATTATATAACTTGAGGGTACACAGTTCAGTTTATGGTGTTTTTGCAGGGGAATCGATCATCACATCGGAAAGAACCAACCAATGCTAAACTTTACTTTACTTCAAATTACTTTTAAACTTGTAATTCTAAAAAGGCATGGGTTTTACATAACTTGATGACTCTTGAAAAGAAAATTAAGGACAAAATGAGGGCTACACTGATATGGTCTGTACTCTCTGCAAATTCATGGGTACAGATGGATGTTTTACACGTGAGAAAGAGGATGTGCATTTCTGGGTGAAAGAACTGGACCCTGCAGGTGTTTCAATGTAAGACCAAGTTTAAAGAAGTCACGAGTAGTGCTGATTTAACATGTGCCTGAGCCCCAGCATAAACAGGAAGTGCAAGGAGCCCATGTTTGAAAGACTTTGCAAGCATCTGTTTATGTTTTGCAAGGAAATGCAATCTTTGCAAGGAAAAACAAAAGATTTGAAAATATATTTTCCTCCCAACTCTCCTTCTAGGGGCTATGTTAATTTTGATGTTTCCCCTGCACAGTTTCAATATTACCATCAAGACAGATACTGTCTATTACATAACTAAAATGATGCATATTAAAACAAGGTTCAGGAGGACTAGTCGACTATTCTCAAGTGGCTCCACTTCATTGATCATTATTACAATTTATAAGCACTAAGCACAACAATCTTTCAAGCTACCCCTTCTCCAACCAATCACAGCTCTATGGATGGTCTTTCAGGTTTAGGTGTCTGCCTGTTCTCAGGGCTCTCTCATTTGTCAGCTTGCCTAACAAACTTTCATTCGCCATATATTATTGTTATATATAATATATTATTATGCTGGTTTGTAGAGGCGACCTCATGAAATAAATACAGAATTTTCCATGAGGGCAAACTTTCATTGTCAGAGAGATATCTTTCTTGGTGGTTCCGAAGCAATTTAATGTCTTTTGGACATTCTTGACTCTGTGGATGTTTTCTGGGTCTGTGGTTCAAGAATCCGTACTGAGTAGAATTTGGATGCTCTCCAAGAGCCCCTAACTAGCTGGTAAAGTAGGAAGTTGTGGAAATGTGGAATGGGTCCAGTAGTGGGCCATACATGACAGTACACTACTTTTCAGCTGACCTGTTTTGTAAATGCACATCTCACCTTGGCTTGCTTTTGGAGACTTTGCCACTACAGTCTGCACTATTTAGTGGTATTTCTTTGTACCAGTTTGGATGAGACTCTAAAACCAAACCAATATCCAAGGTTGGTCATAAAGAATCGTCAAATCATAAATTGTTTTTTAGCATTAAAAACAACCACATATACAGCATAAAATAATGTTTCATGTTTGCACTCAGCATTTTGTCTTTCATCATGTTGATTTTTATCACTGTGTTGTGCTTGTGTTGTGTTATCAAATTTGCTGTGATGTCACCAAGTGGAATTAGAATAGCGTAGCAGAGTGCAGCTTCTTGATGTCTAAAACAAGCCTACTCAAGCCCTGTCTACACATACAAAGTAATTTTGAAAATGAATTGTTTTACTGTGTGGTTATGCTGTTCATCTACATGTAAAATCATCATAGTTTACATGTAACTGTGTATTTTTGTATACAGAAACAAATGTTGGACAGTCATTGTCGTCATGCATTTTGCTTGGAGTCACTATCTTTGTTTACAAAGAGCAAGTCTAATAGCGGACAAAATGACTACTGCATTGCTGCTATTGCTGTAAATGTATCCTATTTGATCACAGAACAGAAGCACATATGTTTTTGCATAATCAATACTGAATATTCATTTTATGGCATGAAATGCATTCAGAACTTTAATGGACTGTCACTTGTTAGTTTGGTATAGTCTTTACAGCTCTTTATAAGGTTTTTACCAGTACTCCTGACTGCAGACTGGACACTTCCCACCCACTGAATTTGAAGCCCCACCCACTGAACATGAGGTATCTCTGAATGAACGCTGAAATTTGACATCACTTCCATGCTAAACAGAATTAGGCTTAGAGTTACACCAAAGAGACAACGTCGCCGCTCGTCGCCCAGAGACTATTGGAGCTACACTTGTGGGCATACCACTGTTAAATAGCTTAAAATCAACTTAAAATTATGAGGGAAAAATAAATCTGTATATAAACAATACAATCAAATTACGTGCATTATCAGTCATGGACCAGAAACAGAGTGTGCTTTTTTTTTTTTTGCATTGCAGTATTGTATGTGCACCCAAAGTGTAAACACAGACCTCAATTGGTTCACGAAATAAACCTCAGCATGGCGAGCACCACTAGCTAGTGTAGGAGGTGCGTTTTGGGGGTCTGATTTCAACAGTTGAGGAATCACTTGGAAAATACTTCCCTCCTATTGGGTATTCCTCCGAAAAATTCTGTGTTTGTATTGATAAATTTTGGTGGAAAAACATCAAGGTGAACTGTGTCGAGTCACCCGGGTCAATTCGGCTAGAGCCATCTCCAGCTTACAGCGGGCAAGAGACGGGGTTTTAGTTGAGTAAAACTAGACTAAAACCTGTTTTTTTTGGTGATTTAAACTGGTCAAAAATGTGATTTTCGTAGACTAAAAAATGACTATTACTATTATATTTTAAATGATTTTCGTCAAAAAGTCTAAGACTAAATCTTAGATGCCAAAAACACTGATCTATACCTGAAAACATACGTTCACCTTTCCATCCAATGATTTGTAAAATTAAATTAATACTCTTAAATGAGACACAATTTCTTAAAAAATTACATGAAAATAAAGGCAACACGTCTTCAAAATGAGTCACTCATTACTTAAACCCAGTGGACAAAAATGGCCACAAGATTATAAGGAGACTGTTATTGACAACCTCCGATTGTTATGTACAACCCTTGTAAACTATAAAAGCATATAACAGTCAAAATGTTAACCCATCCACACTCACCTCCATTAAAGGCAGCAGGTGCGAGCACAATCCCCTTAGCCTCAGTTTTAGGGCTATTCTGCCCATACCGCCCGTCACTCTTGGTCAACATCTGTTGAGGGTTGCCTTTATGGTCCAAAACTGTGGCGTTGACCGTAGCACTGTAGTACTCCTCCTTGTTCACCATGGTTTTGTCGGCACCGATAGAAAGCGTACACCTGGGCAAGATGAAGGCGAGGAGGAAGGCGAGAAGGCAACTGCTGCATGACGCCGGCGCGACCAATCTCTTCAGCATCTTCGGCAGTGTCTTCACCGATCAGCGCAACCCGACTCTGCGATTCTTTCAGCGGTATGCTCCGTCTCAAGAGCCCTCATGGAAACATACTGTCCTCCGCTCAAGCCACGACGTCTGTGTGGAGAGCCATGCGTCGCTTCCCTTTGATATGATAAAGAATTGGTGATAAATATGTCCACGTAACTGAGTTTCAGATATCATTATCAACCGATTATTATATTATTTAATTAGGCCTATGTCTGCAGGTCACATAACTAGTAAAACGTAAGATATATGGGTTTACATTGGATAAAGGGCAACAAATGTATCTTCTGCTTTGAGGTTCGCTTTGTTCTAACAACCAGTCCTGACAACCAGATACACAAAGAAGAACATCGAGACTCTGGCACATTATGAGGGATAACCTTACCTGCGCGGTCGCTTCCACTAGTATTTACAGACAAGCTGTATTTCTCGGCTATGGTTATTCACAGTGCAGTGAGTCGTTCGGCCATGGGCAGACCGATGTGTTGCTGTTCCGTTCACTTCTGCGCTCTCGCTAACACCGAGACATGGGCGTCTGCGCATGCGTGACTGAGAGCGTCTCTCGCACGGTGAGATCAGAAGAGTGGGAGGGAAGCGCGAGGGCCGCACCACTACATCGCCATCATCTTAGAAACAATGCAATCATCTAGGGCTTGGGTACTAAAGTGGATGCTCCTGCAAGCATTAATAGTTCCTACATGTTTTTACTTAAAAATATATATATAATATATATATTATAATTTTATATCTATTTTATTTTATTTATTTATTTTTTTTTTACTTTTTAAAAGCACACTAGTATTTTCACAATTAGCTTGCCCCATGCAGACTACAGTAAAACAAATCGCTTCATATTTAATCTTAGCAAACATATTTTTGTGAACATATAGTTTGTCTCTATCATTCTAAAACAGAAGCTTTCTAAAAACACCATACTATTTAATCAAGAAGTAAAAATGAATTCCTTTGGGATGTTTCTCTGTAAATTTCAATGTATCTCCTGCTTGATTTACATATAACCATCAAGATAGATATTATCATATACTTAAACATGATTAAATATTGTGCTGTATATGAGTAGTCTGAATGTTCCTGGTTCAAACATCCTGGCAAACATTTAATGAGGTCTTTCTAATGGCTTAAAATGTTAAATGGTTAAAATTTCAGAGATGATTGCAGGCTGGAGGTTCAAAAATCCTTGCCGAGTAGAATTTGGGTGTTCTTGCAAGAGCCACTTACACTGATCAAGCTGGTATAATGAGACGTTGTACAAATACGGGAGCGGTCCAATACTGGGTAAAAGGAAACAAGACAAATAGACAATTTAGAGTAAAAAAAGACAAATGCAGAACACAAAGACAAAACGTACTTTATTATAAGACCAAAGTGTCCAATGGGATTTTTCTCTGTTCCTGCTCAATTTGCATATAACCATCAAGACAGTTACTACCTAATAACAAGCTAATAAATGTGATTCTTCGTGAGTCGTAAGAGGGTTTGTGCTTCAACATTAATTCCCACCAAACATTCAACATCAAAGAACACCTTTCTAACAGCTTGATGGTTCCAAAACATTTAAAACAACTTTTGGACTTCATTTAATCAATGGATGTTTGCAGGGCTGGTGGTTCAAAAAGCCTTTCTGAGTAGAATTTGGATGTTCTCCAAGTCCCACTCTGAACAAACTAGTAAAGTAGGAAGTTGTGGAACTATTGGAATGGTCCAGTACTGGGTCATACAGTGAAAACAATAAATGCAGAACACTAGACATACAAAAACATGCTGTATGCAGGATTGTGAGATTTGTTTGTTATTTAAATCTGGTTTATGATTATTTTGTTTAGAGTTAGCATAAGTTACATGAGTGCTGAATTATCTGTCTCTGTTTTGCAGACTAATACAAGCTCTCACTCAAGAATTCAGAGCAGCTGGAATGTGATGATGGAGTAACAGGCACAGGCACGATGAACAAGACATGTTCTGACACCACAAGTTCCAAAATCTGTTCAAAAAATAAAATAAAATAAAAAATTAAGATAAAAAGTGGCACATTTACAAAAGATGTGACATTGACTTAAATAATAGTGTGCAAACATTGCCAGGCATGCATTTAAATGTCTCATTATCAGTAGACCTATAAATTATTTGGGGTTTTATGTTTAAAATGAGCAAAATGTCAAAAGATGATGTAGGTTGCTGGTTCGAGCCTCGCCGGTGACCTTCCTGGAAGGAGTGTGCATGTTCTCCCCCTGCTTGCATGGGTTTCCTCCTTTAGGTTAATTGAATAAAAATTAAATTCCCCCTTAGGTGTGAATGTGTGTGAATGTTGCCCTGCGATGGACTGGTGACCTGTCCAAGGTGTACTCCTGCCTCTCGCCCAATGTGCGCTGGAGATTGGCACCGGCAGACCCCCGTGATCCCAAAAGGGAACAAGCGGGTTGGAATATTAATAAATGAATGACTGAAACTGAAAAATATGAGTGTTTCAAGTCTATAATGAAACACTATCGCCATCTACTGGTCTTTTTAAATCCATATTACAAAATCCTGTACTTTGTATTTTATCATCCTTAAAGAGTTTTTTTAATTAAACAAATTTAGTACAGATACATAAACAAAGTTATATATATACATTTAATAATGGGAAATGTGTAATAATTCAATAAATAAATGTTTTTTTTTTCATTGTAACAGATATAATTCTTTACATATATTTGTTACATGATCCTGGCTGATAGAATTCTCTTCCAGTCCCAATCCGGACAAAAAAGGTATCTGGTAAACGAATAACTGTAACACTCTGTTTTTGGATTAAAAGTTATATATAAAACTTATACATTGCTCAGAGTAAAAAAAATTGTTGTTCCCAACCCTCATTTTCCACAGAGTCTTCATTTCCTCCCTGATCCTATCTCTTCCCGTCTGCCGTGCCGTTCAACATGTCTGAACCATTCGCTGTTTCGCCGTGCCCTAATGTAGAAATAAACAATTTACATGAACTTCCCAATGCTTCATTCACACTCATAAACATGTCTCAGCACATCTTCCGCTGGTTTCATTATTCCACAACAGATGTTCACACTTTTAACTTTTATTTTTGCAGTGTTTTTAGTTGATGTGTTACCACAAGATACAACAAAGAATACTTTGAACAATATAAACAATTTCCACATGAATGAAACAGTAACAGGCAGTAGGTAACATCTGTTTCATGTACTGACCGACACTGAAGACACCATAAAAGTGTGACTCGCCTCTGGAAATGACTACATTGTAAAAATACTGTAAAATGTGTTGGTGGAATGAGAGGCCCTTTACATCAAGAAACGTTTTGAAATATAAATATTGGAACATAAAGATAATTGCTACTTTATATTTGTTTGTATAAATAGTTATACTATGAAACCAGTTTTAGTTTAACTATGTTTTACTTTTAATGGAGACCATGATGTGTTTTTTTTTTTCCAGAAAACTGACTATGATTAATGTCAGACATGTGCGATATTTATACACCTTAAGACTTGCCCAAACAGCCGAATATTCTTTTGAAAAGAAAAAGGGTAGAATATTAGGTGCCCTTTCTTTTTCAGGAAGCAACGTTCGGAAGTACCGTAACTATCAACATAGGCGCGCATCAATATAGTTGGGTTGACCACATTTACCCGACGCGGATGAGGCGGAGTGAGTCATCAGCCAAACTTTTTAAACAACTGTTGTGTGTGGGCAGCGAGGAGGATAGTTGCTGACTTTCATAATCTAAAGAACTTATAGAGTTCTGTGCTAGATGTAAATAAAAAGCAGCTGTTAAGATTTTAAAATTGACTTTATATCCAGAACCATGAAGCTTTTGGTCAGTTCTACGGAGCCTATTCTTTGCCTCCTCTTCATTTGTCTTCATGTCTCATCAGCTCTAGATTCCAACATCTCGAAACCGGGTAAGAAGTTTCTCATTTTATTACAAATTATTCACAGACGTATTAGAGGCATATAGCTTTTTTTTTCCACTGTAAACGCAATATCAGGGAAAATGATTGCTATATCATACATTAAAAGAAAACGTTTAAACCCTTTGATGTCTACTTTACAATTTTTTTCTAATAAAATACATTTCAAACTATGTTTCACTTTGCGACACCATAGAGTTTTAAAAATATTAGTTCTAAAAGCTGCGATCTTTGTGTCATCACTAAAAGGCTCAATATTGTTAAAATTTTTCAGCATATTGGCAAATTCTATGCTTTTTCTGTATATGGGCTTTAGAATAGGCTTTATTCATGGTGTGCTGTCTGGAGGAAACGGTCACTCCTGTTTGACGTGCAGTGCACTTGTATAGGAGTGAACTAACTTCCGTGGATAGCCTGAACATCAGGGATGGTTGCAGTTCCATCTTTCTTAAATTTTTGGATCACACTATTTTGACGGATATGTAAAGCTTTGCTGATCTTGTAGCTATGACCCTTTTTTGTGTAAAGTAATGATGTCCTTTCTCAGATTCTGTGACATTGTTCTTCCATGGGGAGCTATTGCTGACAGCATGAACTTGGAAAAGTTATTTTTTTAAGTAATGCCCTTTAATAACCACATGTCTGCTGAACATTAGATTCACCTGTGGTTGAAAGCTTGTTAATTAGAATTTTGCAGTCTTAATTGTGGCCAGAGCTGATGTTAGCCAAACAGGCAGAAATCTACTGTGGTGCCCCACAAAATATGACCAACACACAACTTCACTATATGTGTTTTTTCCCTAAAAAAAAGCTAAGTTCAGCATGGTATAACTCAAAAATGCAACAGTGAAATATTCTCACATTTTGGATGACTATGGTCAATAATACTTACTATGATAAATTCTTTACTCCTTTGCTCCAATTCAAGAAATTGAACAAAATTATATGAACAATAATCAAATGTTCAATTCTATTAGCATGTTGCGATTGCATTACTTTATGCTTGTATCAATAGTTATATTTAAATATGGATAACAATCCATTTTTAATGGTTCCAAATGGCTTAGTGATATCCCACATTCGGCACAACACAGAGAAACATCAATAAGAAGCTTAATTCTGCCTCATATTTATTTAAGTAAATAAAACATACAGGGAGATAACTATTAAAATTTCTTTTTTATGGTGCCTCCCTCTGGCAGTTTGATCACTATGCAGACTGCGTATTCTTCATGTTGGGAGTGTATATATTTGTGGTGCACTCATTTTTGCAACATGGGCTTGAATTAATTTGTTTGGAAAAATCACATTTTTTTGTGTGGGCAAATTAATAAATCGTGTTTGCAATCAACATATTTCAAAGTATAATATCGCATAGAAAATGTTGATTCATGTTGATTCAATTTGTTTCTTTTTTTCTCAATCACATGTAATGAAACATTGTTCCATTTACATGATGTATAACTTTCAAACTGATTCTGTCTTGTTCTTTTCTAAGGGGGGCGGAGCTGGCCGCTAATCAATGGTTCTTTGCTAGACAACCACAAGGAACAGATCCAGAGCAACAGCATCACATTGGTGGTTCCTATCCTCTGTCTTGTGTCCTTCATCATTGGGCTTCCTATGAACCTCATTGCTCTATGGATTCTGCTTTTCCGTACCAAGAAGCTCCCGTCCACCATCTTACTGATCAACCTCACTATCTGTGACCTCATGCTACTTCTGGTGCTCCCCTTCCGCATCTTCTACCATTTTATCGGCAACAACTGGACATTTGGAGAGACATTTTGTCGCATTGTTGTTGGACTCTTCTATGGGAACATGTATGGCTCAGTGGTCTGTCTGGCTTTGATCGCTATGGATCGCTACATAGCTCTCGTTCACCCTTTTGGTGCCAAAGTGCTCCGTAGTAAAAAGAACTCTGCCTATATGAGTGTATTGGTTTGGATCGCTGTTGCAGCTGCCGCTGTGCCTTTGATTGCTTCTAAACAATCTCACAAGATTGAAAACCTCCCAATAACAACATGCCACGATGCACTGCCTGTTGAAAAACTGGAACAGTACTTCCTGCCATACTTTGCCACAATCTTCTCTGTCTTTTTTCTGCTTCCTCTATTGGTGGTGCTCTTTTGCTATTCTGCCGTGCTACACACACTCATATCAGAAGGAGAGCGATTTGCTCATGCGATTAGGGTGACTGGGCTGATGCTTATTGTTTTTGTAGTTTTCTTATTGCCTAGCAACGTTCTCATGCTGTGGCATTACTCTAAAATCAGAACTGACAGCAGCAATCTCTATATTCCATACAGTATCGCTCTGTCTCTCAGTACATTCAACAGCTGTGTTGATCCTTTTATCTTTTATTATGTGTCCAAAGATTTCCGAAAGAGGTTGTGGGAGGCTCTTTGCTGCTTTGTCTTAGAATCAGAGTCCTCATCGGAATCAAGGACAAAGGTGACTTTGCTTTCAAAAATGAGCAAAACTGATGGAGATTTAATTGGAAATACAGTTCGATTGGGATGATAGCATGATCAGTCTGGAAATTTGATGTTGTGCAGCTCGAGAATATAATTTTAATTTTTTTTTTAAACCCTAACACGTCATTTTCATCACACCAGTCGCCATTTGACACATAGTACCGTTCCTGGTAGGTGCAGTAGGTTATATCTTCCCATTCGATTGTAAAAAACAATATCTACTTTAGGGATGTGCAATTCAGTTATTTCTCCATTAATATTTAAAAGCTCAAACTTTGATTTAATCATGCTGTAAACTGGCCTGCAATCGACTGGTGACCTGTCCAGGGTGTACCCCCGCCTCTCACCAAATGTGACCCCAAAAAGGGAATAAACGGGTTGGTACATTCTGAACAAAACACATTGAGATAAAAACAAGTTTGCCCCATCACATTTGCATGCAGCATAACAAAAGAAATAATACATATCAAAATATATATATATATATATATATATTTTTTTTTAAAGTTACATATCAACATGTAGTGGGAATAGTACAGAGCACAGTCTGTTGACTAAGACCTGTTTCAGAAAAGGCCCGTGTGATGGTGCAGAGGAATCAGGAATTGAGAGATACTCCATTTTTGTTTCTGTCTAAATTAGTACTTTTTTTCCCAAGTTTCCTTTTTTTTTTTTGCAAATCTTACTCTCATAACTGAACCTAAATGAGATCCCTGCTGGTGTACTTTGAGTTTTTTCAGGAGGACTAATCAGGACTTGACTTCAGTAACAATAAGTTCATGAGCTTACGGCATTCGTCAAAGTGACCCTTTTTTTCTTCCCATCACCTCACTGGGGTGGGATTAAAACGGCCAGCCATGTATGTATATAAGGCATGTGCAGACGACAAACTTGTAAAAAAAAAAATTTTTAACAATAGTGCGACAGGAATGACATCATTGCGTCTACATTTGAAGTGTGCCACCACCATTGCTATGGTTACACATTAAACAGAGCGACTCCTACCGATAGAAATGAAAAATAACCAAATTATTTTGGGGTTTTGTAATTCTATTTTATTAGTAATAGTTGGTTATTTTTTATTTTTACTATTTTGTAAATATTTAACCCCAAAACAATTCAAGCGCAACTCCTAGTGGAAACTAAAAATACAAACAAAATGGCCGCTATGCCCATTGTGATGACATTTCCTCAAGCTCTATTGAAATGAGTGACTAATTTAGTTTTATTTTTGTTATGTGATATAACAGCAATTGTATTTTACCAACAGAGTGTAATGTTGTGGACTAAAGTGTTTGAATGCATGAGAAAATTGAACTTTCATTTCCTCTTCCTCTTGTCTTGATAAAGGTGACAAAAGATATGCTGAGAAGGTGCACACTAGTCTGGCATTCATTTCCCTTTTCTTGCATGAAAACACTGACTTGTGCATCACAGTATTATCTCCTGTAGTTCAATGCTGGTTTAAAAGTTTTACAAAATAATTTCTGATCTTTCTGTTGATCAAATCTATTGATCAAGCTAACAATGGTGATAAAAAGTGTTAGTGACAGACTGACTAAATTGGCCAGTTGGCTTTCAATCAATGTGCTTGAATGCTTTCATTTGATTTCCTTT
This sequence comes from Danionella cerebrum, assembly GCA_007224835.1. NCBI lineage: Eukaryota > Metazoa > Chordata > Actinopteri > Cypriniformes > Danionidae > Danionella > Danionella cerebrum. Next base: position 61,412 of record SRMA01026003.1, on the reverse strand, counting down.
AAGAAATAGGGGCTAATATTCTACCCCTTCTCAATGTACAATGCAACCTACAGCACAACATGCACAAGACAGAATAAAGACATGCTTTTGGATTTTTATCTGGCAGCGTAAGCTTTTTTTTATCATTGGAAACATTGATGTGGTCATTTGCAAAAACGAATGCAAACAGCAGCATATAGGATTTGCCCTTGCAACATTAAACCATGACAGTATTTTTCAAGCCAATGAGCTGAATCAGCTTTGAAGCTCAAGCAAATAAGTATTTCTCCCATTGTATTATATACTGTAGCAGTTATTTAGTATTGATGATGTCTTTTTTACAATTGGCATACAAACAAATGTTGATTTGAGTTGCAATGGTTGCATGGAAAATGTAACTGAATTTACTGCATTTGTGATCAATAATTAACATCGGTAGTTCCTGTAGCAAATGCATGTTCGAAAGTCTATGTGGAAGTGCACACAACCACAAAGCAGATGCAAGTGTTCATTGTTCTTTATTATTTTCAGTTTAATAAAATATTTGAAATAACTATTGCCTGAATTTTATTCTTGTTTCCACTCTACACACAATTTATATTAAAATATAAACACTTAACTGTGAAAATATTTACTTAATGAACCAAACAGCTCATCTTTTCATTTTTTGTGAAACACTGCCCTCTGGTGAAAAACTGATTCTTAAACATGCAATAATATTCAATAAAGCTACCGTTATTATAATAATAATATGTTTTATTCATTTTTTTAATTTCTCAACCCACTTATTTCCTCACGGGGATCTACCGGTGCCAGTTCACAGCATGTTTTCCTTCCTGCCTAAAACTTTTGCACAGTACTGTCTGTGTCTCACATAGCAAAGAATGCCAGGATTGAGGTTGATAACCTTTTCTCGTTCGTTATAACTGAACCTAGTTCTTCTTCTTTTTCAAGTCAATTCATGTAGTTGTTCAGGCAATGGAATGGAAAAGAAGATTTCAAACATAGCAGAAGTGACAGATAACAGATTCTGTGGGCAATACTGACTGCAATCATTCATCCGCTTCTGCAACAGCTTTTATTTAGATATTGGACAATCAAAACATCCAACACACCACAAAAAATGAAGATGAAAAGATGAAGTCAATTACTACATTCAAAATGACTACATCAGTCTTTAATTCACGCTGTAAGTTTCAAGCTTTACCCTACAAAGACCAGGAATAAGTCAAAAAGACAAATAAAATAATGATAACAAAAATAATCAGTTATTTAATATAAAATGATTATTAATAAAGTAATATATTTTCATCCTGATTAATAAAATTGCATTTTTTTCTGAGAAAAAAATTAGCATGTCACAACAATGTTGTGACATGCTAATTTACATATTATTATTATTATTATTAACAAAGGCAAAACCCACAGACTTTCCATTATCGGAGTCAGACAGTAGGGTTTCAAATTCCAGGTAAGAAAAAATTGACATTTTCAAAGGGAGAACTGAGAGAATAATTCAGACCATATTACCGTAATTAATATAATTCAGACCCAGGCCACCATTCTCAAAAACCCATATATCAATTATCTAACTGCTAGTATCATAAGTTAACTCTATTATTGTGACATGTACTAGTCCAGGGAAATGATTAATAAATAAAATTCTCAAGAGCCTCAACAATAATCTATTTTTATATGCAACAAGTAAGGGATTATGGAATTTAGCTGTGGTTTCTACTCAATTATACCGATTACACTTTATAGATCCAAGAACCACCCAAGAAGCAATGCAAAGTGAAGAAACCATTGCTGAGAGGTGATTTTCCTATTTATGCCAACGTAAACATAATAAAGTAAAAAATAATATCTCAGGTGAATACATGACTGAAACAATGGAAGGGGCAGTTGTTTTGTCAGTGAACCCACAGCTGTGTGACTAACCAGAAACATATTTTCGTTTTCCAGCTTTTTACCTGATGTGACATAGCCAGAAGGCAAAGTAAGAGTTTAAGTAAGAATCACATAAATGTTTAAGCTTAAAATTCGGACACACATTACTTTAAAAGCACATCAGACTGTCTGAAAGTGTCTCAAAGTGTGACAATATATCGTTTATGTGTTTTAAATGTTTTGCAGTGTGCTGATGGTTTCTAAGTGTCTGTTGAAGTAAACAAACCTTACATTTTCACATGCAGGACCTGCAGTTCTTCATTTCATGGCATTCAAACAAATACAATAGCTCTTCAGTTAATTGCTCTTCAGTTGCTTCTTTCAAGCATGCAGTGACCCATGTGACTGACAACGTTTTGTGTCTCTCAGTCCACCTCTACAGAGAGACCAATAGCTGTGCTCCACAAAACAGGCTTTTGCATAATAAATGACGGTATACGCCTATTAAAACACTAAAATGACACAGGAATCCCAGTTCTGTGAATTTTATGTGAAAAAGTTTAGGCTCAGTTACCATGGTAACCAATAACAGATTGTTTTTATAAGTGAATAAAACCAAAACGTCCTGTGCAGTCAAACAAATTAATTAACACCTGCCAGGCAATCAGAATCCAGTATTCAGGCATACAATAGTAAGAACAACTATAAAATTGACCTTTAAAAGGAATAATAACAGATGCATGTTCAAATGTTGGCATAGATATGAAATATTTAGTCAAATGTGTGAGAGACACACAAATGTAAAGGTCACCAGACTGTTTAAGAAAGAACAATGTTCACTCTATCAATAAGTGTGGAGCTTTGAGAACAAACAAAGCAGAAGAGAACACATTAAGAGTTTTGCAAAACACTTTGATATTTCTTTTGAACTGTTCCTCATTTGTTTGCTGGGAAATTCACTGTGTTGAAAGTGGAACTTCCACATGATGTCAAAAACATATAAAAGCTCAGTTCAATGGGTCACACATTCAGAGAACGAGCAGAGCGTAAAGAACACGCAGAGGATCATGAGGCCTTACATCATTTCATGCATTCTGCTTTTGGCTGGTGAGAAATTAAGAATTGCAATTTTAGGAATTAGAAATTCTTGCATATTTAATCTAACATCAACAATTTGCTGCTACTAAATAAATTGGTTTATATATCTATGTAAAAAAAAAATTCTGTTCCAATAAAATTTTTAAAATTCCAATAAAAATTCTTCCTAAGAAGAGTTTACAAATTTTGTTATGTCATATTGCAGGAAGTTTTACAATGAAAAATCAATGTTTCTCTTTTCAGTTCTTTGCAGCTCGTGTGTGGAAGCAGGTATGAAATTTTTCAAACAGAATTTTTGAAAGACTTGAAAAATAGGTTTTAACATTTCTTTTTGTTCATTTTATCGCCCAGTCAAATTTGGTTCCCTCTGCAGTGGGAACCCATCTAACACAAAAAGAGGATGTGATCGAAAGTACGGCTGTGGAAATTATGGAGCCAGTCGGTAAAAAAAAAAAAAAAATCTCTTATTCAACTTGAATACATTTAATTTCTGATATTTTAGCAAAGTAATAATTAAACCAATGACAAAATAAAAATACATTTCAGCCTAAATAGTTTTAATAACAGATGGTACACAGTAAAATCATATGAGTTCAATTATCTCACTCTGAGTGTATTTAGTCCCACTGCTATGAGAAAACCTATGAGAAAGAGTTAGATAATAATCTATTTATTTTGCTTATTTTCTTCTTTTTTTCAAATTGGCAAAAGAAAATACTGACCAAATGCCCTTTGAACAGAGTTAAAATAAATCATTGGCAGAGTATAAATGAATGAGGAATTGTTGAAACTCTTAAGGTTTAGGTATATTTACAGATTTAGCATATTGCAGACTTAGATCAGCTTGATGTAATGCTTTTTTTATGTGCTAGCAATGAAAATCTTTAACAATATGTGATTTGTAAAGTGTTACAGAGTGATTTGTAACAAAGAACATTTTACAAATGTGTTTGCGCATCACTGACAGTGGGACACGGAAACACATGGGTCTTGACATTGTTTGTGCTGATGGAGCCACAGTTTATGCCCCGTTTGACGTGCAGCTGAAGGGACAAGCGAAACCATACATAAAGGACAATCCCATCAACAACGGCATTAACCTGAGCGGCGGAGGTTGGTTCTCTAATTTTACAACACATCTGTTACGATGAAAGAAATATAAACTCATTACATAGAAAATCTAAATGAAACATTAGGTGGGATGCATCATTTTATCAATAATAATTCATTCAAAACAGCCGATGTTTTGTTTGTGGTTTATTCAAGTCTTATTTTATCTGATCTAATGATGCTTAAATCCATTAGATGAAGACGAAAAGCATGATCTCACGAATTACTCATGATGTGTTTATCAGGTCTGTGTTTCAAGCTCTTCTACGTTAAGCCTGTCAGTTTCTCTGGGAGCCTGAAGAAAGGAGACAAGATCGGGACTCTTCTGCCCATGCAGTCAGTTTATCCTGGCATCACTTCTCATGTTCATGTCCAGATGTGTGACAAATCAGATCCCACAGGCTACTTCTGATGGAGCTCAGCATTGTCTCCTTTGGCATGACATGCTATTCAGATGCTTTGCAATAAAGATACACCATCCGTGTTTATTTCAAGACTAAGTTGCACAACTATTTAGTTTACTGTTGGAATTTCTTACATTACTCAATAATAATAATAATAATGCATTTGCTTGGGGCCTTTCAAGACACTTGAGGACATCTTACATTGAAGCATGCCAGAATCAGATAAATAAAATACACATAGGCTAGCAGAGATTAAAAGGTTTTAAGATTAGCAATTGCAATTCCAAACATTCAAGAAACCTCCACAATGCTTTACTGTCTTGAAAAAACTTCTCCAGACAGTGGATGGGTGTACCAGGATGCCTCTGGTTTTTGCCAGTAATTGGCTTTGTTTTGCATCTGATTCCCTCTACAAGCAAATAATTTTACCTAACCGATAGTTAAAACAATAAAATTAGAGTTAATGTCATTTTTAGACAGAAATGTGTTCCAGTGCTCCTAATATCTCATACAGCATGGATTGTGAGAAAAGGGTTACTTTTCAACAGTGGTGAACAAAGTACACAAATCAAGTACTTGACTTAAAGTAGAGATACACCTGGTAGAATATTACTCCTGTAAAAGTTAAAGTGCTCGCTTTAGAAAATGACGAGTAAAAGTGCAAAAGTATTTGCCTTAAAATGTACTTAAGTATCCAAAGTACTATGATTGATTATGGCTACAATATGCTAAACAATATGTAAAAAGACTTTGACACGTATAAAGTTGACACATTTAAATGATCATGAGCTCAAAAGCTTGAATCTAAATTTCCTTTACAACGACATTAAATAACACGCTTTCAGAGCAGGCCTTTTCTATTTATGGTTTAATTTTATGTTAAACCATATTGTACCAAAATGTCTCTGTGCGTAAATATAACCTGTTCATATCAGATTACCATAACAGAAACTAGTTTCAGGTGTTTCTAACTGACACTGAACTGCATTAGCACTAAGCAGACGCCACCAAGCAGCAACCAAACAATTCAAAACAGAACACGTGCTGTACCCTGATTGGTTGCTCGCGCATGCTTGACCAATTACGTTTCTTGTCCACTCATAATTAAAAAGGAACGACTGATTTCCCAAAATGTATTTTGGAAAGTTAACTCTGAAATGAAGTTAAAGTAAAAAGTCCTCCGAAATTAAAATACTTGGGTGAAGTAGAGATTCTTGAAAAAGCCTCTTAAGTATAGAAACGAATTACATTAACTTAGTTACTGCCCACCATTGCTTTTCAACCGAAATATTATGTTTACTTCTCAGTTTAGCTTAAAATGGGGGTTTTGCAGGACCGTGGTTGTCCACAAGATGGCAGCAGAGTCCACAACAGGCACAATATTCGAAAGAACAACACGTAATGATTAGATGCCCATAGTCCTTCAGTGTAGATAACTGGATAGTATTCAGACAGAGTGCTGGAAGCTTAATAATAAATATGATCTCTCTGATTAAGGCAGCACCAAGATCTGTAAAATTACCACTGCCTCACCCGGAATTGATATGGGTTAGAAAATTGCATCAGTTAATACGATTCACAGCCAAATGATTTATATATAAGGCAACTGTTAAAAAATACCATTCATTTACAATAAAAAAGATACAAATAAATTACAATAATTAGTTTAGATTACCTCGATAACACGCTCACTGACACGATACTTTCTTCCTGTTCTACCTGGTGTATTAAAGTGGTAACAGATGCTACAGTGCATACTGGTGACATTACACAAAATATTAAAAAATTAGTGGAAAATGAGCTACATTCTGTTCCCCAAGTGCTGGATCCGACAGATATGAGCTCAGCAAAGAGTTTTGCAGTGTTGGGGTTTGCCTGCTCGACAGAAAACCATAATCTATCCTTGGCTTTATTGGAACGCTGAATCTGCCATCTAGGGCAAGCCGCTGAATAAAGCTGGCTCATCAAGTATTGCCCTGAATCACTTCAATTATTGGCTAAAAAATGTTAAATGAAAGAAAATCTTGTTCCCATTGGACTCAAGCAATTGCTCCTGGACGAGGAGTTGCTCTACTGATAATTACTGTGGTTTGATAGATTGATCTCTTAAGGCTGTGCAAATAGGTTTGCTCAGTCTTGATGTGCTGGAGTGGGTAAAAATGATGGGTTTGTGACATTATAGTATCAGTATTCTGAAGTAAAGTACTTGAAGAAACTTAAATGTGGCATCGTTTCATTTAATAAATTCTTATATGAACTCATAAAGCATTTAGCGTTCAGGGATGTCTGTTTTTAATTTTAAAACGCTTTCATTTTTTACACTTATTTTAATAACATTTTATCTTGTCTTTAATTTCCATTCTTTACGAGTCATATTGGTAATTTTTTGTTATTATTAAAATATTCACACTTGTCTCACAATTTACACTTGTTTCCAAAGAAACATACTTAATTTGGGGGAAATGGGTTCAATTGAGGTTGAGTTATGCACCATGAAAATAAAGGTGCTTGATTTTAAGATAAATTTGAGCTGATGGAACACGAAAACGTAAATTTTTCTGGACACAAAATAGTTTTTTTTAAAAATGCTTTTATTAGAGCCATGGGCAAAATGACCGGTGTTACACACCAGATTGTACAGTGACAAAACAACGATTCTGAGCATATTGTGAACAAAAGAGTGAGTCACAAGGAGCAAGCCAGGGTTTGGAAAACACATTTGTTTATCTTTGTGTTACCAAAGATATATTTTAAAAGGGGACAGTTGCTCACTTGTTTTGCAGAGCTTTACCCATAGGAATAAACTTGTGGGTAACTAGAGGAGTGGGTAACAGGGAGCAAGCCAGTGTTTGGAAAAACACACACGTGTATTTTTATGTTAATTGAATTTTACCAAAGATTTTTTTGAAAGGGACAATTGCTCACTGGTTTTGCTCAAACTGGGTGTGAGTAGAGTTTTTACCCACAGGAATGAACAGTAGACAACAGTAAAAAAAAAAAAAAAAAAAAAAAAAGTAAATTTTTCTAATGCATTTATCAATGCTGTGCTTGTAGTTTTTCTATTGTTGACACGTTATTTATGCTTTTAATTGGGAAATACATCAACCAAGTGTTTTAAGGCAAACATCCTGTTTTTGTTGAGGTATTTCAACTAAGCATGCTACTGATTTGTCACAATATGCCACACATATGTCAACCATATTGTTACATCCCTAATGTCCAGTAAATGTAATTGAGCTTGAGAGGTTTGCCAGTAGTGATAATTTTTCATTTACACGAGTCCCTGCTCTCTCTCTCTCTCTCTCTCTCTCTCTCTCTCTCTCTCTCTCTCTCTCTCTCTCTCTCTCTCTCTCTAACAATAAAAAGTTGCATTTGATTAATCCTGAAAGACAGACAGTTTAAAATAAATCATCATTTCTGCAACATAGTGACACCACTCAGTATTTCCAATACGAAGGAATTGGAGAGGGAATACATGCATATTCAAATGGCTGTCCAGAAACATGAAACATGGCGACAAAAGTAAGAAAAAAAAACATATTCCCGCACTGAAGGGAAAGACAGAGGGCATTAAATAAGACACAAAATGAGGACAGCTGAAAACGGGAATGAGAAGCCAGTGCAAATATATAAACAATGAAGAGCGCGGGAAGACCAAGCACATAAAGAAACATAAAAACAAAGAAAGTCTGGAACTCTGGAAAATAAACTGAATCCAGTTTACTTCTTTTGGATACAGGTTTAAAGTGGTTCAGTTTTTTAATCAGGCTGAATTGATTAAATATCTATTAAAAAGTAAAAATAAAAGAATTAAAGCGTTATTGATGGAGATGAGTCATTCTATAAGATCTCTTTAAGTATCCCTTACTCGAACGAGGATTTTATACAAAAAATGTAAATTAAAGCACAGAATAGATGGTTCCTCTTCAGGGCAGCAGTGCCTCCTTCACACTAGCTTTAATTAAGTTTTGAGGAGCCCATTAATGTGAATGTTTATTAGCTGCAGGGTGACACAGAGTGAGTGTTGGTGACAGAAGACTCCCAGTCTGAGTTTGTGGAAGGAACCAACATCTCCAAGCAAATTTCTGCTTGCTGAAGGGATATAGAGACCTTTTGTTGACTTTCCACACTTTCCCTATGCATCTAAACTAAAATTTTGGTAGCTTGATAATACACTGGATTATTTGATGAAAAATTGGATGAAAATTGTATTATTTCCAAAAGAAACACACAAAATAATAATAATGTATGAGACAAGTTTTTTGGAACTTTTGATAAAGCAAAAAGACCATAGGTGAGAGACTTTATTTAGGAGCAGCTAACAAAGTAAGAATTGTCCATTGATTTTTTTTTTTTTTAATTTGGTGATGCTTACAGTACATAATGGGTTTCAGTTCGTCATTTAAAGGGGTTTATAATATAAGAGTGTGGTTCACAAAGATGATAAACAGCCTTTTTTTTAATACACTTAGCTCTTAAATTGTCTTACTGTCACTGTATTTTGACAAAACTAGATACCGGCCGTATATTCCAACAAATGCCATTCTTTTTTCTCAGCAGAATGCAGCAAATCAGTTTGAATAATCTGCAGTGGTACTGGTCAGTAAACATGTCTTCAGTGTTTTGTTTTTTAGCAATATAAAATTAAATAATTTCAAAAACATCGTCAAAATCGTTTTCAGGCAAACCATTTCTTTTTTTTTCTTAATTAAACAGTGATTAAATAATGTATCTATGTATTATTATTATTTATTTATTTATTCTTTTTTACAGCAACATATGAATCGGGACATCCTTCACATGCTATGTGATAGATAACCTTCATATCTATCCTAAAGGTCAGAAGATGCCATTTTTCACAAGTTGACTTGATTCTTTGGGGTGTTTATGGAGTGTGTGTAACATGTTTAGTTAAACTTGTCAGTGATCTTGAGATAAAGCAGACATTTTCCATGGCCTTCTCTTATCTGAAAATGCACGTGAAAAACCACATGAAAAACATAATCTACATAAACACATAAAAATCTAAATTGTGAGATTCAAATCTAATGACGTCCATGAGCTTGCAAGGCAGGAATACTAAAGAAAGCAGTCTTGCATGCCCCGCAGAGTTCATCAATTTGCTTTGGTTTTGTCTTTCACCCTATCTCAGTCATGCTCAATGCTGTTCATGTCTGGTTACTGGCCAATATTGGAGAATCTGGATCTTCGCCTTGAGGAGCTGTGATGTTGAGATGGAAGTATGGAATGGAGCACTATTCTCCTGCAGATTTAGACCTCTTTTATTATTGGGAATATAATAGGTAGCTGAGATGTCTTGGTATTTTAGACTATTGACGGTTCCTTCCACGCTGCAGATCTCTCACACACCCCCATACTGGATGTAACCCCAGATCATGATTTTTCCACCACTAAACTTAACTGAATCTTCAGTAGGTCTTCTGCAATATGTGATAGTGGATTTAACCACTGTAAATTACTAGGGGAGCATATTATGTTAAGAGTCAGGGTTGTGATATACAGAAAATAAGCCATTGTGAGAACAGACAATAATGATCCTTAGTGATTAAAAAACAAACTCTCTGGGAGTTATTTTGATCACTATGGCTGTCTATTGGGTACTGACTTACCAGCCTTTTTACACATCAAACAAATCTTCTTTTTTAAAAGAATATAGAGTTGAGAAAATGCTTTAAACCCCACCCGTGACATTAGTTAAAGTCATTGTTTTCTGAAAAACACTTCATAGTTTTGTAATTGTTTTTATACATTTTATATGTCAAATCCTTGCTCTCTTGCTCAAAACATTGACTCATTCATCATGTATTCCCACAAAAGCTATTATTCTGAAGAAGACTGTGGTTATAACCTTATAGCCTGCCTCATGAGTGCATAAATAATATTTTCATTGGAGCTGTATTTGTTTTAGGGCTGTTTTCTCTCATTCTGCCTTAAGTGCCCTCAGTGTGTCTGATGCTTACAGTGCTGCTATTGATTTGATTCTGAGCTTTCGCTCACAAACTCAATCGCAGCAGCCCGTAGCTATTGAACCAGGCAGACGGTGTCAGAGCGGTATTGTGTCTAATGGAAACAATGGACTGTCTTAGCAACACCCGAGTAGAAATGTTAAAGCCAGGTGAGCAAGGTTAAATCTATACTCTATAAGTCTGCACACACAGACTCATACACGGCACACGCAGGGGAGCAGCAGGACCGGCGGCTGGAAAGCAAGACATCACTGGGGAGTGTGTTATTTTACACATGCATGAACATCTACAAAATCTGAAGCTCTGGCTTTTCAGAGAAGAGAATTAGGGAGCATATACAATAAAAAAAAGATAACAGAGATATGGAGCCTTTATATACAGCACAGGGCTGCTGTTTGCTCAATGGGTGGAAAATGAACTATGAAATGAACTATGATGTCACCCAAAAATGCCCAAAACACAATTTCACCAAATGCGCTTCCTCCCCACTAAAAAAACCCAGTTCAGGATGGAATAACTGAAAAATGCTACAGTAAAATATTCTTATATTTTGGATTCTGAAAGTCAATAAGGATGTTAAAGAGTTTGACATGAATTGATAGAATGCTCTTTATTAGTTGCACCCACTGAACCCTAACTGCAGCGGGATTTTCTGTCATTGTGTTGGGGTGCTATGGAGTTGCATCACCTAACAGTAGAAAATCTGTTGGCATGCAAGTACGAGCAAGAGCAGTAAAGGTGCAGCTGTCCATGAACATTCTGGTAGTTATAAAGTTTCATGTTGTGTGTTCTAAAGGAGGTCATGTGGGAATGCCGTGTTTGTGTTTATCTTCAGACAACTCTGATGTTCAGACACAAAAAATCAAAGACAGGAGATGAAAACAGCTGAGCCTCAGGTAGCCAAGGGCACTTCAGCTGCTTACAGTCCTCATCTTCTCTCACTTCCTCTCTCTCTTTCTCTCTCTCTCATGACAACACAACCCCTCTGACTGAAAGTGTATGGAGGATGTTTATGTTTAATGTCATATAACATATAATTAATAATACATTCAAAACATTGGTACTGTAGATCAGTTGTCCCCAACCTTTTTCACACAACAGACAGGTTCAATGCAGCCATTTTTTTTGTTGCATGTCCTCAGAATATGCCTCATTATAGAGCCGATCACCACATATTTTTCAGAGCAAGCAAGGTCTGTGGGAATCACCTAAATCAATATTTGAAGAATGATTCCTGACATTGTCTGTTAAAACATGTCATTTTACCCATAACTTCTCACAGGCATATTTTTTTCTTTCTCATTTTTAGCTTTTGGGTGAATTTTTATGGATATAAAACCGATAGAATATGCTTTTCAAAATAAAATATTGTACCAAATGATACAGAGACTGGAACTGGTACAACAAATAGAATATGTATGTTGAGTTTTGTTCAAAATGCTATAAATCCATAAATGTTAAAATGACATTTGTTCTGCTACTATAACGTCGAAGACATACTTGCATTGATGTAACTTTCCTAATTGTAGCACACAGGGAGTGGAAAAACAAGTGTCATTGAAACACTGTTCATCCCATTTTAATTTGCCTTCAGTCAAAACTAAGGATTTCTTTTCTAAGTAAATAAGATGCTAAACATTTTATTTATTTTAGTGAATATTTAGTCAAAAGCCAGACAGATAATGATGACAACAAAACTATTTTCCAGCTCTCGGATTTCAGTTTTTTTCTACAATTGAAGCCATCCCTTTGCTTCTCTTTTCAAATTTCGGCAGTCTAGGATGGTGCCCCTGAAGTCAATCATACTGTCAGGATTTCTACACACCCCAATGATGGACCATCCTAACCAAATTTCCAAACACCACCATCACCTGCTACCACTGAGGACAATCAAGCATTCAACCAATCACAACCAGCTGTCTCCACTGTTGGATTTATCCTGCAGTTGTCTGGTCTACTTTCTTTGTAGGTATGCTGACTGCCATTGCTCCAAAACTGCCAAGTAGACTCCGTTTCGCTCATACACGGGTCTCTACAAACTTCTCTCCCTATGTCCCCTCAAACTCTTTTTATTGTTTGAGCATTTTTAACCTGCTTCCCAGGGAATATCCTGGGCTGTTATTTCTTTGGCAAGAGATTGCAGCAAAAAGCATCATTTCTGTGTCCGGTGATGTTGTGTCTGCCTTTAGAGTTAGCTCTTTAAGATATGTATGATTTCTGATATTATAATAATAATGCATTCAATTTATATAGACACATTGGTGGTGATAAGCTACCTTGTTAGCTCTTAGTTGCCCTGGGGCAGTCTGACAGAACGTGCCTGCAGCATCCTTCTCACCACCAAACACTCCTGGGGTACCATAGCATGTGCATACCTTTGTTCTACAACAACAAATACTACTACTACCACTAAAAATATCGCTAATAATAGAAGAAAGCACCATGTCCCTAGAACTAGATTTCAAGATCTGGGCCCTGCCATCAACCTCCACCCATTCCGCAATGGACCGGCCCCCTACAACCCCTCCTGGGCCCATTGGAATTCATGCCCATGTTTCTCCTTCAGGTTGAGCCCGGGCGGTCCCCGTGGGGTAAGGTCCGGCCATCAGGCACTCATATACGAGCCCTAGCCCAAGCTTCAAGGTGGCACCCCAGTTGTGCCATACCAGGCGACGTCATGGGCCTTGATTGTTCACTCGTCATACCGGGAGAATAGAGCTCCAAACACAGGATAATTCAGGCACACAAACCCCTCAATAATGATAAGGTGGCTGTTCTTGGAGGGGCTGTTCTAGAGCCGCTGCTCCTCCTGATTCAGATGCCTCCAGGAGAGGTGTTCCAGGCATATTTCTCTGGAATGACATCCGGGAAAGACCTAGGAATAGACTATGTCTCCCTGCTTGCCTGAGAATGCCGTAAGGTCCCCCTGGATGAGCTGGAGGAGATGTTCAGGGAGAACTTTTACTGCTCCCCTCATGACCTGGCCTTCAAGAAGAAGAAGAAGATTAAAGAAAAAAACTATTATTCTACATATTGGATTTTTTTACTGTGATAATTATGTATGTCAAATATCTAATATGTCATTTCTATGTGTATAAAGAGGCCCAACGCACAAACAACTTTAGGGTTTGGTATTGAGAGAGATGTGGGTGTAGAAGGCAAGGGATGTGAGGACCACAGAGGAATACAGAGCTATGGCTATGGGTCTGCTGTGTTATTATAAAACACTGAGCGCGACCTTCCACCTTTTGGCATTCCGTTCTCCATATCTCTCTCCTGGCGTGTTATTAAAATAACAGAACTTCGAATGGACTTCATCGAGGGTGGAAGTGGGAACTTGCTGAACCCATTAGATAGGTTAATTAGTACAAAGGGCCAGGGCTCAACTCTGAATGCACTTTCAGATTAATGTAAAAAATAAAACTAATAAATAAATAAAACCTTCTCATTCACCTTGCACTGGGTGCCTGAAACACTTCTACTTTTCTCCAAGGCTGTTTTTTCCCAGCTAAATGTCACCTGTCAATCTAGCGAAAGGCATTGCCTTCAACATTATCAAAATGTGACCAAAATCACTGTCCTTCTACTATTTTCATTAGTTCATGCCACTGAGTCTTTATTTGAATCGAATAGACCAACAAAGAGGATACAATTAACCTTAAAACATTTCATGTCTATAAACCATCTGACTTTACGTAACTCACATTCCAGACAGAATGGCTTCAAAACAGGGTCATAACTTCTGGAACCCGCAAAAAAGATTAGCATAAAGCAACAGGGCCATCTTAAAAAGTCAACTGCCTGAGCTGAAACCTTTTAATGCCATCAGTATTTGATGAGATACGGGCTTTAGGGGATAAGCTTCAAGAGACTTTATTTTCCAGGCACTGCAAAACACCATTTTTGGGGTTTTCAACAAACACATAAACACATTTTCACCGAACAAATACATAACATTTACTCAACAACAGAGATTGTCTTTGATACAAATATAGGGTTACTGGCCCTAGGGTTACACCGGTAATCTTAATCCCAATAATGGGACAAATAGTTTGCAATCAATCTGCATTGGCAGCACAACAAGAGCAGCTTTTTGCAAAAGAAATACATCTGCAGATAAATAGTGGAAGTACATTTATAAAGTGTCAGAAAACCTTGACACTATCCTTTAAATGACTATTTCAGCTATTCAATAAGTTAATGCACTCATAGTCTGGTACAGAAAAGCTTTTTTATGACTCATTGCTGAAAGCGATGAAAAAAAGACAAGAGTGCCTCTCAATGTAATGGAGGCAAATTATTACACACTTTCCAAGAAAACATTCCTCTTCTTTCCTAAAAAGATGCATTAGTGACATGCAGTCTTTAATGTCCCCAGCTTCTCAGCTCACAGCCATGTAAGGCTGGTTAAAATACCCAAATAAAGAAGGCAACAAGACACCAGTACCTGTACTGTACAACAGTACTGTCTGTTGCTTTAGGCAGGTGTAAAAATAGTGCAAATAAAGAAGGCTTTTAGAAATATAAATTATTATTTATCTTTGCAAGTAGATTCATTTTGCAAATTTACAGTCAATATGTAGTCACCTAACAGTGTGTTGAAGCCAGCATCAATTCTTAAAGCTAAACTTTAACAAAGCCAATGATTTTGTAGGATTTTTGTCAATGTATAGTATTGATCAAAATCTGCTACTAAGGTGAGGATGAGAAAGACCTTGTCCTTGACCTTGTCTTTTCATGGAAATACTGAGAACAGCAACAAAGCATCAACAAGGTCTTTGCAGATTTTAAGGCAGACAGGGGTTTCAAGATGTGCTGGGGAAGCTCTTTATAAGATGTCCAAAGAAATGGGCAATGTTGAGGATCGTGGATGGCAAAGGAAACCAGATACAAGACACATCAAGGTAATTACCCAGGACAAACAGGAGTACACCATTTCACCAGAAGTGGTCTTTATGGAAGAGTTGCTGCCAATATCTACCAAAGTGACTCAACTATGCATGGAAACATGGGCATTATGGTCCAGAAAAATTTCAGGTGGTCACAAAGATGACTGTCTGCAAGCAACTGAGAAGCATAGTGGAGGTGCCAATGTTGGAGATTTGGTCAGAGTCAGGGGTGTTCTAAATGCAAAGAAATACAGTTATCCATCACGCAATACCGTCAGGGAGTTGTGTGATTGGCCTAAAATTCATTCTTCAGCAGGACAATGACAGTCAAAATCATTAAAATGTTGAGTTTAAAGAAGAACAAGAGATAATAAATCTGTACCCCTCACAAAATGGAGGAAGAGTGTGAACTAAGTGGCCAAACTGATACTGGGCCCCAAGTGAGCACCAGAGGCTCACTGGCAACGGCTGGAGGCAGCTTTATTTAGCATTTCTTATCCTCAAATTCTAACTATACTGTTCAAATATAGAGAGATGATTGGTACCAGGAGGATGTCATGACTGCTACCACTTTTTAAAGTGATTTGAGGAAGTTCTTGCTAGGAGATGTGCAGATGAATCTCAAGACGTGTGACTAGTGGGATTAATATGCCCTACATGGTCTTTAGGATCCTTATTAGCACCCGTCTCTCAAGATAATTACATGTTTTATGCAATCAGGGTTTACATTGGTGCCATGACCCGGAACAGTTAAGATCCTAAAGGTATTGTAGAATTCATGGAAACCGACCTGGTAAAGCAGAAACAAGTTGATGGACAGTTGGCTGCACATGACACCATCTATCCTGGTGGCACAAAGTGTGCTTAAAAATCTGCACTGGGTGTTGGGAACAATCTGTGGTGTGAATCCATGGGACAAACTCACTAACCCCCTTCTCTCTTGCTGCCAGTCATGTCCTCAACAGTCCATGCAGAGACTGGCTCTGTTAATTGACCAAAGCTGAGAAAGATGGATATAAATAGTCATTTCCACTCAATGCAGCAACGGCAGAGGAGATGTGGAAAGGGTAACACCAATGTCGTGAAGCCAGCAGTTGTCATGGTGAGTAACAGAGCAATTAGTGACTTCCTAGTTCCCTTGAAAGGGAAGTTAAGTGCATCGTCTGTTGTGCTAGTTGATAGAGAGCACAGACCCATGCCGGCATCTAACAGACTTAGATAATGTGTTCAATAAAAATCAAATAAAGTTGATTCTGTGGCCCATTTATTTTAGTCAATGGGCTCAGAAAAGCTTTAAATGCATTTTTTAAAACAAATGCATTTTTCAAGGTTGCAATTGAACTTGGAACATATTTAGCAATTTCACAGTAAAATATTTTGATATGTCATGAAGAAAAAACCCTGTTGTCTTTCAGTGACCTTTAAAAACATAATTGCAGGCTACTTTTCCTTTCTGTTTGCTGGATTTCCTGCACAGGTTTCTTCAAATTCTATGAATAGCACCTGGGCTATGATGCCTTTAAAAGCATAGGCACTTAATTTGCAATCCCCTCTAAGAAAACATGCTGAGCTTCACAGTAAAGCTATGAATTAAATGAACTTGAAACTCTGAGAGAGCGACAGCAAGGTCAATGTAGGGGCTCATTATTTGCTGTTATAAAGTACCTTGAATTCTTAATTAAGACTTTGGTGTAGTCATTTCTTATCATTTAAATGCGAGGACATATTTTCTAGGAAGGATGTACTATATATCAGATAAAATACTCTGAAAATGTGAGTTATGAAAAGATTAAATGGTGCAACAAACACAAAGAAACTTTCAGATAAAAAGGAGAGGGGCTTTGAAGTCATTCTTATTTGAAGATAACAACTAAGAGTCATGTTTCATATAGCATTTTTTTTTATTTCATCTTGTTTCTGTTTCTCAGTGACACAGAAGAGTGTTTTGCTAAAACCAGGCGACTACCAAATCTATAGAGACATTTGCCCTAGCCTACTTGATTAACATAGGGTCAAAAATATAAAAACAAGCTTGAACTCAGTGCAAAAACAGTATGACAATTATTTTGAAGATTGGCTTGTATACTGTATTTTTACAGTGTAATTCTATCCATCTTTGTTCATTGCTGGTGGACTAGTTCATACCTAGAGATTTTTTCTATGTTTGTGTAGTTCTTTGTTTACTTAATACTTACTGCACCACCAGATTGACAGCTTAAATGGGCAGAATATAGGGGTCACATGGCATACATTTGTTTACATCCATTTTTTTTTATTTGTATCATAGATCGCCCTCAAACTTCCTGTCTCTGAAAAGTTTGATCTTTTTATGTAGAAAACACTTATATTTTATATTTTCCAAATTCTATTAATAAATGCTCTGTATTCTCTACGTCTGAAAATATTCAGACTTATGTGAAAACTATGCTGCCAGTTAAAACTGGTTTAAATGGTAAACATTGTCCAGTGTTTATATAATACGTCACTATTAATACCTCATCATTTTTAAGGGGTAATAAACTGACAAACCAAAAAGTGCTGGATCTTTTAACATATAATGGAACAATATAGCAACATATAAAGGTGTGGAACATATATTAGTATACAGTTATTTTTCATTATTAATAAGTTTTTATGTGAGACCAGCTATGAGGTATGGGTTAGAGACTATAGCAGTGAGGTAGAGACAAGAGGCAGAGATGGAAGTAGCAGAGAAGAGGATGTTGAGGTTCAGTTTAGGAGTGACTAGGATGGACAAGATTAAGAACGAGCACATCAGAGGGACAGGTTGGTTGTTTTGGAGACAAAGTCAGAGAGGCCAGATTGAGATGGTTTGGACATGTGCAGAGGAGGGATAGTGGGTATATTGGTAGAAGGATGCTGGAGATGGAGATGCCAGGCAAGAGGTCAAGAGGAAGGCCAAAGACAAGATATATGGATGTGCTGAAAGAGGACATGAAGTTAGTTGGTGCAAGAGTAGAGGATACTGAGGATAGAGTTAGCCAGAACCAGATGATTTGCCGTGACCTCTAAACTGGAAACAGCCGAAAGGAAAAGAAGAAGAAACAGTTTTTGTGTCTTATACCAAAAATGCAGTGTTGTTAAAATAAAAACAAAAAAACATAAATCCCCCAAAAAGATAATTCCAGGTAAAAAAAAATGAAAATAACCTTATACACTATTCCAAGCATTTTTGTGCCAGTGTGCATTTTTCACAGGTATTGTACTTCCCTTCTTTTAACCACTAGATGGTCTTGAAGGCATGATTTGGTGTCTGAAAAATGAAACTGAAAGACGATTGGTGTTTCTTACAATTTAATTGGAACTACTTTGCAAATTATTGTCATATAAAAATAAACCATAGGTGGATCACAACCTTCCTTCTTAATTTAAATCAGCCGACGTGATTTGCATATGCACTGGTGCGTGCAAAGATTTCTAAGGGGTAACATTGTGAATTCTACATGTCAAGTGGATTCCTGTAACTGTTGTGTTTTTGGGCTTTAAGCAAGTTTCAGAACTTGATATATGGAGTTCTGTGTCGATAGAAAACCCTGCACTTTACCAGGCATTTGTTACCATGGCAATCTCCCCTCAACGAGAGGCTACTTCACACCTTTACCCTGGCTTCTTACCCATGGTAATCTCTGCTCCTCTTTCACACCTTTACAACCCTCTGCCGGTTATCTATTGTTACAATCTCCCCCTGAGCTCAGACGCCATAGCTCATTTACTTATGAAAAGCCCTTTACTAGAAAGCTGCAATCTAGGCATTTAGATGGTGTAACAGTGTTTTCTGCATTTCCAGTCAGAACAGCCTGGACACCCCAAATTCGACACTTCTTCGAATCGCCAAATGATGCTCTTTTCCTGCAGTGTTCGATCAGCATACGTTTATTTTAAAGTAATGGTTCAGGATTCTGGTTATTTTTATCTAGGATCAATAGGGGTTATAGATGTATATCGGAAGACATTTATTTATACTTAAACACAAATCTCTCCTCACAGTGTAAAAAAAAACTAAAACAAAGAACAAAGATGAGAAAAAGATACAAATATTAGAATTTACTTTAAATCATTGCTAGTATTAGGCTAGTAATTATTTGAATATAAGAACTGGGGCACAAAAAGCAATTGTGCTTCTTTGGAGCTTTGCCTCCCTACAAGCCTTTGTAAAGAAACATCAGGGAGAACGCCAATGAGCACTTTCCACTAGCTCTGAATCGCTGTGTGCTCCCAAGAGGACGTCTTCTAAGTCGGATATTCCCAGAATTGCTCCACTTTTCAACACTCCAGTCCCTCAGCCAGGCACACACAAAGACAAAGATGTTTATGATGCTTCATCAGCCATTGTCTATTGAAGATGCTTGACCCAAAAAAGTCTTTGCCTTCTACATCGTTAAGAGATTTATGCAGACCTCCATTGGAGACATGATCTCCCACTTTTATGTTTGGCTCTGGACAGTCACATTCAATCTCTCCCAGCACCACACATGGATGACAAAGAGAGGCAAAACTGAACCTCTGATTCAAGGCTTAAATCAATAGCCTTGTCACAAACAAGGCCAAGAGAACTCATTCAGAAGGGAAAGGTCTCTATTGTGTAATCTCCCACAATAAAAGCAGTCTGTCAGCTCATAGAAGTGAAAATGGCAGCTCAATCAGAGGTCATCAATGTTTGGACTCGGTTGGTAACCACTATGTGCTGAACTTAAACCTAAATATGAATAGCCTGACCCTTCGCTTTAAGCCCAGGGAACATGTTCAATGTGCAGCCTCAAGATTATGAGAGTTGGGAGAAATAAAAGTCTGTCATTTTCTCATAGCTGCAATTTTCAGACAGACCTTTCACGATATCGTAAACCAATTTCGGAGCACTTAAAAACTGTGAATCACATCTGCGTTCTTTCATTTGTACAATTAGTCTGCGCCTTTATTCTGCACAATAAAGAAACTGCTTCAGTGGAACGGTCTAAAGGCTCACACTTTGAAACATAACAGTCAGGATTAAGTTTCTCAATCTTTCTTTTGTAACATTCATTCCGCCTTCAAAGTCTGTTGTGTTTGTGTTTGCCAAAGGAGATCTTTTAATGCTGTCTCGCTGTGATGAAGTGCCTTCATCAAAACACAAGCTGGTCAGCCTCTACAGACTCATCATAAATTATGCTGCTAAAGGTTTGAAAGAGATTTGGCATGGCACGGCTCATTGATTGCCTCAACACTGATTTGAGCTCAGCTATGTCTCTTGTTGAATATGAATCGTACTGAGGGGGTGATGGTTGGTGGGCACTTGTTGTTGAAGGCTGTAGAATGTGAATGTTGTAATACCAGAGGCAAGAAGCAATAATATGAGTTTCAAAAATGACATCTTCCATTATAGATAATGGTGGTTGTCTTCGGAGATGGTTTCACCCTGGTTCCTTTCAAAGAAATAGAAAAAAAAAATAGTTTCATAGCAGAAAAACAATTACTATATTACTAAGTGAAACATATAAGGATTGCTTCTTAAGCATGCTTTGGGAGAAGTCAACGTGAACATATCACCCAGATTAATTGTTCTTTTATCCCAGTCAGGGTCAAACTTTCTTCAATTTCAGTCCAAATCTTTAATCTACTTTAGCAATACTGACATCCTAAGAATCAAAAAAGAACAAAAAAGGTCACAGACCTGACCTTGCCAATGCGATCCCATTTAAGTCAATGGCATTGGAGACTCCATGGCGGGGGTCTCAGACTCAAATAACCCAGGGGCCACTAGAGGCAGAATCTGGGTGAGGCTGGGCCGCATCATGTTTTCCACAATAAAAGTATTATATAAAAATTCCATTGTTTACAAATCCCTTTATATTTCTATGCCCCTGTTTATTTCCCACCTCTTGAAATTGTCTGTGCTCATCACCAACTTTTCTCTTCACTCCTTTCTTTAAAAAAGGCATGTTTTGGTAATATAGATATAATTGCTCTTGGCCTCACTGTCAGTTTGAAGTGTCCATCAAACGTTTAGCTGATGCACCGAGACCACATCAATTAATGGCGCAACCCTAAAATGGGTCCGTGCTACCGGGGACTGTTATTGCATCATATTTATAATGTTTTGCTGGAAGCAATTAGATTTTTTTTTCCAAACATGAATGCAAGTTCAGATGTGCATGTGTATGTAGTATATAGAGAAGAATGCAGTAACATGGGCGGGAAACATGTCTCTGTGTTTTGGCTTCTGCTCATCCATTGGATAGAATAGCCGTCGTGCCTTATATCTTTTAGTCTTTGGCTGGGATGTGCCCAATAGAAACGAGGCAGCCAGCCAGGCACATAAGAAAACACACAATGGCAACGCGGCTGTGACCTTCACTCATTCGATGTCCTGCCCTGAGAGACATATAATCTACTGTGATTGGAAGATTTTGTTCAGCTCTACACACAAAATGTAAAGTGGCATTCTTCACAAATTTGCGGGTCGTACTAACTTTCGTATTAAAGTGGGGACCACAACTTATCATTCTACGGCGCTGCTAGTTTGAGACCGCTACTCTATGGGGTATGGAACCATGGGGAAGACCATATGTATGTCCAAATGATCCGTCTAAATGACCCTGATCAAAAGTTTACATACCTCAAGGATTTTGGCCTAATGACATGCACCAAATAAAATATAAAAGGAAATCTGCCGGGTGTGTAAACCTATGAGCATAAATGTCCCATTTTTTTTTTTTTACTTGATAAACTTTTTATTATTGAAATATAGCTTCATTCTGTTTCGATGTATGTTTTTGATATAACCAACCTGCCGTCATAAAATATTATTTTCAGATTGTGCTGCCTTCTCCACTGATGTGTTCAGAAAATCCTTATTCCAAGAGCAGAGAATACTCTTGGTTTACAAATACATATATTCCCCATCATACCTGTTCAGATTGATTAGCTCATACCCTGGATTTCTCTGAAACAGCAGGTTCAGCAGCTACTCTTGCTGGTCCATGGCACTTTTACTACCCTTCGTCTGATTGCTTTGGTGACATCTAGTTAACGGTGTGGCACAGAAAATATCATTCAGTCTAAATTCTAGTTCTATATTAAGACTGAGCAGACAACACAGAATCAAATCAGTTGATGAAATGTCTAGATTTAAAACCTTTCCACGTCCCGATGTATCCCTCTGACTCAATCTGTGTTGTACTGAAGAGACTGGCCAATTCAAGACCGCGGGTGTCTTCACACTTCCATGTGGCTCAAGAAAATGAGCAGGTGTCTGAATCCTCCAACATTATTTTTTTACAGTTCTGACATTCATGTGAAAATAGCAAACATGCCATTGCTGTCAGTTCTCCTCGGATGTGGATGTGTTGTAGACAGATGTTATTCATTAGATTGTGCTTGCTATCATTTATAGGCCTTCCTGACATTCTTCAATTCGCCCACCATATAAAAGGATTTAAAAAGTTGTCGAAACTGACAAAAATAAACTGAATCGGAGTTAAACATAAGAAAAATTAAATAAATAATCAACATTCACTTAAACATTTCTAGAGAAAAGACCACCATCTTAATGCTCTTATCTCTTAGAAGTCTGGGTCGTTTTTACAAATATTTTTTCATTACATTTGACAATAACTCCACAACAATCCAGAAATGCAAAATAAAAATACAATTCAGAGTAGAAAATGTATTACTTTTTTACTGTAAAAGTGAATGAACCGTTTTTATGTTTTGTAACAAAAATTTAAAGTTTTGAGTCAAAATAAAAATCTTAAATCCCCCCCCCCCAAAAAAAAAAGCAAAGACGAGGTCAAAACAATATAAAATTACCTATAAACATAGGTAGAAGGATTATCCCAGCCGTTCATTCACAACATGAAGTCCCTTTGCAAAAAGAGACAAGGTAGAAGTACATTATGTGTGAAGGTATTAATATTTTAGAAATCACAATCTCTTGTAGCTACACATCTGAAAATCTGAAACAATAAAATAAAACCACTATTTTTAATTAGCTTTTAAGTTATTTACATGAAACACTTTAGAAAGTAAAACACAAAGAGATAAACTTATCTAGAGATAACCTGATGGATGAAGCTGTGTCCCTATTTCAGTGTCTCCACTTTTAGAAGCAGGACAGTCAAGAAGAGAAGAGCCTTTTAAAATGCTATTGATTTGTGTAATGCTTGAAAGAGCCATTTATTACAAAGGCTTTTATTTTTGTAAAAGGAGCACTTTACAGAATGCACATAAATCATCAGCTCTTGGCACTGTCCCCATCTCTCTTTGGCCATAAACAATCACAGAAATGGGTTTGACTAGTTTTATCATTTAATTGTGACTGTACTATATGTGGACATATAATAGATAGGGCTAAAATAGATTAAAATACGGCTACATTATGAATAAAATATGGCTAAGTTATATATTACTACCTAAACTATACTATAATTGTAGTACTAGTTTATTGTTCCATAAAAACACAGCTTTATTATTGTATCATAGATGAATAAAACAACAACTGAATATTTACACCAACATTTTTAGTTTGAATTCATCACAGAACTATCAAACTAGTCAAACTTTATAATTCACTAAAGCTATTATTGATAAAGGATAGAGAAAGCCCACCTCTTCTACACTCAGCATTAATTATTGAAGTGCTTCATGATAAATAATGAAGTCAATTGCACCATTTGGGTGTGGGCGGCAGTTTCAATTATTCATAGATTCAATATTTGTAAGTGTAATAAGATGTAAGTCGAGACGTGAATAGCAAGGGGATAAATCCCTCTATACCAACAGACAATTTAAATCGTATTAAGTCTTCATCTGTCTAAGAGATAAAACATGGAGGAAGGCTTGTGAAAGGATAACAGACACAAACACACGGACGTACGCGCCTAAAATATTACATTTGGTTGTTTTGGCGCACAGGAGACTGGGTTTAATTCTACCTTTTACCATCCTTACTGAAATGGTAAGATGTCATAATATGCAAAACATTTCTTTGTGAACAAATTATATATACGGTGCCTGCATGCACCAGTGTCTTTTTTTAATTAATTAGAAATTAAGCAACTCAGCTATTTTTTTTTATTTTGATTTCAAATATAATTTGTAGGTTTCAAAAAGGTTATTAGTTTTAATATATTTTGTGTTTTAAACAAACATTACAAAAGTTATAGGGCATAATTTGCAAGGTAATTCAAATGTGTGAAAATGTGTGATCGTCTTTCAGTTTGATTTCACAGACCCAAAATTGGTGGCATCAGTGCCATCTAGTGATGAAAAGAAGGGATAACCCTTGTTTTGTACAATACCTGTCATATGGGCTTGTATTTATTTCAAAGTTCTGGCAGAAAACAAAACACAATGGAACGAAAACTTTCTGGAACAGAGTTTAAGGTATAGATAATGGTAAATAAATAATCTTAATAAATAAATGATAGTGATGAAAAGATGGGATAACCCTTGTTTTCTACAATACATGTCATATGAGCTTGTATTTATTTCAAAGTTCTGGCACAAAATAAAGCACAATGGAACAAAACTGCCTGGAACAGTGTTTAGGGTATAAATAATCTTAAATAAATAATTTTCACAAATAGTTATCACATTGCATTTTGTCTCAACAAGTTAATTTATTAGAGCAAATTGTAAAGTAGGACTTTTAAGGGTTAAGATCTGGGTTACATTAAATAAACTGTTATTTTCCCACTTGTATACAGGAATTGAGAAGACTGTCAGGAGAATGTATGCAATTTTCAAAAAGGAAGCATCTTTACTATTTTTTAATGATCCCAGCTGGGATCGGAATCACCACAGAAATAAAACCTTACTTCTCTTTTCCTTTGCTAATTAACAGAGTTGTCTATATGATCATGACACAGTTTCATCCGTTTCATTAATCCAGGGGCATCTGGCTGCTCGTCAATCAGTTTCAATAGCTCAAGGATTAATTGAGTAATTGCTAATCTGTTCACAAACAACAACAAGATTAATCAATCTAAAGAATCAGAAGAATGGTTTCAAGTGAACTTTAACTGGGAAAAAAATCTAAATCTATTTAAAGGTGTACTCCTCTCATTAGTGAGAAATGTCTTTGTCTTACTTCCTCATCCCTTTTCATCACATTTATAAATAGTCAGGAGTTCAACATGAAAGAACTATAATGAGACTGCTAACCTTAAAAGGAATCTAGAAAGGAAGGCTGAAAACCGTCAGGATTAATGAAAAGATCTTATAAGCACTGACACATTAAAAATGTTTCCATAAATATGTAATTTGCTTCATATTTACCAATAAATATGTGCATCCTTACACTTAATGGTTATTACTGGTTAAGAATTCATTCAGGAGCTATTAATCCTCAGAAAATTCCTCAGACTGGGGACCTGTCCAGGGCGTACCCCCGTCTCTCGCCCGAAGTGAGCTGAGTTCTTGATGGAGAACCAGCAGGAAAGAAGATGAATGATTTCAAATCCGATTCGATCAAAACTCATGTCAAAAGTCCAACCTACCATTAATTTCTTAAACAAATATCCTTTTCAGTAATAGTCTAGTCAAAATCTGGATCATGGCATTATCTGGCCATGATCAACCCCATTCATATGGTTCAGTAGATGCCTACTCCACCTACTGGTTGCCCTTAGAAGTACAGTTGGAACTATCACTGTACCAGAAGTACTGTCCTATCCACTTAAAAGACCTTAGTGGCATCTTTAGTGTAATTTTGACAGTGTGTAGCAAACCACGGTAAAAAAAATATATTTTGAAAAAAGCATTGCAGTACTGTGATGTAGAGAGATTAAAGAAAGATTAATGAGACTGGATCATGAACAGTTACAGATCCAACTTGCCAAATGAATCTCTTGCATGATACGCACATTCACAAAGCAGTCCATTGTGTCCTCAATGGTTCAGTTGATGGTAGGATATAATCACAGTTCTTAAGACTCAAGGTCACCACACATGCCATTTAGGATTTAAAGGATTCATATTACAATTCACAAGGATAGACTGGAGGCTGACAACACATGATGGTAGGGTCCATCTGCAAGATCCTGAGAACTACTGACTTTTGTGATGAACAAAAACTGGATTTTTATCACAACCTTCAGAATGGTAGTACACTGTTGATTACTTGATCTTACAAGTATTTCAACTCCTGGCTGCATGACTTTGAGTGGGGGCAAAAATAATCTGGGATTTGATTATTAGGTGATCTTGAGAGTTTGATTGCCAGGTTTTTCTGAGTTTATAACAGAGTTTAGAGAAAGACCCAGAAAAGCCTTTTTACTTTAAAAAGCACCATTACCGGCTGCATATAAGTAAAGAATTGTAATGCAATACCATTTGAGGTGCAGTAAGGGATTGACTTCTAAATGTATTTTTTTAATCAGCAGTTCAAGAAGCTTGCAATTGTAAGGACATTTTGTCTGGTTACAGTGGTCCAAAGGATTGAGTAGAACGGGTGACAGACAGCAGGGTGTTACTTAGAAATTTCTTTGATAACAGCTGATTGGATGAATGAACATAACCTACCCCGGAGCAGGTTAGCTGTGTTGTGCAAGTAACCATGGCAACAATCAATGACTAAATTCAAGATAGTACCCAAAACTCAGGATTTGTGTAAGCTAGCCAGTTTATAAGGATTTATAGTACAGGCCCTTGAGCACGTATGTTCTGCATGTTCCACTTTCTCTTCCTTAACTCTCTATCTAGTGTAAATATAGCATTTTTGCTTTAGTTTGTGCAAATGTTTTAAAAAAAAAGACACATTTTATTGTATTATGAACATTGGCACTTCTAGTATTCATATGGCCTTATATAATATGGGAAACAAAATATAATTTTAATAAACACGAATGATCCCCAGTCAATTGTGTGACTTTTACATTTCAATTTTTTGTCTTTGCTATTATGTTGCCTTTACTTTAATTTTAAAGGTTCGTTTGAAAGTTTAGGGTGGGTCTGATGCATTTTAACCTAAACTTTTAGTGCACGTTTAGCATTTCCCATTCTGACATTTAGTATGATGAATATTACAAAAAAAAATGTCTCAGTTAATATTGGGAAAAAAATGCATGGAAATGTCTGTTTTGACACAGTTGATCTATTGTCATGGTTATGTTTGACAGATGCCTCTGAGAGTGCCGGTACAATGAACTGGTGCGATCAGCTTTGAGAGCCAATGTGTCACACTGATGCCTGTGGACGGTTGCTGTTGTTTGCTGCCTATCACACTGAGTCTAATGATGTTGTCCTTCAGCTGAGTCCAACAACTTGCAAGCAATCTGGCACCCGTGGCATGTGTCCTGTGTGTGTGTATGGGTGTATTTAGCATGATCAGCACTTTGGGTAATGACATCCTGAGAAGATCAAATGCAAGGTACGGCATGCATTAAAATATCTAGAGAACAAGACACTGAGCTCATTTTCTTTATAAAATAAAAGCCCAGGAGTTTTTTGAGCATTTTTTTTACTACTTTTACAATTTGATCTAATGAATTATCTTTCAACCAGTTTTTTGTCCCAGTGCTTGATGTCCCCTTTAATACAGTCCCAGCCCTTTTTTTCATTACACCACACAATAATTCCACAACAAACCTGAAATTGTACACAAATTTGTAATTACTGCCAAAATCAAGAAAATTGAGAACAATTTATTAAACAAATTAAAAATATTGAGACATAAATAAAAAAAAAAAATCATAAATACCCCAGAAAGCAAAAGACGAGGTCAAAAATTGTATCGAAAGTCAGAAGCCATAACTTTGAAAAATACAAGCCATATCACAGGTATTGTACTTACTGGAGATATCCCTTCTATTCACCACTAGGTGGCACTTATGGCAGCGTTTTGCGGTCTGTAAAATAAAACTGAAAGACAATTTCATATTTTCTAGGTGAAATTCATCCATCCATCCATCCATTTTCTTCCGCTTATCCGGGGCCGGGTCGCGGGGGCAGCAGTCTTAGCAGGGACACCCAGACTTCCCTCTCCATGCACACTTCTTCCAACTCCCCAGGAGGGATCCCGAGGCGTTCCCAGGCCAGCTGCGAGACATAGTCTCTCCAGCGTGTCCTGGGTCTTCCCCGGGGCCTCCTCCCTGTGAGACATGCCCGGAACACCTCCCCTGGGAGGCGTCCAGGAGGCATCCGAAACAGATGCCCGAGCCACCTCAGCTGACTTCTCTCGATGTGAAGGAGTAGCGGCTCTACTCCAAGCTCCTCCCGGGTGACGGAGCTTCTCACCCGATCTCTAAGTGAGCGCCCAACCACCCGGCGGAGGAAACTCATTTCGGCCGCTTGTATCCGGGATCTTGTCCTTTCGGCCATGACCCAAAGCTCATGGCCATAGGTGAGAGTAGGAACATAGATCGACCGGTAAATCGAGAGCTTTGCCTTTCGGCTCAGCTCCTTTTTCACCACGACAGACCGATACAGCGACCGCATCACCGCAGATGCTGCACCGATCCGTCTGTCGATCTCATGCTCCATCTTCCCCTCACTCGTGAACAGGACCCCCAGATACTTGAACTCCTCCACCTGGGGCAGTAGAACTCAACTCACGGTCAGGTGAAATTCATTTAACACCAAAAATATCAAACCTTTTTAAACCGTGCATTTTCTAAGGGTTCAAGTTTAGCTTAGATTTCCATGGGCAATAAAACATCTTTACAGCTTGTCAACATCTTTGATAAAGTGTAAACTGAAACACTTTCATATATTTTTAATACAAAAATTGATTTGAATATTACCGTAATTTAAATGTATTAAGGATTTCACCATGTGTTTTGTACATTGCCCTAGACAAGAAAATGTGTGCAGGTATACATTTTAACAATAAAAAATGATTAATTCATAACTTACAACAGCCAAAAAACAAACATATAGGTCTTAGATGTTTGCTTTCTTTTAATGTTATTCCACCTGCAGGCAACTGTGGCATAGGAACAATGGTTCTTGAAAAAATTCATGTTTGAAAAAACTCAACAAATTGAACCTGAACTCTACATGCTAAACATATGTGAGGAGGAATAATGGTGGTGACTATTGGCTGTTCATGGAAGTACAGATTGAAGCAAAGTGTGTGCAAGGTTAGGTCCTTCCTAACAAAACCAGCAATGTGTTTGTTTGTGTGGTTCTATAGTGCATCCAGAGCTTCTGCTTCAGATCCAGAAGGTGTGTGGAAGTTGCTGGGGCCGAAAGGTCAGTCTCTTGCCTGAAGCAGTTCATCACCCTTATTGAAAAGGTTAGCTAGCATTCCAGTTAGCCCTACTGAACAAATATAGCACCTCTAGAGAACAGAGAAGGAATGAACATCTCAGAGGGAAACAGATTCAAAACACGTCTTGCCCTGAGCTCTAGCATCCACTCTGTTCAAGAGTCAAATGTTTTCCACCCACCTTTTGCAGGAATTGCTCATCATATTTCACAGTTTCTGCCAAGGCCCAAATTTTATGTATTCATGTTTATAAACATGAAAATAGCATAAAGTTTGTAAAACTTTAACTCTTAGAAATAATAGATGGTAAAAGACCTCCCCTTGAGCTCTGTCAACAGACAATTTTTAAGATGGTCATTAATCTAGACGTAAGGCTTAATAAATATCCCTTTAATTTCTCAGATTGGCAACAGTGCTGATTTAAACTTTGGGAAACTAAAGGATCGTTTGGTGCCGCATCTGCAGCAAAATGTTAATTCCGCCCAATGGTGATGTTCATGTGTATAGTCAACAGCTTTGACAAGAGGGTTAAAAAGCAACACAGGAGACAGCAAACAGGAGCCCACTAGCTTGTTTAAATTCACAGGTATGACCCTCATAGGACTGGGTGTGCAATTCACACATTCTCAAGTTTTTCTTGTTACCCATGGGGTAAGTGACTGACAGGTGTCCAATTACATCTGTGTTGTGTAAAATTTTGCTCATGAATTACAAATGAAGGTTCTTGTTTCCTCATGTGTCTTCTTTATCTACTCCCAGAAATTGTACACTCACCAGTGCACTGGACCTGATATGGAATTTAAAGACAATTTCACACCACAAATCTTGATGGTATTTCAAACATGCAAGCCAATTTTTGTTAAGATAGGTTGATGCATTTGGAAAAAAATAAACAAACAAAAAAATATTTTAAAACGAAGATGGTCGACATGATTGTCAGAATGTATTACGATCATTTTGTTGATTTTACAATGTACAGATGTATTATAATAAGTAAAAAAGGCCATTTTTGTATCTCCTTACCCCTAGGGGGCACTGTGCTGAAACTGCAGCAGGCCGCCTCAGATCATGGTTATTTGGTTTGGTGTTACTAAAGCATGACCAATTTGGCTAGCATTATGTCATAATTGGTCAACGCTTTGCCAAGTCATTTTGAATTCCACATCGTTGAGTCAGCCTAGAGAATGATCTAAAACTAATTTTGCAGAAATTGGATAATCAGTTCCGAATAAATTTGCGAAGGTAGGTTTTGAATATAATTAAAAATGCTGCTAAATTAGTATAATGTGAAATAACGTCTTAAAGGCCATTGGAATTGCTGACTTTATTTTGATTAACTTGTTAATTTTTTATTATAAGCTGGCTCTCAAAGTTCTTTTAACCTATTTTTTTAATGTCTGCAAGTTGCTAATTCATGTTCAAGTGACATTGCCGCATTTAGACAATACAGGGCATCAAATACTCTTCAGCACTCTCTAGACGGTGGTACTGCCTTGTCCATTAATACATTTTTATCCATAGTGGATAAAGATTCCAATTTTTCAAAACGTAGTGGACCTAAGTATACATCCAAATGTAATGGATTAAAGACTATAAATACACTTTATCAAAAATGTACTAAAGTAGAGAGATGCTTACATTTTCAACACTCAATACAAGTAAATTATAGCCTAAAGTACAGTAATTGGAAGTAATACTTAAAGTAGTACTTTACAACACTGAAATGACATACTTTGTCACAGTTATTAAAGTGTTTTTTTGGTTTTAGTATGCCAATTCATTTATATAATGGAATCTGTTCAATTGAGTCTTAAAAACATTTTTTGGGATTGTGAAAGATTTTCTGCAGGGTAAAACTGTTTCCATGGTCAGGCTAGACCTGTGCATTTGTTGTTGGGGATGTGTTAGTAAGGCAGCTTGAGAAGTGTTGCTTGTGAGAGGGTTGACAGATCACACCTGTGAAGTGAGCTCCTCCTCCAGGTGTTCTACAGGCCTGAGTCGCTGTATTTAGAACATGTAGGTCAGAGGCTCCGCACTGGATTCAATTAATACAGTGACGAGTCACTCTCCACAGCCACTCTGTGATTTAGTATGAGGGTGAAGTAATGTCCTACTGTACTTAATCATGATTATTTCTCCTGCCGCGACTTTTGTTTTGCACACTCAGCGGCTTGCTATTTCCCTGATGCAAGAGGAGCTTGTGTACAGCACAGTTTCACATCATCACAAAGAAGTCACTGATGCAGCTGTTTGCATGAGGTTATGGTTTCAAGAAAACTAGAGCATTGGGGCTCAACTGGGAGTGAAAGATCTAGAAGGCCATTAAGATGCCTTCAGCCAAATCCCTGCATTTTGCATGTTAAATGTAACCAAACACTTGATAAGAATGTACAGCTTACTGACTATATTTATAGAAGCCAACATGGTGTTTTTTTTACCCTCCCTATGACCCCATTCAGCGTTTAACATTTACACATGTACAGAACATAGGAAATATTAAAAATACACATTCATTTTGGGTGGTATTGAGGTCACTATAATATGCTATGATTTAATAATAATAATAACATTTTGTGTCAAACATAATAATAAAAATACATAGCCATGCATTCAGCGTTGGAAGAACCCCTGACAGTTAACATAACATAAAGGATGGAAAATCCTAAAATTTTTGTGAGAACGTTGCTATTTCCTGTGTTTTTTGTGAGAGGAGACAACATAAATCACATGGTTTATAGGGGAGGTGCAATGCTCTTTTAATTGAAATTGGCTTCTAAGCAAAGGTTTTCTCTGTGTCTGTGCAAATAATGTGTCTGAGACAGAGGATAATCTGATAATCTGACCCTGATTATGAGGCATCTTTAGATGAGAATAAGACTCCTGATGTTGTCTCTCAACCACCAGCAGACACATTCCCGTCCAAAAACGGAAAATTATCATGGTCCCGCTCCCCACTTGAACGACAGGGTAGACTTAGTGCTGCTAATGTCATCAAAAAGGTTCCAGGGTCCAACAGATATGCCGTCAGTCATGTACAAGACATATAGTTTATAAATAGATATATGTTATAGATAGATGGAAAATAAATAGTTATTGACTTTCAGCATTGTGGCATTTCAGTAGGCAAGTAGGAAAGTTTGATGGTTGCATTAATTTCCTTCACGTACTTAGTTTCCCCACAATCCCCAAAATATAACCCCTTAAACCCCAAGAGAACAAGTGGGTAAAGAAAATGAATCTATAAATGTATGATTTTCAATAATATGCATAGTAAACAATGCTATAGTCATTTGCAAAGATTTTTGTTGTGCTGCCTATAAACTCTCAAACCACATCCGGAAAATGTTTATGTCTCTAATAACTTACAATTAAACATTTTATATTTCATATTCCAGAGGATGCTTTTTTCAGACACTGTCAGAAGAACAGCTCTGGGGCTTTTGTTCTGAACTACTCCAACTATCTTCAGTTTAGCACTGCCGTGATGCGCAAAGAGTGAAACAGTTTGTCAGTCTTTGTTGTGTTTGATGTTGATGACCAAGAAGTAACTCCTGCAACTTCTCCACCAACAGTTAGAGGGTACTTTGGTCCTTTCATCTTTGTAGAAAACAAGGCAGCATCTTCTCCTTCTCAGTTTGCTTTTTTCCTCAACAACGCCCCTCGAAAAACTAATCCTAATTAGGACACAAAACATGGGATAGTAGAAGTGAAAGCAGGGGATAAAAAAAGCCTGATTTTTGTGTCTCCCAAGCAACTTTTTGAAACATACTTCGAAACACCAACTGATGCCATGGACCGAAAAACAAGTCCATTTTCGACTGTTAACTTTTTCTCTCTTCTGATACTA